>JBBDGP010001697.1:600000-851382 GCA_037952835.1 Lithobates septentrionalis | reverse complement strand
GTGGTTAATCACTTTCGGGGGGGGGGGGGTCGATTTACTAACGGCAAATAGGCGCTTCACTTTGCAAGAGAATTTGCACCTTGCAAGGGAATTTTTCCCAGAACTTAGGCTTGTACTGCTGCCAGGGAGAAGCTGGGAAGCTGAAAGTGCAGAGTCTGGAGAAGGACCAGAGGAGGGCTGGAGTCAGCTGCCGGAGTCTGCTGAATGCTGAGACCAAGGAAGGCGGAGACGAGGGGTGATTTAGCAGCACAGAGAGTCACAGAATGTGTAGGAGGATTCCTGTCCTTCTCTTTGCTGCTGAAACGAGGGAAGGGGAGGGGACAGAGACAAGACTCTCCGCAGCTGCAAAGAGAAGCACAGGATCTGACAGAGAAGCTCTGTCCTCCTCTTTGCTGCCGATTGCTGAGACAAGGTGGGGGCAGAGACGAGGGGGGGGGGTGCTGCAGCTGTCGGAAAGGTGCAAGGGCCATATGATAAGGCCTGGAGGGCCAGATTCGGCCAGCTGGCCTTGTGCCCTACACTGTGTGCATCAATAGAAACACACAGCCCTATAGCCAATGAAGACAAGGCACTTCCCTGTTCCTCCCTCCTCCTCACCCCTACCTGAAGACTGTCCATTGTTAGCTATTTTCTGTGAAGACGAGAAGTTCAGGCAAGCAGCACTGAGAGAGCAGGAGCCAGAAGCATTAGCAGTGCTGGGGGGTAAGAGATTTATCTAATACTTTACTGCATGAACTGGTGCTTTTTATCTAACTGGAGTTCAGCTTTACACTTCAAGTGGTTGTATAGGCTCATTCTTTGCCTTCTGTGTGCAGCAGCCCCCCTAATACTTACGTGAGCCCCCTCTCGATCCAGCGATGTGCACAAGAGCCTCAATCTCTCCTTCCTCATTGGCTTAGCCATTGGCTCCCTCTATTGTTAATCACAGCCAGTGAGCCAATGAGGAGAGAGCGGGGTGAAGCCGAGCTGGGTTCTGTGATGAATGGACACACGGGGCAGCGGCTCGGGAGCGAGCCTGCTCGATTGCCCCTATAACAAACTGCTTGCTATGGGGGCACTAGGGAAGGGAGGGGCCTGGAGCACCGGCGGGGGACTCAAGAAGAGGGGGATGGGGGCTGCTCTGTGCAAAACCATTACACAGAACAGGCAAGTATAACATGTTTGTTATTTTTTATGTTATTTAAAAGATCCTTCAACCTCTTTCCCACCCACGTTATTCCAGAATGACGGCGACAGTGTGGGCATACTTTGCCGGGAGGGCGTCTATGGAGTTCCTCCCATAATCACACTGCCCGTGAGCCCCCTGCGGTGCGTGGGGGGCATGCTCTACGATTGCTGAGTCCTTCAGCCGATCGCAGATCCGGGTAAAGGGCCAATCACAAGCTGACTTCGTGAGGAAAGAAGAAGAATAACTGGCTTCTGTTAAATTGGCACTGATTATCAGCGCAGTCCCTACAATGCCCACCAGTGCTGCCAATCAGTGCCCACCAGTGCTGCCAATCAGTGCCCACCAGTGCTGCCAATCAGTGCCCGTCAGTGCTTCCTATCAGTGCCAGCTATCAGTGCCCATCAGTGCAGCCTATTAGTGCCCATCAATGCCCATCAGTGCTGCCTCATCAGTGCCCATCACTGTAGCCTATCAGTGCCCATCAGTGCCGCCTATCCGTGCCCATCAGTGTCGCCTATTAGTGACACCTCATCAGTGCCCATCAGAGCCATCTATCAGTGCCCATCAGCGCCACCTATCAGTGCCCATCAGTGCCGCCTATCAGTGCCCATCAGCGACACTGATCAGTGCACATCAGTGTCGCCTATCAGTGCCACCTATAAGTGCCCATCAGTGCCACCTATCAGTGCCCATCAGTGACACCTATCAGTGCCCTACAGTGTCGCCTATAAGTGACACCTCATCAGTGCCCATCAGCAACACCTATCGGTGCCTATCAGTGCCGCCTATCAGTGCCCATCAGCGACACTTATCAGTGTCGCCTATCAGTGCCACCTCATCAGTGCCTATCAGCGTCACCAATAAGTGCCCATCAGTGCCACCTATCAGTGCCCATCAGTGCCAGCTCACCAGTGCCCATCAACGCCACCTATCAGTGCCCATCAGTGCCACCTCACCAGTGCCCATCAACGCCACCTATCAGTGCCCATCAGCGACACCTACCAGTTGTTTGTTTATCAAAAAATGAAAACCCCCAGAGATTATTAAATTGCACCAAAAGAAAGCTTTATTTGTCTGAACAAAATGATAAAAATGTAATTCAAAGTGTGAAAGCTGAAAATTTGCCCTGGGCAGGAGGGGGGGGGGGGGGGGGGGGGTAGTGCCCGGTATTGAAGGGGTTAATATCACTTTCAGCATGAAAAATCTTGAACAAATCTTGAACTATATCCAGCTTAGGACAGACCTTCACCACGATGGGTCTCACATGGCAGAATACACGGCCCGGCTCGTGATTTGTTGAGGGTGAAGCCGGCCTTTGCAGTGTAAGGAAGCGATATAAGCGCACAGGAAAAGAGCGAACACTCCCAAAAGGCCATTGCACATGATGGATGGGCTGCAGCGAGGCCACTAAATCCATCCATACCTCCAATGCACGCAACGCCCCGCCTCTTCTTTCTCTTTACCAAAGTCCTTTTAAATAGGGGGGGGGGGGGAGCAGATGATGGAACCAACAGGACGCGCTTTTGTTTTCCACAGCGATCTTTAAAGGAAGAATGTGAAAAATTCCACACGATGAGGAAATGGAGCTCCGCGGCAGGAAATTTCCATGTGTCCTGCTTGTCTTTGACATTAATGGTGGTAGAGCATGTGTGATGCCATTGTTCATTGTGGAGCGAGATGTAAAGGGGTTTGTAGAATCCCCCCCCCCCCCATAAAGCGATGAATCCTCGCGCTGGCGCCTATTATGGAGAGTCATGTGAAGATCGGACAGGAAAACGTTAATAGGGCCCGCTCTTCTTCCATTTAGTCATCGTACGGCTTTACCGAACCACAAAGGGAATCGCAGATGATTTCTTAGTAGGCTTCTTAGGCCATGTTATATTAATGGAGCAAAGTAATGATCGAGATTGGAGGCCCTCAAATCATCCATAATATGAAAGTCTTTGATCTTCTTTAATGCCGCGTACACACGGTCGTACTTTTCGTCTACAAAAGTCCAACGGACGCTGACGGACTAAAGCTGGCTGGTAATCCGATCGTGTGTGGGCTTCTCCGGACTTTCAACTGACTTTTTTAGCCTCAAATCCGATGTACTTTAGATTTGAAACATGCTTCAAAACTTTACTTCGTAACTACGACGGACCCCGAAATCCGCTCGTCTGTGTGCTAGTCCGACGGACAAAAAGCCACGCTAGGGCACCTATTGGCTACTGGCTATGAACTTCCTTATTTTAGTCCGGTGTACGTCATCACGTACGAATCCGACCGACTTTTGTGTGGTCGTGTGTAGGCAAGTCCGTTCGTTAGAAAGTAGGCCGCAAGTCCGCCGCAAGTCCACCGAAAGTCTGCCGGAAGTCTGTCGGACAGGCTGTCTGACTTTTGTAGACGAAAAGTACGACCGTGTGTACGCGGCATAAGAGTTACCACCATGGAAGTCGCATTAAAAAAAAAAAAAAAAAGTATTAATTTGGTTTCAAAGGGGAGTTTCACTTTGAGGAGATTTGAGGGGCTGCTAAGTGATGTGGCCCACCTGTCACCCTGCCCAGCCCGGCATTCACTTCCCAGATACTCCAAGACAACGAACAGTCCATATGTTTGTTTTTGTTGTTGTTATTGAAGGAATAGAACTTGGTAAGGGAATTTATGGGATGCCCAGTGGAATAAACAATTGGGTGATTGTATATCAATCAATTTGGGACAACTATATACACTCTCTTACTCCAGTCTCCTCCAGCACATCTCTTACTTCTCAGGACCAGATAGCACATGTTTAGGCCTGACACTTGGCTCAGCCAGGCCTCAGCAACCGCCCTTTGCAGAATCAGAAGTCTCTAATGCTAGCTGTCCTATAGGTGGACTACTGCTCCCAATAAGCCCCCTTCAGGCCCTGCTGGCTGCAGCTGCCCGACTTAACTGCCCATGACATTGCAATCCTCCCTACTGGCTCCACACCCAGGTCTGACTGTTTCCTCTCAGTCCTCTCTGGCATGCCTCTCCAGTCCTCCCGACTGCCCGTGTCACTCACCAGCCCTCCTGGCTGCTACCGGTGGTTCCCTGCTAAAGACTTGCCCAGCAGTACTAGCTTCTTGTCACGGGAGCCACGTACGAAGTAGTGGGGAGGCCTCCCTTGCACCTCGAGTCCTTGAAGCCTCTGGAGATGGAGACAGAGACTTGGTGGACACCGAGTGGCTCGGGTGTCAAGGGTGCGGAGCGCCGTGTAAGCCTTAGTCCGAGATCTGAGCCGAGGTCAAGTCCAGTTGGGCAACAAAGTATAAAAGGGTTAATCAGAAGAAGAATGGTCGAGATCCAAGCCGGGGTCGGTTCCAATCTGGCAGCTGAGTACAAAAGGGGCAAGAAGTAGAATGGTTAAGGTACAAATCCGAGGTCAATGGCAAGCAGCAATCAAGAGCAATCAAATAGGTTTTCAGGTCACAATTTCAGACAGATCACACACTAGCACAGGAACAACGGGGGACTGAAGATAAACCCAGCAATTTGGCAGTGTCTGGGCTGGGCTTATATAGGGAAGTTTGAGGTCACTTCCTGTGCGCCTCCTGGCCATTTTCCCACCTTTTTCCATCAGATTGAAGTCACTTCCTGCGCACGTCCTGGGCATTCTCCTGCCTTTTTCCATCAAGTCTTCTGCACAGGTGCGGGTTAGCGCACTAAGGCATCTTTGGCACATGCTCAGTTGGCACGAATTTCCTCTTGCCGCAACGCGCCATTGGTGCATGCGTAGTAAGCCCTGGACTCTTAAACTCCTGCTGTCCTCTCTGACTCCTCCTGTGCCTCTTGTTCGGATCCTTCCCGATTTCCTGAAGGGTTGTGTCCAGCACCCGAAGTCCCAGGCCCAAGGTGACCCCCCCCCCACCAGACTGGTGAGTGCCCTCAAAGTCCCCGACAGCCTAGTACTCCATCCTCATTTCTTCTACCCAACAATTCCTTCTCAGCTGGGCTGACTCCAGGTATTTCAAGGAGGTCTGCCCCCTGATAATCCTAATTGGGGATTGGTCAGGGCTTCATGAGACCCCAGACAGCTCCACCTCTCTTCCCCTCCTCTTCTTCTAGAATGCTCTAGAAGAAAGAGGGAGGTAACAGTGAGGTGATGCTGTCTGTGAGTCACCAGCCTACTATGAGCCACTCCAAGCCCACACAAACCAAAACAAACAGGCCTAGCTTCCAACTAGGCCTGCCTAAATTTACCTATACTCACAAAAATCCTAACCTCTACCACCTACCTTTGTAGAGGGCACTACACAAAATGAGGGCAGACAGTAC
The DNA here is from genome assembly GCA_037952835.1 of Lithobates septentrionalis. NCBI lineage: Eukaryota > Metazoa > Chordata > Amphibia > Anura > Ranidae > Lithobates > Lithobates septentrionalis. The sequence goes on along the minus strand of JBBDGP010001697.1, from coordinate 845,936 downwards.
AGTTATAATACGATTCAATACAAAAGGAATCAGAGAGCTCTGCTAGTTAGAGCTTAAAACAGTGGTTGTCAACTTTCCAGGTAAAGGGGGCCTTAAATGTGGCCCCTAATGTCTCCAAAGGGCTGCATATATTGTTTGTTGAATCCAAAAAACTGACTTACTAGAGCAGGAGTCTCCAAACATTCTAAGCAAAGGGCCAGTTCAGGCTTTGGGGGGGGGGGGGGCAGACTGTGGCCAGTGGGAGTGAAAAATGTCCCGGCATCAGTACTCCATCATTGGTTCTATTGGAAGGAATAGTGCTCTATTGTTGAGATCAATGAGAAGAATAATGCCCAATTGATGGTGTTAGTACCAGGAATTGTGCCCCATCATTGGTGTCAGTTGGTGGAATAACACCCCAAGGGTTGGATAAAGGCAAGCAAAGACCACATCCGGCCCCTGGGCCGCAGGTTGCAGACCACTGTAGTAGAGGAAATAGTCAGAGATTGTTCTACTAGAGTGGTTGGAGACTGATGTCATGCTATAGGAGACTGTAGGGTCATGTTGCATGAAACCGCTAGACGTTACTACTATTAAGGGACCCTTTTCAAATTTCATATGTTCCCTCTACTGACTGCTGGGGCCCAAGGGCTGCACTTCAAACACTAAAGGGCCGCATGTCAAGTGATACAAGAGGTAACAACTATGGGAGATGAGCTGATAGAGATTGCACAAGTTCAGCTGCTATGTGGGGGTTGGATAGCTTTTCTGAAGAGATGAGTTTTCAGGGATTACATAAAGTTGGACAGAGTAGGGGATAGCAGCACAGATTGAGGTAGGGAGTTCCAGAGGGTGGGAGAGGCTCTGGAGAAGTCCTGGAGATAAGCATGGGAGGATGTAACGAGGGAGCTAGAGAGCAGGAGGTCTCGGGAGGAGCGGAGAGGACAGTTTGGTTGGTATTTTGGGATGTGGTTGGTAATGTAGCTCGGGACAGAGTTGTGGATAGCTTTGTAAGTTGTTGTTGGTATTTTGAATTTTATTTGTTGGGTGAGCGGAAGCCAATGGAGGGATCAGTAGAGAGGGGTAGAGGAGACTAAGTGGAGGCCAGTGGAGTGATTGGCAGAGAGGGGTGGAGGACACTGAGCAAAGGCCAGTGGAGAGATTGGCAGAGGAGAGTGAAGGACACTAAGTTAGGTCAGAGGAGCGATTAGCAGAGAGGGCTGGAGGACACTAAGCTAGACCAGTGGAGGGATTGTCAGAGAGGGGCAGTGGACACCCCTGAACAGAAGCCAGTGGAGGGATTGGCAGGGAAGGGTGGAGGACACTGAACAGAAGCCACTGGATGGATTGGCAGAGAGAGGTGGCGGACACTGAGCTAGGCAAGGGAAGGGATTGGCAGAGAGGGGTGGAGGACACTGAGTGGAGGTCAATGGAGGGATTGGCAGAGAGAGGTGGCGGACACTGAGTGGAGGTCAATGGAGGGATTGGCAGAGAGAGGTGGCGGACACTGAGCTAGGCCAGTGCAGGGATTGTCAGAGAGGGGTGGAGGACACTGAGCAGGGGCCAGTGCAGGGATTGTCAGAGAGGGGTGGAGGACACTGAGCAGGGGCCAGAGCAGGGATTGTCAGAGAGGGGTGGAGGACACTGAGCAGAGGCCAGTGGAGGGATTGTCAGAGAGGGGTGGAGGACACTGAGTGGAGACCAGTGGAGGGTTTGACAGAGAGGGGCAGTGGACACCCCTGAACAGAAGCCAGTGGAGGGATTGGCAGAGAGAGGTGGCGGACACTGAGCTAGGCCAGGGAAGGGATTGGCAGAGAGGGGTGGAGGACACTGAGCAGAGGCCAAAGCAGGGATTGGCAGAGAGGGGTGGCAGACACTGAGTGGAGGTCAATGGAGGGATTGGCAGAGAGAGGTGGCGGACACTGAGCTAGGCCAGAGGAGGGATTGGCAGAGAGGGGTGGAGGACACTGAGCTAGGCCAGAGGAGGGATTGTCAGAGAGGGGTGGAGGACACTGAGCGGGGGCCAGAGCAGGGATTGTCAGAGAGGGGTGGAGGACACTGAGTGGAGACCAGTGGAGGGTTTGACAGAGAGGGGTGGTGGACAGCTCTGGACAGAAGCCAGTGGAGGGATTGGCAGGGAGGGGTGGAGGACACTGAGCAGAAGCCATTGGATGGATTGGCAGAGGGAGGTGGAGGACACTGAGCGGAGGCCAGAGCAGGGATTGGCAAAGAGGTGTGGAGGACACTGAGCGGTTGATTAAATGGATGAGTCTGGTAGCAGCATTCATGATGAACTGAAAGGGGGATATTCTACGTAGAAGTAGGCCAACAAGGAGAGAGTTGCAATAGTCAAGGCAAGAGATAACCAGGGAGAGAATTAGAAGCTGGATGTACTCCATTTGGCCGATGCAGGTATCATGCCCCATGCCCCATTATGGTTTTTGGCTATTAGTGAACTGATGAACTTGGATGCATTCTTCCATATTACATCAGCTCAGAAAACTGCTGCTTTACCGTATTTAGTTCCTTCACATATTTTAACATCTTTTACCAACAAAACATATCGGTGATGTATGATTTTATGGTGTTTGGTGTTTTATACACCATATGTTATCTGTCGACAGGTTTATAGAACATGTTTAATTATAATGAAAAATCTTCAGCAATTTAGAATGTTATTATAGGGTATTGTCTAAATGAGTGATTTCCATTCATGGCGGCTCTAGTACGTGTCACTCAGTAATGGCTTTTTGTTTGTTTCTTGTATCCTTCTGGACACTCCAGCCACAGAATGGTTTATGTTCTTAATTAAGTCTTTGTGTCAATCCTCTTGCATTTCCTTACACATCATAAACACAGTCTTGGCCAGCGGTACAGTACTTGGGATAGGCGGTAACCCATTGTCTGAACTCTTGTTTGTACAGAGTAAACACAGATGTCTCCTCATGGATCACTAAGCAGTTGGCTGTGGATTCTGCTGACCCTCTCACCCAAATATCTCCGTGGTCGGTCAAAGAGCGCTGCTAAACAATTACTCAGTTGACGCGGATTTTTTTTAAGTTCATCGTTTATTTTAAACCTTCTGTTTGCTGTGAAATTAAATTGCACCGATGGTGCTGGAGGTAGCACTGAGCAACATAGACCTGTGGCCAGAGGTGGTCTGGAGGGCTCCCGTGTATTCAGGTGGTTTCTTGAGTTCTTAAGCAGAAAACCGTAGCTTGTGCGCACTAGACACATTTTCCCCTGTATTATCTACCACATGCGGTTTTGGTTCTATAAACCTTTTTTTTTTGCTCCATTTGGACAATAGAAATGGGAGTTCTTTGATATGTTTTAAAAATGCAACTTTGCTCACATTTTCCAAAATGTGTTACTTGTAGGAACCTTTGAATCTGAATTTAAGTATGCGTATATTTTGTCTTCCTTGGTTTCTCCCCTACAAATACTGCGGCTGCTGACTTTTAAAACATGGACACTTACCTGTCCAGGGCGCCCGCGATGTCGGCACCCGAGGCCGAAGCGTCTCTCGGTCCTCGGGTGCTGCCGCCTCCATCTTCGGTAAGGGAATCAGGAAGTGAAGCCGTGCGGCTTCACTTCCCGGTTCCCTACTGCGCATGCGCGAGTCGCGCAGCGCAATACGAATGGTCCCTGCTGCCTCTGGGACCCGTGTGTTTCCCAGCAGGCAGCGGGGAGGGAGCAGTAAGTGGCGTAAATAACCGCAGATTCTGCGGCTATCTATGCCGGAAGTGGGTACAGATACCTGTAATATACAGGTATCTGTACCCCCCTCCCCCCTGAAAGGTGCCAACTGTGTCACCGGAGGGGGGGAGGAATCTGATGAGTGGAAGTTCCACTTTTGGGTGGAACTCCACTTTAATGTTAAACCCAATGATGTCATCATTGGGTATCTGTATTTCTTTTTACCAGCATTTCTCAACATTTTTTAAGTTGCAGCACCCTTTTAAAAATATGCAAAATTTCGAGACGAAATAAAAAAAAAAAAAAAAAGTTATTTATCAATAGGAAACCTGAGCCTGGGATAATGCATGCAATCACCAAACTAAGTTTGCATCAGAAGCCTCTTCTCACATCAAGGACCTCCCCTTCACAACAGAGGTTCTCCCTTCACATCAGAGGTTCCCCCATCACATCAGAGGTTCTACAATCACATCAGAGATTCCCCATCACAGTAGAGGGTCTCAATCTCATAAGAGGTTTCCACGTCACATTAAAGGTTCCCCATCACATCAGAGGGTATCAGTCACATAGGAGGTTACCCCATTGCATCAGAGGTTCCCCCATCACATCAGAGGTTCCCCCATTGCATCAGAGGTTCCCCCATCACATCAGAGGTTCCCTCATTACATCAGAGGCCCTCCATTACTTCAGAAGTTCCCCCATCGAATCAGAGGCCCTCCATCACATCGGAGGTTCCCCCAGGATAGCAGAGGTTTCCCCATCGCATCAGAGGTCCTCCATCACATCAGAGGTTCCCCCATCACATCAAAGTCCTCCCATCACATCAGAGGTTCTACAATCACATCAGAGGTTCTCCCATCACATCAGAGGTTCTACCATCACATCAAAGGTTCTACAATCACATCAGAGGTTCATCATCACATCAGAGGGTCTCAATCACATAAGAGGTTTCCCCATCACATTTGAGGTTCTCCATCACATCAGAGGTTCCCCCGTAACATTACCGGTTTCCCCATTGTATCAGGGGTCCTCCATCACATCAGAAGTTCCCCCATCACATCCAAGGTTCTACCATCACATCAAAGGTTCTACAATCACTTCAGAAGTTCCCCCATCACATCAGAGGTTCCCTATCACATCAGAGGTTCTCCATCACATCAGAGGGTCCCAATCACATAAGAGGTTTCCCTATCACATCAGAGGTTCCCGATCACATCAGAGGGTCTCAGTCACATAAGAGGTTCCCCCATCTCATCAGAGGTTGCCCCATTGCATCAGAGGTCCTCCATCACATCAGAAGTTCCCCCAACACATAAGAGGTTCCCCCATTACATCAGAGGTCCCCCATTACATCAGAGGTTCCCCCATCGAATCAAAGGCCCTCCATCATATCAGAGGTTCCCCCAGAATATCAGAGTCCTCCCATCACATCAGAGGTCCTCCCTCACATCAGAGGTTCCCCCATCACACCAGAGTCCTCCCATCACATCAAAGGTTCCCCCATCACATCAGAGGTTCCTCCATCACATCAGAGGTTCTCCCAACATCCAGATGTTCTACCATCACATTAGAGAATTTCCTATCACACCAGAAGTTCTTTCATCACACCAGAGGTTATACCATCACATCAGAGGTTTTTCCCTAACATTAAAGGGCATCCCCTTCACACCAGAGCCTGATGGGCCAGTCATAAGCCTGAACGAGTTCACCAGGAAGCTATCACTGTACTGGGTCAATCATAAGCAGCAGAGGCATTCCCAGGCCCATAGCCACATGTTCTGTATACCTGTCCATTGTATTCATGTAGCTATAAGGTCTGAAATGCCCCAGCTGCAGATGATTGACCCAGTACCGTGACAGCTTCCTGGTGTGCTCCCTGGTGGGTTCGGTCTAGGAACCAAACCTGCCTGAGCTTATCAGTGCTTAGCAGATGGGTCGCTCTTGCAAAGATCTGTGTCAGGAACTTGTGTCTGCTCTGCTCACTGTGTCCATCTGTTGTATTTGCTGCAGTTCCTTATTTCTCCCTGGATTCCATTGCCTGCCTGTTTTGTCTTCTATGTTTATTTCCTTTCTTGCAGTCATGTCTGACTTACTGCACTGCTGGTCTCCTTCCTATGTTCTAGTACAATTAATCTGTTTAGGTGGGCTGTGCACATGCATGGATGTTGCTAAAGGCATGAATTGCTCTATACACCCTTAAAAGGCCATAACCACCCATGCATTAGTTGCCATTTTTAGAGTTCATATAACGTGTGAGTCTGTGTGATTGTGATTTCCCATTTCTTGTCCCAGTCCTTGCTCTTGTCCTTATCATGAAATGTTCCTAGATTGACAGTCTTTGCCAAACTCCTGTTCCTGTACTCTTAGCTGTGACCCATAGTCAGTTTTACTGCAAGTTCCTGTTCCTGCTCCTGTGTGATCCTTTTACTCACCTTTGTCTGTTATATTCCTGATCTTGCGATTACTACCTCTGACCTGTTGGACTACCTGGATTTGAGCACTTGCTTTACCTGATCTTTCTAGAAAGCATCCTGCTCTTACCTTGGGTTATTGACTACATCCCTGCTCAGTCCCTTTGCCTTTGACACTTAGGACCTTGGTTACTCACCTTGACTGCTCCACATTTCTTACTTTTCCATCACTGTGAAACTGCCTCCTGATAAAGTCTGCAAATATGGCGCTTCTGAAATCTGGTGCTTAAGTCTTGGGGACACCCAAATACCAGTGACAAAATAAATTGACCACAACCCTGCTCGGGCCCATTGGGTTTGAGGCTTTGGACCTTGGGTACCCAACTTGACTACTCAACAGTCCTTAACTTTCCTTCATTAGGGAATGGTCTCTGATGAAGTCTGATAGCCCGACTTCTGATATGTGGCGCTTAAGTCTTGGGGCATTCAAATGCCAATGATGAGATTGACTGCATCTCTGCTCAGCACTTTGATGAGTGGGACTGTGGTTACTCACCTCAACTACTACACTGTCCTTAGCTTTCCTTCATTGGAGAATAGTCTCCTGATGAAGTCAGATAATCCAGCACTTCTAATATCTAGTGCTTAAAGCGGAGTTCCGCCTAATTTTTTTTTTTTTAAGTCAGCAGCTACAAATACTGCAGCTGCTGACTTTTAAAATAAGGATACTTACCTGTCCAGGGTGCCCGCGATGTCGGCACCTGAAGCCGACCCGTCCCTCGGCTCTTGGGTGGAGGCGCCGCCATCTTCGGTAAAGGAATCAGGAAGCCAAGCCTTGCAACTTGACTTCCTGTTTCCCTACTGTGCATGCATGATCCCACTGGTCCCTGCTGTCTTCTGGGACCTGTGTGTCTCCCAGAAGACAGCGGGGGGGACGGAGAAGGCACTGGAAGTGGCGTAGATACCCGCGGGTGGCTCGGCTATCTATGCCCGGAAGTAGGAGCAAAATACCTGTATTAGACAGGTATCTGCTCATCCCTCCCCCTGAAAGGTGACAAATGTAACACCGGAGGGGGGGAGGATTCCGAAAAGTTCAATTTTTGGGTAGAACTCTGCTTTAAGTCTTAGGGGCACCCAAATGCCAATGATGAAACTGACCACATCTCTGTTCAGCACTTTTATGCATGGGACCTTGGTTACTCACCTCAACTACTCCACAGTCCTTAGCTTTCCTTCATTGGAGAAGGACCTCCTGATATAATCTGATAATCTGGTGCTTAAATCCTGGGGGCACCCTAATACCAGTGATTAAATTGACTTCATCCCTGCTCAGCCCATTGGCTTTGACGTTTGAGACTTTTGGTTGCTCGACTCAGCTACTCAACAGTCCTTAGCGTTCCTTCATTGGGGAATGGTCTCCTGATAAAGTCTGATAATCCGTTGCTTCTGATAGTCTTAGGGACACCCAAATGCCAGCGATGCAGATATAGTGCCCTTGATCGTTGGCTGCTAAAGGTGAAGAGTGCCACGTTTGTGGTCACCAGACCCTAACAGACACCCAACCCTTACTTTTGGGCTTGTGTATAGGTGCCTTTAGTCTAAAGGCAATTTAATATGTCTAGACGTAAGAGCATTGTTCTATACCAACACACCACGAAAGAACTGGTGACATACAATGTTCCAATCTCCGCCTTGCATTTAATGCCAAGCACATACAATTGCATCAAATGAATACATATCCTGAGCGATCGTCCTGTAACGGAAGCTGGGCAAGGGTTAAACATTTCCCATGTCCCTCTGCTGTCTTGCAGAATCCTGGGCTCTATTTCAACCTTGATTCAGAGGAGTCTGGTGAAAGATTATATCATTTTTACTGCAAGGCTTTGCTGTCTAGCGGGAGGAATATTTCTAAGTATCATATTTATCAAACAGACCTGCTCGCAGGAGACAGAGTATGTGTAAGAGAGAAGGTAAAGGAGAGAGAGTGTGAGAGACAGCTCAGGAGAGAAATATATAACACCGAGAGGCCACAGTGCCCCTCCAAGCCTCATTTTTTACTCTCTTGCACTTTACACTATTACATTTCAAACGTTTATAACATTATTTTTTTTTCCCCTCGTTCTTATGGAAGGTTTGCTTTTGAGGGATTATTTCATATGGTGGTGCAAAGAGCAGTGGCGATGTACAAATTGCAATAATCCGTGGCAGTCTTTCAGAATTTCAATATTTTATGGACAACATTTTCTGCTCAGCCAGTTTGCTCTTTGCCTTGTTAAGAAAAAAAAAAAAAAAGTCTTGTTGGTGTGTTACAAAACCATGAAAAGTGTATCTAGGAAGGGAGGCACTTGTGGCGGCCCATCCATTAGGGAGCGCTGGAGCGCCACCCACTCTATCCCCGGCCGTCACCCCCCATGCTCTATCCACGGCTGCTATTTTGACAGAACACCTCCACCCCCTTTCAGGACGCCAGACGCGTGAATTACAGCGGCAGGGGTGTCTTTTTTTAAGCACCTGATTAGAGCCAGAGGCTTTAATAGGCTTCAAAATAGGCTTGTGGTGCACAGCATTGCGCCAGAAGCCCACCCAGGTGTTACAACAGCGAATGAATTTTCGCTATTGAAACACTGATCCTCAATCTGGCCAATCAGAAGCAGCTCTGAGACCCAATTCCGATTTACGATTGGCCCAAAAAGAGTCCCAAGGAGGAGGGAGGAAACGGAAGCCACCACAATGGCAGTGGAGAGCAGGGGAAGGGAAAGTCGTCACCGTCGCCACCGCCGCTGAGCAAGGGAAGCCCCCAGTGAAGCGCTGCCCACCATAAATGGGGTAAGAGCACCTTACCGACCGCCGACCGCCTGACTGACCGGGGGGGGGGGGGGGTCTGGTGATATTGTTTGCCGCCCCCCAAAAAAAATTACCACCGACCACCACTGGGAAGCACCATACATGGACAATCTAGCAAGGCTTCATAACACACCATAAGTTGAACCTGTACTAGGAGAAGGGCAGAGGCTGCTGTTGCTGACCTCCTTGTGAAAATATGGATCATCAAATCTCACTAAACATGAGGCCAGGCTGCTGGGAGATCTGCAGTTTAGGGGGTGCAAGGGTTCTATGCGTTTCAGTTTTGTTTCAACGCACGAGAGCTGTACCGAAAGTAATGCAAAAGTGGGCATAACTGTTTTATTGACTTACATAGGTTGTTCAAACTTCAAATGTTGGTGGGGTAAATCTTCCTCTATAGTAGAAAAATATGGGTGTTCTCTGAAAACAATATCAATGGATATAAGTGTTAAAACAGGGGTTGTACCATCATCTAAGACTTAATAAGATAAAGGGTTTTGGGAGCCTGGTCCCCAGCCAGGACTTACCAAGGAGAAGAGCAAATGGACTATCTCGGTACAATGTAAAGAGGGATACAATTCTATATATAAACAATCATATAAAATTTAGAACAAGTTTATTGATACATAATACGTGACAAAAAACATCAGTAGTAAGTTAAAAACATAGGTGACTTGGTCATGGACAGTGTTTCGACTAGTTTCGCGGATTGAGCCGCTTCATCAGGAATAAACATCTGTATCTGTATTGTGTCAATTAAATTACAGGTATTTTTCCTGATGAAGCGGCTCAATCCGCGAAACTAGTCGAAACGCTGTCCATGACCAAGTCACCTATGTTTTTAACTTACTACTGACGTTTTTTTGTCATGTATTATGTATCAATAAACTTGTTCTAAATTTTATATGATTGTATATATATATATCAGTTGTATCCCTCTTTACATTGTACCGAAATAGTCCATTTGCTCTTCTCCTTGGTAAGTCCTGGCTGGGGACCAGGCTCCCAAAACCCTTTATCTTCCTCTATAGTGACTCTTCTTCTTTTTTCCATTGCATGTAAAGAATGGATTCCAGGCAGAAGCAACATGTCGTCATTGAGTTCTTGATGAAGGAGAGGTGCAGGCTGTCCAAAATCCCAAGAAGGCTACAGAATGTTTATGGAGATGACACGAATGACAAGATATTGCTCGTGTTATCTTCATAAACATTCTTTAGCCTTCTGTGGTTGTCAGACAGCCTGCACCCCTCCTTCTTCTAAGTAGTGGACCACCAACTAGACAGGGTAAGGCAGCTCATCCTCTACCCCCCCCCCCCCCCCCACAGGCTTTAAAATATTTGCAGCATTTTTTTTCAAGAAGTGGGTACCTCTTCTTGACAGGTACCCGCTCCTACTTCCTCAATCCCTGCCTAGGTGAGGATGACGACAGTTTGACCCACCCCTTCTCACCGTCAGCCTTCTGGGAAAAGTCACACATCCCAGCCCTTTGGCGATGTTCAGGGCCACACTTGAGGCCCCCAATATTAAAAACGAAGGCCCTTTGAGCCCTTAGGGAAAGGGAGCCTTGACTGTACTGGGACTCCCTCTCCTTATTGGCTGTCAATCACAGCCAGTGAGCCAATGAGGAGAGAGCTATGTGCCTTATGGATGCATAGAGCAGGGCTCGGGAGCAAGCGTGCACCAGTGCCCCCATAGCAGGCGGCTTGCTAGTGGGGGGCACTGGTCAAGGGGGAGGAGCCAGGAGAATCGGCGGGGTACCCAAGAAGAGGAAGAGGAAGATTAGGGCTGCTGTGTGCAAAACCATTGCATAGAGAATGTAAACATAACATGTTTGTTTTTGTTTGTTTGTAAAGCCGAACCTTTAATACCACTTTAACAAAGGGAAAAGTGTACTTGTGGTTACTGTTTTTTGTGGAGTATACCACAGCTTCCCTATACCCTGTACAAGTTCAACGTCTAATAAAGCATCAAAAACAAGGATACCCGTAGACTGTTCACTGAGTCAGAGGAGTAACTGATCCCGTGTGCCTGGCTGCTGATACACCAGTATGGAAAAAGGACGCCTTGGGACTACTCAGTAGGCCCTTTAAGGGGTGATGGCCACATTTTGGTTGCTTGTGTTGGAAATTTCAAAATAAAGTTGTGGCCCTGCCCTTTCCAGCTTAACCTAAAGTGTGGCTTTCTGGGCAAGGTTACTGGTTGAAATGGTTGTGGCTTTAAGCCTAAGCTCCTCAACAGTCAAGTTGTCCACCACTGTTGTACAATATCGGTCTATGGAACTCATGCTGAACACCTATAGCTCAAAATAAAATGAATGATAACAGATGGATACCTGGATCTGCTCGTGTATGGACACCTCAACACGGTGAACACAAGGCACCCAGCAATGTCTGGTCATTAGTTAATGGAGGTCTTCACAACCTAAGAAAACCACCACCTTTTTTGCCACTTTCGTCCTGTCCTCCTTTTACCTTTATTTTTCCTTTTTTTATCCTCTTACTTTTTTTTTGTCTCTTTCGCTCCCTTCTTAAAACTCCTTCACTTTCCCAATTTTTTTTTTTTTCACCAGCAGGATAAAACCATCTGGTCTCACTTACAAGTCAGATCTCAGAACTCCCAAAGGCAGAATATATTCCCCTCCTGCCTCTAAATCAGACCCGAGCAGTCGTAAATCACACAGCAGGCTTATTTATTAGACATAGTTTTGGGCCACTTCAAGCATGGAAAATAAATTTAACCAAAGAGTTCTGAAGCAATTTTCTTTCACATCTCTGTGGGATTATATGGGAAAGGCGGAGGGTTGAGGGGGGGGGGGGGGGGGGTTCTGGAGGTCCCAGCCAAAGAGCCAAACTCCACAAGACTGATGGCAGGTCGAAGGGGCAAAGAAATTATGGGAGACCGTCTTCAAAAGACCCCCAGTGCACCTTGAATCAAAACACTAAACCGCTGTCACTTCAAGAGATCTGCTGGAGGAGGATTTAGTTTGGCAGGAGAGGAGAAGGTTTAATCATAGGCTCTCTTCGGTGGGAAGTGGTTTGCATCCATATTGAATTTTCCTACAAAACCCGCTCAGTGTTCGGCGAGCTGCACAGCATCCTGGGAGGATATCTAACGTGAGTGTCAGGCCGAATATCTGTTTTTTTTATTCAATAGTATCTGAACTTCTATTAAGATGATTGGTATCTGCAAAAAAATGTATAGCTTCTTCAAACAGGTCAATGTCATCACTTCTGTAGAGCACCCATGAAAGAGCCGATGAACTGATGAACTGAACACTTTGAGGACTCCTCGATCTTGCTGAGCTGCACAACAATGTCCCACAGAATCTCCAATGCTGAAAGGTGACTAGGACTTTTCCCGAAAGATCAAAATTGTACCCAGTCAGTAACTTCCAGTGCCGGGGTCATTTAATCAGAAGGCCACAGGATCATCGGTTGCCTCCTTCCAATATCCACTGGACACTCTCCAGTGAGGGAGATACAGACTCACACCACCATAAGACAGCTGGACATATTTCCTCCAACTTACTCTTGGTACTCTCCAGTGAATTTCTCCAGACCCAAAGAACTCCAGGACCCGGCTTGGTAAATACCCCCCCCCCCCCACCAGCTAAAGCTTCAGCTGTGACCTCAATGTCTCCTAGACGACACCTTTAGTGAACCTGCCCCAGGGGTCACCTCCAGCAAGACTGGGCCTAGGAATTCTGCTGCTCCTATCCCAGGCCCCAGGCTATTTATGGGCTCTCCCACCACCTACTGGGCACACCTTCCTAATGGTGCAGTGCTGGCACAAGATGTCAAACTGTGCCCCCCCACCGCTCCCCTGTTCATGGCGTGCAAGCTTAGGGGATACTATGCCCAAATGTCACTTTCTTGTCAAAATCATTGTCACTGTCACTACTGCTGTCAGCCTTGTAACAGAAGGAAGGCGTCACCATCCCTACAGTAAACCATTGCGCCCCGGGCAACCACCCTTTCCACCCACTCCTTTCCTGGCCCTGCACTGGTGAACTTGTTTCCTTTTCCCCTAGTTACAACCCACACAGCATTTTCTTCACTCTTCCACTGGCTTGAAGGAACAGTCTAGGGTTGTCCTTTTTAGGGTTCTATTGAAATGATGAACTTGGATGGGGTGAAGGGAGCATGGGATACCCCAAAACTGATGAACGGAACACTTTGAGGACTCCTCGATCACCACCATAGGACAGCTGGACATATTTCCCCCAACTTCCTCTTGGTTCTCTCCAGTGAGTTTCTCCAGACCCAAAGAACTCCAGGAAACCCAGCTTTGCAAATAGCCCCCCCACCAGCTAAAGCTTCAGCTGGAACCTCAAAGTCTCCTAGACGACACCTTCAGTGAACCTGCCCCAGGGGTCACCTCCAGCAGCACTGGACCTAGGAACTCTGCGGCTCCTATCCCTGGCCCCAGACTATTTATGGGCTTCCCCACCACCTACTGGGCACACCTCCCCAGTGATTGGCTGAAGTCCCATAACTATTCAGACTGCTTACTCTGTTCGTCCTCTAGAATCCTCTAGATTACAGGGGAAAGCAATCAGAGCACCAGCCTGTGAGACACTGAGCAGGCCTGAATAATCAACCCCTGCTCCGCTGATTACAGAAGAGCTGAACTAATCATATCCAACAATCTACACTACTCTAGGAGGGTGCTACAATACAAATACAAATTCCAAGAAAAGAAGGGGTCTATTGACCATTTGCTGACCACTGTACACATTGTCTTATTGGAAAGTGGTTATACAAGGATCATGGCTGCAGATTGCAGTCATTGAACAGCTTTTGTGTAAAACTGATCCGGGCAAAATTACAACCACCTGATCACTTTTACAGCACTCAGCACACGCCCTCCCTCCTTCTCCTGACTGTGGTGGTTTCTGATCTCTTCTGTTCTTCTGGGGATCCCTGGACTAGAATAAGTGGTCGGGGACAGCTGTCCACAGAGGAAATGGAGGATCATCCATTCACCGATCTCCTCTGCCATGAATGATTCTGGAGGCAACAAGGATTTCCTCTCTTTCGGTTTCAGAGCTGTCATTCCCAGGAAAGCATCTAACCAATTAGGATCAGTACTTGGGTAGCTGCTTTGAAGGGCAAGGGAGACATTGGGGGTTTAATAGGTCCCTGATGTCTCCATAGAGAGTACCTGTCACCTGCCCAAACCTATCACAAGGGAGCTTGTTTGCCCCTTTGCGGTAGCAAATGCGCACATAGTTCCGGCACGCATAGGTAAACAGTGATTGCACCCCAGATGTGAGGCATTGTCGTGAATATCGAGGTGACAGCAATAATCCTAGGGCCATAATTCATAATTAACCACTTCAGCCCTGGAAGATTTTACCCCCTTCCTGACCAGAGCATTGTTTTGCGATTCAGCACTGCGTCGCTTTAACTGACAATTGTGCGGTCATGCGACGCTACACCAAAACAAAATTGATGTCCTTTTTTTCCCACAAATAGAGCTTTCGTTTGGTGGTATTTGATCACCTCTGCGGTTTTTATTTTTTGCGCTATAAACAAAAAAAGAGCGACAATTTTGAAAAAAAAAACGATATTTTTTACGTTTTGCTATAATAAATATCCCCCAAAAATATATATAAAAAAACAAATTTTTTCCTCAATTTAGATATGTATTCTTCTACATATTTTTGGTAAAAAAAAAAATCACAATAAGCCTATATTGATTGGTTTGCACAAAAGTTATAGCGTCTACAAAATAGGGGATAGATTTATGGCATTTTTATTATTATTTTTATTTTATTAGTAATGGCGGCAATCTGCGATTTTTATCGTGATTGTGACATTATGGCGGACACATTGGACACTTTTGACACTATTTTGGGACCATTGTCACTTATACAGCGATCAGTGCTATAAAAATGCACTGATTACTGTATAAATGTCACTGGCAGGGAAGGGGTTAAACACTATGGGGCGATCAAGGGGTTAAGTGTGTCCTAGGGAGTGATTCTAACTGTCGGGGGGGGGATGGGCTTCCACTCACATGACAGCGATCACTGCTCCCGATGACAGAGAGCAGTAGATCCCTCTCATGTCACTAGGCAGAACGGGGAAATGCCTTGTTTACATAGGCATCTCCCCGTTCTGCCTCTCCGTGACACGATCGTGGGACCCACGGGCACGGTCACGCTGTACGTGGCGCGCACGCCTACTAGCCCCGCCAATTAAAGGGGACGTACAGGTTACGCCCATTTGCCCACCACTGCCATTGTGCCGACGCATATCGGCATGCAGCGGCCGGCAAGTGGTTGAAGTGGTTGCACACCCTCCTGAGACATTTTATCATATAGGTAAGCCTATAATAAGGCTTACCTATATGTACTGAAAATATCTCCTAGATGTGTGCCGTTTAGGAGATGTTTACCTTGTAGTGCGCCGATGAGGTCATCCGTGCATGCGCAGTGACCTCACCCCCAGCGTGTGCCGTGAGTGGCAGGTCCCTCGACAGTCACAGAGCCGGAGTCCACGGTCCCGGAAGGAAGAGGGGTGAAGATGGATGCTTCCACCAGCGGGGACTTAATGGGCTTAGTTTGCAGGTAAGTACCACATATTGGGTTAGTATGCGATGTGATGCGATGCGATGCGATGCATAGTAACCCATTATGCTTTTACTTTGCGGGGAATAAAGAGCAAGTAAAAACCCATCAGGGTTTACTTCCTCTTTAACTCTAAACTGATAACCTGTAAAGGATTTTAAAGGGTCATCTATGGACAATTTTTGGTACGGTAGTTTGTAGCGATTTCGCAGGCGTGCGCAGTTTTACATTTTGACACGTTTAGTGACCTGTCCAGTTGCTTTTGGCGCCGTTCAAAGTAGAGGTGAAATGATATCTCTGTGTCCTAGAACATAGGGTGCAGGTTTATCCTAATACCAATCCAGAGGGCTAGTATATATAAAGAGGGAGGATCGCCGCTACTCCCCATGACTAAGCCCCCCCCCAGTGTTTGGTATCTATTTACTTGACATAATATCGTCTTTTATATATAAGAAAAAGTATAGAGTTTGAGTTTGTGTGCACCAAATCCATTTAGGTGTATTTTTTTTTCTGAAAATTTTCATTTGATAAACCGCTGTGCAAAAAAAAAAAAATTGCAACACCACCATTTTATTCTCCAGGGCCTCTGCTTTCAGAAACTATATACTGTTTGGGGGTTCTAAGTACTTTTCTGGCAAAAAAATGAAGATTTTTAACCTGTGTGCAAAAAAAAAATGTAAACATTGGCCCGGTAGGCAAATGGTCAAAACAACAAACATATATAGCAGTTTTCTAGTCCTCGGTGTGGTGACTGCATTCGTTGTCTTTTTTTTCAAGCTTCTTTTGCTTTTTATTCACCTGGAGATCCTGCAAAAAACAAAACACATTTATTGTCTCGGATGGCTACATTTCTTCTCCGCTGTATCTCTGGAGGGCGCTCTTCTGATTTGGTCTACAGAAAGAAACATGTCTCTTCGTCTTCATGATATGAGGGCAGGGCGATCTGTACTTGCAGAAGATAGCTAGGAGGGAAGATATTTTTTGGTGCAGCTCACAGCAAGTGACAAGGATACAGCATTTCTGGCAGGATCAACCGGTATTTATTTTGTAATGGCTGAAAACGTTCATAGCTTGAAAACTAATGCAGCCACCACCCTAATGACTGTAGGCCGCAATATATTACATTTTTTTTTTGTTCTTGGGTTTAGTTATCTAGCTATTTTTAGCTAACAATCACTGGCACGACTACAGCGATCACCACAATCTTCTGGGTCTTGAGCTGAGCAACTTCTCCTTCTGTACACTGACCACAGGGGGGGGGGGGTGTTTACTTGGCACTGTTGCCATTCACAGAACATATTGTATTTATTTAATGAATACAAGGCATTCTCTGACTGGATGAGGCGGAGAATGTGACATCACCAACCCCCCCCCCCTCCACCTCGTCCAATCACAGCAAGTCTTGTATTCATTGAGAAAAATGCAAGGTGTCCTGTGAATGGTGGCAGTTCTGACATAACGACCCCCCCTGTGGTCAGTGTGCAGAAGGGGAGAGCCACTGGGACCTGTATCATTGTGGGGTGATAGTCACCAACAAAGAAGTCCTCAGAAGAGAAGGGGAAAATGTTGTTCACGAAACGCGTTGGTTGCACCTGGTGGATTTCTCTATGCATCGATTTGCTTCAATAAACTTAACCTTGAATTTTATAGTGAATTATCCCCTTTTTCTTCTGAGGACTTCTTGGCCAGGGACTATCTGCTTTCCTGTGTCCACTTTGAAGGCCCCACATTACAGCCACCAATGGCGTCTTCCATTGTGAAGATGGACAGAAAGTCACTGGTTTGCAGAAAATCTTCACTTTCTAGAACCAAAAAGTTTTTGAGGTGTTGTATGTGGGGGGGGGGGGGGGGGTTCTTGGCAATGGGGGTGGGGGGGTTGCTCCTGATGTTGGGTGGCTGGAGAAGTAGGGGAAGCCTTCAGCAGAACATTACTCTCTTTACACATTGACCAAGAAGGCTTGTGCTGGATGACTCCTTCTCATCAATGGCCCCTTTTATGGGCTACAACTAACTTTGGAGGCTGACAAATATTTGCTTGGACGTTGACCAGCTGGGATGTAAGCTGCAGTCCTTCAAGGTACACGTTGGTTTATTGCTGTTTATTTCGGGATGGCTTCTACGGTCTAAAAAGATGATACCAGTATTCCAGGAGGAGCCGTATGCCTGCATGCCCAACCGTTCCTGGTCAACTGATTTTTACAACACACATAGATGAGGGTGGGAAGCTTTGGGCTGCTTGAACTGCCCATGTGTAAACTTACCAGCATAGCTCCCAACTGTCCCTATTGTGAAACTATGTCCCTCTGTCCCTCGTTCCTCCTTTAGTTTTCCCTCTTTTTTTTAGCCTGATGTATAGACTGCCATCAAAAATGTACTATTTATCAAAAGTAAGTAAATTAACCTTTCACCCAGTGGCAAAGTGTGGGTTGCCAGCGCCTGAGGTAAGACAAGTATTGCTCACCCTAACCAGTAGACCAGGGGTCTTCAAACTTTCTAAACAAAGGGATAGTTTACTGTCCTTCAGACTTTAGGGGGGGGGGGGGGGGCATATTGTGGCCATTGGCAGTAAACGTTAAGGCATCAGCTGGAGTAAACAATTCCCCATCTTTGGTATCAGTTGGAGTAATAGTTCCCCATCTTTGGTGTCAGTGGGAGGAATAGTGCCCCATCATTGGTGCCAGTGGGAGGAATTGTGCCCCATCATTGGTGTCAGTGGGAGGAATAGTTCCCCATCTTTGGTGTCAGTGGGAGGAATAGTGCCCCATCATTGGTGCCAGTGGGAGGAATTGTGCCCCATCATTGGTGTCAGTGGGAGGAATAGTGCCCCATCATTGGTGCCAGTGGGAGGAATTGTGCCCCATCATTGGTGTCAGTGGGAGGAATAGTTCCCCATCTTTGGTGTCAGTGGGAGGAATAGTGCCCCATCATTGGTGCCAGTGGGAGGAATTGTGCCCCATCATTGGTGTCAGTGGGAGGAATAGTTCCCCATCTTTGGTGTCAGTGGGAGGAATAGTGCCCCATCATTGGTGCCAGTGGGAGGAATTGTGCCCCATCATTGGTGCCAGTGGGAGGAATTGTGCCCCATCATTGGTGTCAGTGGGAGGAATAGTGCCCCATCATTGGTGCCAGTGGGAGGAATTGTGCCCCATCATTGGTGTCAGTGGGAGGAATAGTACCCCATCTTTGGTGTCAGTGGGAGGAAAAGTGCCCTATCGTCGGTGTCATTGGAGAGAATCATGCCCCATTGTTGGTGTTATTGGAAGGAATTGTGCCCCATCATTGGTGTCAGTGAGAGGAATGGTGCCCCATCATTGGTGTCAGTTGGGGGGAATTATGCCCTATTGTTGGTATCCGTGGATGAAATATTGCTCCAAGAGTTAGATAAAAGCACCACATCAGGCCCCATTGGCTGCAGTTTGGAAACCACTGCCGTAGACTCACTTAGTCCCTTCAACCAGAATATACAGTATATATAAATTATATGGTACATTATAGCCTTACTCATGCACTTCATGAAGCCTAACCTCGATCCCAATGACCCAAACGACCGCAGACCTGTCACAAACCTCAACACCATCTCCAAAATTATGGAGAAAGCAGTAGTACAACAGCTACAGCTCCATCTGGACACCCATAAACTCTTGGACCCACTACAATCTGGCTTCCGCTCTGGCCACGGGACAAAAACTGCTCTCCTCAAAATCTGGGGTGACCCCCTCGAAGCAGCAGATGAAGGAGAATCGGGTCTCCTGGTGCTGCTGGACCTCAGTGCAGCTTTCGACACAGGAGACCATAAAACCCCGCTCACTCGTCTCACAGAAGTAGCTGGAGTTGCAGACTCAGTCTTACCCTGGTTCGCATCCTTCCCAGAGAACCGTTCCCAGAAAGTGAAACTAGGAGCTTTAACTTCGGAAGCACGTAAAATTACATGCGGAGTCCCTGTAGGATCACCCCTCTTGCCCGTGATCTTTAACATCTATCTCCGCTCACTCCTTAAAGTGGAGTTCCACCCAAAAGTGGAACTTCCACTCATCAGATTCCTCCCCCCCTCCGGTGACACAGTTGGCACTTTTCAGGGGGGAGGGGGGTACAGATACCTGTATATTACAGGTATCTGTACTCACTTCTGGCATAGATAGCCGCAGAATGCGGTTATTTACGCCACTTCCTGCTCCCTCCCCGCTGCCTGCTGGGAAACACACACGGGTCCCAGAGGCAGCAGGGACCATCCGTATTGCGCTACGCGACTCGCGCATGCGCAGTAGGGAACTGGGAAGTGAAGCCGCACGGCTTCACTTCCTGATTCCCTTACCGAAGATGGAGGCGGCAGCACCCGAGGACGGAGAGACGCTTTGGCCTCGGGTGCCGACATCGCGGGCGCCCTGGACAGGTAAGTGTCCATGTTTTAAAAGTCAGCAGCTGCTGACTTTTAAAAAAAAAAAATTCGGCGGAGCATCCGCTTTAAAATCATCAGCAACCAGGACCTGCTTTATCACTCCTATGCTGATGACATCCAACTCTACCTACGCATCACCAACAAAAAAGACCAATACCAGGCACTGGAAAACTGTCTCTCATTGATCGACGATTGGATAACGGAGAGCTCCCTTAAACTCAACGGATCCAAAACAGAACTCCTCTTCCTCCACGCAAACCGAAACAAAAACCCTGGCCCGATGTCCACACCACTCACCATCCTCGGACAACCCATCACCCCCAGCACTAAAGCCTCGGAGTCATGTTTGACTTAGACATGACGATGGATACACAAATAGGATCAGTAGTCAGCGGATCCCACTACCTTCTTTGCCTATTGCGTAGACTCCTCCGCTTCATCCCGGAAGGAGATACAGCAGCAGTAGTTGGAACAATCAATTCCCGACTCGACTACACAAATTCCCTCTACCTAGGACTTCCCAAATACCAAATTTCATGTCTACAAATCATCCAGAACACAGCAGCCAGACTGGTAACTGGAAAAAAACCCTGGGAATCGATCACCCCGTCCCTGAGGACCCTCCATTGGCTAGCCGTGCAGGACCGGGTTACATTTAAGGCCCTCTGCCTTACTCACATATGTACACAAGGAAAAGCCCCTCAATACCTCTGCGACAAAATAAAGCACTATACCCCGGGTCGCCCCCTCCGGTCAACTAACCAGAACCTCCTCCACATCATTAAGACCTGTTATCAATTAAAAGGCGAACGAAGGTTCACAGTCCAAGGACCACGGCTATGGAACGCTCTACCCGCGGACGTCCGTTCGGAAGAAAACCATGTGGCCTTCAAGAAGAAGCTCAAGACCCATCTCTTCTGAAGACCCAGATGGTCACTGGTGGCAAAAGCGCCTTGAGGCGATTTAGTTTGCATATGTAGCCCTATACAAGTTATTCATTCCTTCAGAAGAGAGACCAGAGCCATCCTCAACTACACCAAGCAAAGCCCTGCCACAAACTTAGCCGGAGCACACCGCTTGTGCTCCCAAACCTCGCCCACTTTGACCTACAACCACCCAGGCAAACCCACCCACACAGCCTAAGAGTGAGATAGAGAATGCGAGGAGGTTAGAACGCCGCTGATAGAACCAGTACTGTCATTTTATTTTTCCTGTGCTCTCTCCTGATAGGAATAATTGATCTATAGTCAACAACCTAAACAATCAATACAACACATGGGGAACTGGATTTTGGTTGATAGTTGGTAGATATGATCATAAATTATCAATCGCATTTCTGTTATCACCATGCAGCCTCATAATCTGATCAGATTAATGGACAAAGCATCCTTGAATTTTTTCCCACATTTTGTCATGTTACAACCAAAAATGTAAATGTATTTTATTGGGATTTTATGTGATAGACCAACACAAAGTGGCACATAATTGTGAAGTGGAAGGAAAATGATAAATGATAAAAATAAATATGTTAAAATTGTGGGGGGGGGCATTTGTATGGCGCCCCCCGGAGTCAATACTTTGTAGAACCCCCTTTTTCTACAAGTCTTTTTGGGGATGTCTCTACCAGCTTTGCACATCTATAGAGGACATTTCTGCCCATTCTTCTTTGTAAAATATCTCAAGCTCTGTCAGATTGGATGGAGAGCGTCTGTGAACAGCAATTTTCAAGTCTTGCCACAGATTCTCAATGGGATTTAGGTCTGGACTGTGACTGGGCCATTCTAACACATGAATATGCTTTGATCTAAACCATTCCATTGTAGCTCTGGCTGGATGTTTCGGGTTGTTGTCCTGCTGGAAGGTGAACCTCCCCCCCGGTCTCAAGTCTTTTGTAGACTCTAACAGGTTTTCTTCTAAGATTGTCCTGTATTTGTCTCCATCCATCTTCCCATCAACTCTGACCAGCTTCCCTGTCCCTGCTGAAGAAAAGCATCCCCACCACATAATGCTACCACCACCATGTTTCACGGTGGGGATGGTGTGTTCAGGGTGATATGCAGTGATATGTTAGTTTTCCCCACACATAGCGTTTTGCTTTTAGGCCATAAAGTTGAATTTTGGTCTCCTCTGACCAGAGCACCTTCTTCCACATGTTTGCTGTGTCCTTAACATGGGTTCTCACAAACTACAAACAGGACTTCTTATGACTTTCTTTCTCCAATGTCTTTCTTCTTGTCACTCTTCCATAAAGGGCAGATTTGTGGAGAACACGACTAATAGTTGTCCTGTGGACAGATTCTCCCACCTGAGCTGTGGATCTCTGCAGCTCCTCCAGAGTTACCATGGACCTCTTGGCTCTTCTCTGATGAATGCTCTCCTTGCCCGGCCGGTCAGTTTAGGTGGACGGCCATGTCTTGGTAGGTTTGCAGTTGTGCCATACTCTTTCCATTTTCCGATGATGGATTGAACAGAGCTCCGTGAGATGTTCAAAGCTTGGGAGATTTTTTTATAACCTGACTGATAGGGTTGAAATAATGACTTAGAGTTCCACTGTAATTGTGTACGTATCAATTGTTCTATTTAAATTGTTTGTGCTCCTTTATTACCTATGTACGTATCAATTGTTCTATTTAAATTGTTTGTGCTTTTCTCTTCTGTGTACGTATCAATCTGTATCTAGATGGAATTTGGAACTGCTGAATAATCATTACATGTTCGCTGATGAGAAACTCTTTGTACCTTAACCTCATTTGGTAATGCCGATAAGATTACTGCTTGTATAATTGCCTATAAAAGGCCTTTGAAAGAGTAAAAAGGCAGCAGTCCTTTATGCTGAGAACTGTGATACAGACATACCTGACTCCGTGTCATCTTTCTTATAGAAGCAATAATTTGGCAAAGCAATATAAACTTAAGCAACTTATTTAAAAGTTGAATCTAACATTTGGCGCCCGAACAACAGGGACCCACCAAGTTGCTACAAGAGGTGGTTGAGCTACGCTGACGGAACCAAAGGACAGGCATTCCGGGAACCACAGATCAAAAAACCTGGCCAGGTAAGAAAAAGCTTTATTTTTCTTATATTCTGTGCTCCCCTGATTTGTGCCTATCCGTTCTGTCAGTTACGGTTCTCCTGGTTTTAAAACACCAGCCTCTGTAGTGGTGAGCCTAGAATTACTGCATATTTTAGTTTATATTACTGGAATTATTTGTTTGTTTTGTTGTCTGTGTCTGTCTTGTCTGTCTTGTTGAGAAAGTGAATGAGCCTTGTCAAGGATGGTATGAGTTAGAAGGGGATTGCCGAACTAAGCAACGGAATGCGCCTTACCTCACATGATTGGGAACTTGAGGGCTTGTGAGCTTGGGGGTCTGACGCTTATGCTTAACCTCACATCTAACTCATAAACCATAGACGGGTTGAGAGTATAAGCCCAGTCTGCTCCATAAAGCAGGGATAAGAGTGTATGAGAGGGATTCCCAGATACAGGGAGGGAATAAGATCTCCAAAAGTCCGGAGATCTAGTCGGATACCTGGCCACTTAAAGGAATGCTTGTATATGTTGTAGCCGCATTTTTGTATATGTTGTAGCCGCATTCTGGTTTGTTATTGGGCTAGCATATAAAGTAATTATTTGTTATTGGGCTAGCATATAAAGTAATTCGATTTCAGAAATCTCATTCCGGAGAGGTTTCTAGTATTCTAGCACCCTAGGAGGAAGGCAACGAGGAACTAGTGTAACTTAGCTGGTTTGTTATTGGGCTAGCATATAAAGTAATTACTCATTCTTGTATATGTTGTAGCCGCATTATATTGTACACTAAGTGTCCCACACGCTACCTAGGCAGGACTGTTAGAATGGGCCAGAGGAACACAAAACCCCATCAGGGAATTGTGGCGCACTATACGGTGCCACAGATAATTAAGAACATTTATGGGAAAACCGAAGCACAGGACTTAAAGGATGTCCTTGGTAAATTAAAGGTGAAAGGAGCAGCGGGCTTAGACCCGGATGTATGGAGTGAAATAAAAAGGGACAGACAAGGAGAGGTGTTAGAGAAGCAATGGATGAGTCAGGTTCAATGCTTAATTAAGGTTTCAAATAGAGAAAAAGAAGAGGGGTGGAAATATAATCCAGACTGTGATGGTTGGGATATGAAAGATAGAAGAACAAAAAATGTTGAAATTTTAAATAATCTTAGCTCAGCCATCCCACCCCCATACATTGACATAGAACGTAAACCACACAAGATATATCCTGTACTTAAGGGTAGAGAATGGGTTTTTCAGGTTTGTGGAGTACAAGAATTTCATTCAGAAACTGTAGCCCCCGTACGCACTGATACATGCATTATAGTAAAGCCAGCTGTTTTCTGTAGATTTGTGACACAGTTAATGAATACACATGAAGCAACCTGGCAGGATGGGGAGGATTTATGCAGACATAAAATGACTCTGACCCAGTTTAACCAGTTTATGACTGACCTGCAGACCGAGCTGAGGGGGATGGCAATACTGGAGACAGGACATGTCAGACATATAGACTCAAGGGCCCCTTTTATTGCTAGATTAGAAGCTTTCTGTCAGGCAAAACAACAGGAGAGGGGGTCAATATCACCCATGAAACAAATGCCAGGACAGACTGTATCAGAATTTTACTTATCTATGGAAAGTATGATGGCAGATGAGGGATTGGATTTGGCTCTGCCAGTCACGATCCGAGCCTTCAATAGACAGTTTATGGAAGGATTAATTCCACAGATAAGTGAAAGACTGAAAGCTTGCACACCACCCTTAATTTGTTGCAATTTTTGGCAGAAAAGGGTTGTAAGGTTAATAAGAAAAAGTTACAAGTGTGTCAGGAAAAAGTTATCTTTTTGGGACATTGTATATCACAGGGTACGAGATATCTCACTGAGGAGAGGGTTCAAGTGATAAAGGGAATGTTACCCCCACGGAATTTCCTTGTCAAAAGAAGTTTATTGAGTATACAATGTTATAAAGATACATAAAGTAAGTTTACAAGGATCTATAAAGTAAGCTCATTGTTTTACAGTAGGGTTTATATAGGTAAATATCATGGAATTTCAAATATTAAACATCGGGTTCACGTAAACCTAAATTAAAGATATATATCATTTCCTTAGTTACTTTTGTAGGTATTTAAATGATTTATACCTACTATACATATTGTTTACAAGTAGAGTGTATATAGGTGAAATAAATTCTGATAATGAGCTTTAATCGTAAGGTGGAGAAAAGGAAAGAGAAAGAAGAAAAAGGGTTGAAAGGTAGAGGTATGGTCCACAAGGTTGTCCCGCTCGTCAGTTTATTAACCCCCACGGAATTTCAAACAATTGCGTATGTTTTTAGGTATCGTGTCATATTGTAGACAATGGATACCACATGCTAGCGCTTTGATGCAGCCATTATACGATTGTTTGAAAATTGTACCGTATATGCTTACAGAAGTAGCTTATGAGTCGTTTATCACTTTAGATTATACTAAGATATTTAATCTGTACATTGCTGAGATCACTGGACACGCCACAGGTGTTCTGACACAGGCACATGTAAAACAAAGACCAGTCGCTTACTTTTCAGCAGCATTAGATCCAGTATCTAGAGGTTCACCGTCTTGTGTACGGGCGGTAGCTGCAGTGTCCATTATCATAGATAAGTCATCAGAGATTGTTCTAGACAATCCAGTCGTAGTGCATACCACACATGACATACATGCAATCTTGTCTCAGGTACAGCCCAAACACATTTCAATGGCTAGGCAATTAAGGTTACAGTGTACTTTACTCTTACCTCCAAATGTCACTTTTCAGCGCTGTACAACCTTAAATTTGGCCACCTTTTTGCCTCTTCAGTCACCAGATTTGGCAAGGGGGAATGATAGTACTAGTAGTACTAGTGAGAAAAGAAATGAGGACACTGACACTCTTTTGTTTAAAGAAGTAGATCAGCACGATTGTTTTCAGCTCATGGAACAGGAGACAATGGGATTCCCACATGTTACAGATACACCGATTTTAAATGCTGAGCACACTTTGTACATAGATGGCAGTAGGTTTGCTGATGACAAGGGTAAATATCACACAGGGTATGCTGTAGTGACTGATACGCAGGTAATTGAAGCACAGACCTTACCAGCCCACATGTCAGCACAGGAAGCAGAATTAAAAGCTTTAGAACAAGCCCTAGAATACTTAAAAGAACGAGAAGGGAATATTTACACTGACTCTGCCTATGCTTATGGCGTAGCGCACGATTATGGCCACATATGGAGGGCTAGAGGTTATCTGACAGCAGCAGGTACACCTGTAAAACATGGAGAAGGGATTAAGAGAGTCCTGAACAATCTTCAAAAGGTTAAACTAGTGGCCATCGTGAAGATAGCGGCACACACGAGCGCAAAAACAATTGAGGCAAAAGGAAATGCATTTGCAGATTTGACTGCAAAACAGGCAGCTCTAGGGGAAGGAAGCCCTGAGACCTTAGCAGCGGTAGAGGTGAGTATCCCAGAACCAACATGGCAGCAGCTGAGTAAATTACAGGAGTAAGCAGGGGAGAGCGAGAAAGATAAGTGGGTCAGAATGGGAGCAGCACCAGACCTTGACAATGTATGGAGGGAAGGGGGCAAAATATGCCTACCTGCCTCTCTGTACCCAGCAATGGCAGCGGCAGTTCACCTACCCACACACGTCAGTTCCAATTCCATGTATAGGATTGTGAACCAAGGATGGCTCGCCCCTGGATTCAGTAGTACTGCGAGAAACTACTGTGCAGCCTGCCAAATCTGTCTCCTGAATAACCCAGGACAGAGAGTAAAAACCCCACGAAAACACCAGGTCCGGGCCCAATACCCCTTCCAGAGACTGCAAATTGATTACATACAAATGCCTAAGAGCGGCCCTTTTGAATTTGTCCTCGTGTGTATCGATTTATTCTCAGGTTGGCCTGAAAGCTATCCAGTAAAATCAGCTACAGCAAAAGCCACAGCAAAGAAACTGATCACTGAGTTAATACCTAGGTTTGGTCTTCCTGAAACCATAGAATCAGATAGGGGGACACACTTTACAGGAGAAATCATGCAGAATGTGATGACCATGTTAGGGGTTCAACAAAGTTTTCACACCCCTTACCACCCACAGAGTTCAGGATCAGTGGAGAGAGTAAATGGGACAATAAAGTTAAAAATACAAAAAGCCATGCAAGAGTTAAACAAACCTTGGCCAGAATGCCTGCCTCTGGCTTTATTCTCTATAAGGTACACTCCAACAGGAAAAACAGGATTATCCCCATACGAAATACTTTTTGGGAATGCACCTAGATTAGGTTTATACTTTCCACAGAGTATGCAATTGCAATGTGATAGTTTGACTGCATATGTGATACAATTACAACAACGTCTAACTAACATCCACAAAAGTGTGTATTCTTCTCTTCCAGACCCTAATTCAATAACAGGTACACATACGCTGCTATCAGGGGATTATGTATATGTAAAGAAACACACCAGAAAGACATTGGAACCCAGGTTTGAAGGTCCTTACCAAGTACTCTTGACCACAGCCACCTCAGTAAAGCTGGAAGGAAAACCTACCTGGATACACGCATCACATTGCAAGAAACAACCCGAGAAAACAACATGATGAAATATCTACTTACATATTTTTTGTTCAAGATTGTTGTTTTACAAATATATGCATGGACTCCTGGTATTAATGTACTTGAAGTAGAGGAAACAACAACTTTCGAATGGGCTATAGATGATCCTAAAGTAGCAAATGATTATTGACAAAGGTAGACTAGTACATCTTTCCTCACAGATACAACAGGATACTGCACCACATTGGTGGGATATATTTAGTGGAATGTCTTCTACAGCAACCAATACCTTTCACTGGTTGTTAAGTCCAATGGTAATTATTATTCTAATATTAATATCACTTACAATCACAAATATATATGTATACAGGAAAATTAGGAGAATAGACAGGGCATACCGATAAATGTGTATTGACATCACCCTACTCCTATAAAACTCCTCTTCTTGAATTTTAGGATGTTGGTAATACCTAGGGGGATGGGTTCTACCCCTCTGACAACTCGCGGTCAGGGAAAGGACTCTGGGGAAAAACTGACTAGAACTTATTCATGAGGACCCAGGGGGAGGGAGAGGATGATGTCAAAGGGGGAAATTGATAGGGTTGAAATAATGACTTAGAGTTCCACTGTAATTGTGTACGTATCAATTGTTCTATTTAAATTGTTTGTGCTCCTTTCTTACCTGTGTACGTATCAATTGTTCTATTTAAATTGTTTGTGCTCCTTTCTTACCTATGTACATATCAATTGTTCTATTTAAATTGTTTGTGCTTTTCTCTTCTGTGTACGTTTCAATCTGTATCTAGATGGAATTTGGAACTGCTGAATAATCATTACATGTTCGCTGATGAGAAACTCTTTGTACCTTAACCTCATTTGGTAATGCCGATAAGATTACTGCTTGTATAATTGCCTATAAAAGGCCTTTGAAAGAGTAAAAAGGCAGCAGTCCTTTATGCTGAGAACTGTGATACAGACATACCTGACTCCGTGTCATCTTTCTTATAGAAGCAATAATTTGGCAAAGCAATATAAACTTAAGCAACTTATTTAAGAGTTGCCCCTAACACTGACCCTGCTTTATACTTCTCCACAACTTTATCCCTGACCTGTCTGGTGTGTTCCTTGGCCTTCATGATGCTGTTTGTTCACTAAGGTTCTCTAACAAACCTCTGAGGGCTTCACAGAACAGCTGTATTTATACTGAGATTAAATGACACACAGGTGGACTCTATTTACTAATTGGGTGACTTCTGAAGGCAATTGGTTCCACTAGATTTTAGTTAGGGGTATCAGAGTAAAGGGGGCTGAATACAAATGCCCCCCCCCCCACTTTTTTCACATATTTATTTGTAAAACATTTTGAAAGCCATTTATCATTTTCCTTCCACTTCACAATTATGTGCCGCTTTGTGTTGGTCTATCACACTATGCACCTTATTTTGATGCACCTTATTTTGATGCACTTTATATTTGTTTCAAGAACCATTATTATGTGTGATTATATTTGATTGCGCGAGATCACTTTCATTTTTTATGGTCTATCACATAAAATCCCAACAAAATACATTTACGTTTTTTGTTGTAACATGACAAAATGTGGAAAATGTCAGGGGGTGTGAATACTTTTTCAAGGCACTGTAAATATAATGGTGTGTAAGGCCTATGTATAATAATAGGTATGTCTCGGTTGGATATAAGGACCCATCAAGGCCACTGAGCCTCCATTGTTCCTTGGAATAAATCTGTGTACATAGAAGACACTGTTTTTTGAGGGTCACGCTCCTTGAAATGAAAGGAATTTGTGGTATTTGAGAGAAATGTTATTTTCTTGCCTCTAAACGCTCCTTTCCCCACTTGTCAGAGCCGGGTTAATTGGAAGTGATTGGGTCTGACAGAGAGCATTATAACTCAATGCATTGAAATGCTATTTATCAGAGCCTGTAATAAGGGCACATCGGGAGCCAAACCACACGCAGGAACTTTGATAACGCCGGTTATTGTATGGCGGAGCGCGGTGGGAAGGGCGGGCCGCTTATAGAACACAGATGAGGATTTAAAGGTGCTATTGTTTCTTTCAGCTCTAATCTGTGCCGTGCGTGGTGAATAGACCTCTTAGCTCCCTCAGTGCAATCTTCGAACCTCTAATATATGAAAAGGTGTTTTATCTCCGGAGGGTCGCGTTCTAAATGAGGCTGGTGGCTCAGAAACTTGCCCACACTCTTCTACGTATCCATCTCCCAAGACTTCTTTTTGAATAGGATTATGTTGATCTGTATTACATGCTCATATTTAAAGCTTACCCCATATACTCATTCACATGGAAGGGGGGGGGGGTGGGATCAGGGGGCCCCTCTTGATAAGGGGGCTTTCAGATCCCGATAAGTCACCCCCCACCCCAAGACTGGAACAAGGGGTGAGTAGGAGGGAAAGCTGCCTTTGGTGGAGTAAAGCAAGTGGTCAAAGAATAGACACAGGGTGGTACACCCATTCTACGGCAGGCAATAACAGTGGGGGGGTGGGGGTGGGAAGGGGCACAATTCTAGATCATTGCCCTAGGCACTGGACAACCCTGTCCCGCTATTGCCCCCCCCCCCATACACCCCCACAACCACCAGGCCAGGGTTATGGGGAAGAGGCCCTTGTCTCACAGAGTTACTCTACCAACATGTGAAATTTGTGTAACTCACGGTGCCCAATTTCTGGTTAGGGTGGAACACACGGAGAGGATGGGTAGTTTTGGAGTCCTTTATAGTGTTTGTATGTATAATGAACGCTTACTAACAATAAACACAAGACTTTTTAATGCTATTAGAGGCTCTTCTTCTCTCTCCTTCTAATCGATTGGTTGATTTGCCATTGGAACCATCGAATCCCACCACCACGAGGAGAGGATACCAGGCAACAGCCAACCCTCTGGTCCCCGGGTGACCAACCAGCGAGGTTGACCTTTTTTTTATTATGCACAGTATATAAATCCTGTATAAAATAATAACAGTAGCAAATGGGTCAACCACCATCTGGTGAGTGCGGACCTTCACTTGAGCATGTGGTGATATAGCAGCACCAGGGGGCATTATCTTGGTGTCACGGCACAGCACACTTCTCTACAGTTCATTGAATGAACTTTCAAATTGGATTCAATAATCATTATTATTATTGGGACTGAAGACTTTATACATTAATTGATAATGATCACGACAGTAATAGTAATAGCCAGTGACACCAATACCACTAGTGATCAGTGCTAAAAAAAGCGAGATTAGGTACAGGTACGTGATTTCGCGCAGCCGGGCCGGCCCTGCTGCAGTATATGTACATCGGGCGGTCCGGAAGCGGTTAATAGACCCAAAATCTCTCCATAAAGAGGACCTCTCAATGCCTATTCTATCACAAGGGATGTTGTTCATCTCTTGTGATAGCAATAAAGTTGATTAAAAAAAAAACAATTAAAAGGGACAGTGTAACATTTTTTAAAATAAATTAAATAATTAAAAAATAATTTCTAAACTCCCCCCCCATCCCCCATGCTCACGCGCATATGTGAACGCATATGTAATTGGTCACTGCACCACACATGTGACATATCTTTGCAAAGTCAGGGTGAGATCAGGAATTCCATCACCTGACTTCCTGGGCAACACTAAACTGGTAACCTGCAAAGGTTTTTAAAGCGTCGCCTAAGGAGATTTTTAGGTGCTGTAATTTGGCGCCGTTCCGCTGCAGTATGCAATCTTAAAGTGTGACATGTTTGGTATCTATTTAGTCGGCGTAACGTCATATTTTATATTTCATCAAAAAAAAATTGTCTATGCATGCACTAAAATTCATGACAGTGTATTCTTTCAAAAAAATTGCATCTGAAAAACCGCTGCAGAAATACCATGTGACATGAAAAATTGCAACACCCATCATTTTATTCTCTAGGGCCTCTGCTAAAAACAAAAATATAATGTTCGGGGGTTCTAAGTCATTTTCTAGCAAAAATTTATACATATACACTATATCATACCTCCCAACATTTTGAGATGGGAATGAGGGACACCTACTAGCAAACGTAAGTAGGCACAGGACATGCCCCCGCCATGCCCCTTAAAGGGGACATAACCCCAAAAAAAAAATAAGGTTAATTAAACCTAAATTATTAAATAAGTGCTTTTTTTTTTACCACTAATATGGCTTTATATCGGCTTTTAAAATGGACAAATGCAGCAATTTAGATCTGGGATGAAAAGTTTAGCGCTGGGAAACACTTTTTGAAACATAAAAAGTGCATTTTATATACAACTATATGGATCAGACCAAAATGAGGGACAAATGAGGAGGACAGAGGGACAGAGGGACATTGCTCCAAATCAGGGACAGTCCCTCCAAATCAGGGACAGTTGGGAGTATTGGGACGCCTGCCTTTACACACACATGAACTTTAATGGCATCCCAGTCTTATTCCGTAGGGTTCAATATTGAGTTGGCCCCGCCCTTTGCCGCTATAACAGCTTCAACGTTCTCGTCCAACATCAGCGCCTGACCTCACAAATGCTCTTCTGGAAGAATGGTCAAACATTCCCATAGACACCCTCCTAAACCTTGTGGACGGCCTTCCCAGAAGAGTTGAAGCTGTTATAGGTGCAAAGGGCGGAGCCAACTCAATATTGAACCCTACGGACTAAGACTGGGATGTCATTAAAGGTCATGTGCGTGTAAAGGCAGGCGTCCCAATACTTTTGGTAATATAGTGTATGTGAGAAGTGTCAGAATTGGGCTGCTATTGAAGAGGATACTAAGTAAAGGGGTATACTGGGAAGAGGTAGAAGGGCATTATACTGCTGATCGCTGATGGTATCTGATGGTATCTGATGGTATCTGATGGTATCACGCCTCCTGGCACTTTGGCCCCTGAAAACCGTCCAGCAGATGTCTCTACATGGCCTGATTACCAGAAACAATGTTCAAGGATCCCAACATTGCTTTGTACAAATATTTAATTAGCAGGCTTTGCCATTGTCTCTGTCCTCGGGGAGCACACACCCAGGACTCAGCTTTGTTTGTCCTTGTTGTATTCATAGACTTTTTATATTCTTATTCCACCTTCATATAATGTTTGATTTCTAATGGAGATCAGTAAAGTTCTTAAAGTACTAAAGCCTCCAGGTTTTTTTTACCTTACCATTCTATGCATTAAGGTAAAAAAAACTTCTGTTCTGCAGAGCCCCCCCCCCCCCCCCCTCATTGTTACCTAAGCCCATCCAGTGGTGTGCACGAGAGCGGCGGCCCTCGCCGATGTCTCCCTCCTCATTGGCCAGATTCATAGCAGCGGAAGCCATTGGCTGTGACGAGGGAGCATGGGGGGCGGGGGCAAAGTCGCATAATCTGTGTCAATAGACTGAAACTGGGTGGTTCGGGAGCGAGCACGCACGGGTGCCCTACATGGAAAGTGGCTTTCCATGGGGGCACTCGCTGAAGGGGAGGGGCCTGGAGCGCCAGTGGGGGACTCCAGAAAAGGAGGATCAGGGCGGCTCTGTGCAAAACCATTACAGAGCAGGTAAGTATATGTTTGTTATTTAAAAGTAAAAAAAAAAAAATGAAGGTTTAATGCTGCTATATAATATATTGTATATATGTTATATATAATACTGTATAACCTACAAAATAGCTGCAACTGTGATATTATTTGGTTGTGGCCTCATATATTTGGGGTGGGGGTGGAGGCGCCGGGGGGGGGGGGATCATTATTGGAAACTCTAAATGGAGACTTTTTTAGGCAGATATTGTTACTTGCAGCCGGGACAAATACTGCAGCTGCTAAAAATCAAGTTCTTACCGGTGTCCGGGGTCCAGCTCTGTCCTCCTGCAGCTGGGTCTTCTTACTGTTGCAGGTCCCCAGTGCTGTCCTCTTGGATATGGGAGCCGGCTCTGGCTTCTTGGATAGGGGAGCCCACTCTGGCTTTATGGATAGGGGAGCTGGCACTGGCTTCTTGGATAGGGGAGCCGGCTCTGGCTTCTTGGATAGGGGAACCGGCTCTGGCTTCATGGATAGGGAAGCCGGCTCTGGCTTCTTGGATATGGGAGCCCACTCTGGCTTTATGTATAGGGGAGCTGGCACTGGCTTCTTGGATAGGGGAGCCGGCTCTGGCTTCTTGGATAGGGGAACCGGCTCTGGCTTCTTGGATAGGGGAACCGGCTCTGGCTTCATGGATAGGGAAGCCGGCTCTGGCTTCTTGGATATGGGAGCCCACTCTGGCTTTATGTATAGGGGAGCTGGCACTGGCTTCTTGGATAGGAGAGCTGGCACTGGCTTCTTGGATAGGGGAGCCGGCTCTGGCTTCTTGGATAGGGGAACCGGCTCTGACCTCTTGGATAGGGGAACCGGCTCTGGCTTCATGGATAGGGAAGCCGGCTCTGGCTTCTTGGATAGGGGAGCCCACTCTGGCTTTATGTATAGGGGAGCTGGCACTGGCTTCTTGGATAGGGGAACCGGCTCTGGCTTCTTGGATAGGGAAACCGGCTCTGGCCTCTTGGATAGGTGAACCGGCTCTGGCTTCTTGGATAGGGGAGCCGGCTCTGGCTTCTTGGATAGGGGAACCGGCTCTGGCCTCTTGGATAGGGGAACCGGCTCTGGCTTCATGGATAGGGAAGCCGGCTCTGGTTTCTTGGATAGGGGAGCCCACTCTGGCTTTATGTATAGGGGAGCTGGCACTGGCTTCTTGGATAGGGGAACCGGCTCTGGCTTCTTGGATAGGGAAACCGGCTCTGGCCTCTTGGATAGGGGAACCGGCTCTGGCTTCTTGGATAGGGGAGCCGGCTCTGGCTTCTTGGATAGGGGAACCGGCTCTGGCTTCTTGGATATGGGAACCGGCTCTGGCTTCTTGGATAGGGGAACCGGCTCTGGCTTCATGGATAGGGAAGCCGGCTCTGGCTTCTTGGATAGGGGGGCCCACTTTGGCTTTATGTATAGGGGAGCTGGCACTGGCTTCTTGGATAGGGGAACCGGCTCTGGCTTCTTGGATAGGGAAACCGACTCTGGCCTCTTGGATAGGGGAACCGGCTCTGGCTTCTTGGATAGGGGAACCGGCTCTGGCTTCTTGGATAGGGGAACCGGCTCTGGCTTCTTGGATACGGGAGCCGGCTCTGGCTTCTTGGATAGGGGAACCGGCTCTGGCTTCTTGGATAGGGGAGCTGGCACTGGCTTCTTGGATAGGGGAGTCGGCTCTGGCTTCTTGGATAGGGAAGCCGGCTCTGGCTTCTTGGATAGGGGGGCCGACTCTGGCTTCTTGGATAGGGGAGCCCGCTCTGGCTTCTTGGATAGGGGGGCCGACTCTGGCTTCTTGGATAGGGGAGCCGACTCTGGCTTTTTGGATAGGGGAGCCGGCTCTGTCTTATTGAATAGGTGAGCCGACTCTGGCTTTATGGATAGGGGAGCCGGCTCTAGCTTCTTGGATAGGGGAGCCCACTCTGCCTTTATGGATAGGGGAACCAGCGTTGTAATCTTGGATAGGGGAACCGGCGCTGGCTTCTTGGATAGGGGAGCCCGCTCTGGCTTCTTGGATAGGGGGGCCGACTCTGGCTTTTTGGATAGGGGAGCCGACTCTGGCTTTATGGATAGGGGAGCCGGCTCTAGCTTCTTGGATAGGGGAGCCCGCTCTGGCTTTATGGATAGGGGAACCAGTGTTGTAATCTTGGATAGGGGAACCACCACTGTAATCTTGGATAGGGGAGCCGGCTCTGGCTTCTTGGATAGGGGAGCCGACTCTGGCTTTATGGATAGGGGAACCAGCGTTGTAATCTTGGATAGGGGAACCACCACTGTAATCTTGGATAGGGGAGCCGGCTCTGGCTTCTTGGATAGGGGAGCCGACTCTGGCTTCTTGGATAGGGGAGCCGACTCTGGCTTCTTGGATAGGGGAGCCGACTCTGGCTTCTTGGATAGGGGAGCCGACTCTGGCTTTTTGGATAGGGGAGCCGACTCTGGCTTCTTGGATAGGGGAGCCGACTCTGGCTTTTTGGATAGGGGAGCCGACTCTGGCTTTATGGATAGGGGAGCCGGCTCTAGCTTCTTGGATAGGGGAGCCCACTCTGCCTTTATGGATAGGGGAACCAGCGTTGTAATCTTGGATAGGGGAACCACCACTGTAATCTTGGATAGGGGAGCCGACTCTGGCTTCTTGGATAGGGGAGCCGACTTTGGCTTCTTGGATAGGGGAGCCGACTCTGGCTTCTTGGATAGGGGAGCTGGCTCTGGCTTCTTGGATAGGGGAACCAGCATTGTAATCTTGGATAGGGGAGCCGGCTCTGGCTTCTTGGATAGGGGAACCAGCATTGTAATCTTGGATAGGGGAGCCGGCTCTGGCTTCTTGGATGGGGGAACCGGCGCTGTAATCTAGGATAGGGGAGCCGACTCTGGCTTCTTGGATGGGGGAACCGGCGCTGTAATCTAGGATAGGGGAGCCGACTCTGGCTTCTTGGATAGGGGAATGGGCGCTGTAATCTAGGATAGGGGAGCTGGCTCTGACTTCTTGAGGAACCCCTAAAGCCCGAAGGACAATAAACTGGCCCTCTCTTTAGAAAGATTGGAGACCCTTGTTCTGGCCATTTATTAATTTAGGTGATTGACGGTGTGCAGAATGCGATGGTCATAGGTGTGCGCAGCCTATTGCATTAGGGTGTGCACCCCAAATGTATTAAAACATGGACAGTGTTAGTAGAGCAGTGGACTTAGCAGTGGTCAGTAAGGCAGAGGTTGGTTTCAGTAGGGCAGTGGACGGTGTCAGTAGGTTTTTATTTTTTTATTATTTAAAAAAAAAAATTTAGGAGCCCTGTTATGGGGCTTTGGGGAATCTGCGTCACACGGGGTGATTAGGGTGTGCCCAGGCACACCTGGCACACCCCCCTGCGCACACCCATGGCGATGGTACTAATAAGATTGAGTGGAACAAAATACATTTCCCTGAAGCAAACAGACCCCAAACTCGCCATAGCCTGTCATTATTCCCATGGTGGATGGGGGTCTCGCTGTCAGAGTCTCCCATAATCTCATCGGGCTGTGGCCGCCTTTAGTATATTGGGGTTAATAAAATCCGATGGAAACAAGTAACATTTAGGAACGCACACCGACATGACCGCACATATCATACAGATCATTGTATACAAGACCAGCCTGCTAATAAAGCGCACATACCTGGAATTCCTGTAAAACATATACATCATAAAATCATTTTATGGCCATTTCATTGGAGAGTCCTATTTACAGTAATGTAATAACGAGGTGAACCCATGGTCATGCATATAATAATTTGGTAAAAATAAAAGCCTTTTCTCTCGGGGAAAGAGAGAATACACGTCTCTGAAATCGAATGTGCAAATATTAAAACAATTTTGGTCTAATTGAAAGCTGAACTAAACTCTAGCAGTAGTAACTAGATAGGAAGGGAGATTATATTTACTTGTTTTATACTTTTTTTTATATATTTCTTCAGTTACTTCCTGGTTTCTGGCCTAGGCCAAAATGATGTCATATATCCCAGGAGTCTTCATGGGAGGAGGGGCTTTCTCAGCTAAGCACAGTCACCCACCTGCCTGCATGCCTGCAGCCTAAGCTAAGGGCAAATGGATTCCAGGAAGTGAATGCGACATGACATGGTGCTTCAGTTGAGTTCTGCTTGAAATAGTTTGCTGTGAGCGCTGTGTAAACTGTATGGAGCCTCGAATTGTGGTGCTCAGAACAGTTCGGTTCAGCTTTAAACAGTTTTTTTGGACTACCTGCATCTGCTGGGGGCGCTGTATTGACTGTATGGAGCCTCAGCTATACATACAGAATACATCACTGTGTTCTGCCAGCAGTACAGGGACTTCCCAGCTCTTTGCCACAACAAAACTGAGTTGGGCTGAGCACTGCTCAGCCATTCACAGGAAGACTTGTATGTCATCAATGGATATGAGACCTCCTCTGATTGGCTTAGGTAGAGATCATGTGTAGCGCTAAAAAGGAACGAAAGGAGAATACGGCACCTACACACTAATAAGGTATGGAGCCAGTGTCCTGCAAACAACTAAACTCAAACACAGTTGAATTTCTCACATTATATATGAATCCATATACAGTACAGAGTCCATGGGTAAGAAACTAAATGGAATACTGCTTGTGAGTGATATGTGAACCACCTTCACCAGCGTCAGGTCCTATAGTCTCTGAATCGATGCTAAACACCAGATTAAAATTAAAGTTCCAGATTGGATGATGTATGGATGAATCAGCTCTAAAACATCACACCACAGTGTCTTCACACACATGCAAATCACTCAAATGGTAAAGTTGGTAAAGTTGGAGGCTTACCGGAGGGTTTGAACCCAAAACAGTGTATACTGTGAGGGTCAAACCAGCATTTATTGCATAATGGCAATGGTGGGAAGACCTTGACAGCGTGAAGGGATCACAAGGGGTTCATAAAGATGTATCTTCTCCAATCGTAACAGAGGATCTCCCCGTATGTGGCTCATAGAGAATATAAAAAAGGCCACATAGTGTGATACCATAAAAACCGTGGTTTATTTAAAAGGAAATACACTTACATGATAAAGTTGATAAAAAAGCGCTTGTACATAAAAGAAGGCAGCAGTGGCGTCCTCCCGACGCGTTTCGTCTGAGTAGACTTCGTCCTGGGGTACCCTCCACTGCAGCCTGACTCCTTAATATAGGAACTGTAATCGTCTTGAAGTGACTCCAGCCCATTCAATTGGTAAATTGGCACTTCCGGGTTCGCAAGATGGCGGACCCGCGTGCGTTCCAGGCCTCCCTTTGGTAGGTGTGCTGTGCGTTCCACCCCCCAGTATTGTGGCCTAGTGATCCCCGTGTATATATCTTTGAAGCGGTTCCTATTTCCAAGACATGTAAAGGTAATATGGATATAGGTAACCCCCAGTGTATGTGGTTTTTACAACCTTAGACCGTTCACGATGTATGCGGAGACACATCCCGCTCGATCTCGCGACATGACGCTGTACCGTCATGACGCGAAGGCGGAAATGTGTGTCCATGGGTCCCGGAGTTTGCGTTCCAGCTCTGATTGGCCGGAAACGCTCAATGCACCAAATCCCGGTGAATCTCGCGACATGACGCGGTGACGCCACGTCGCGAAAGCGGAAGTATACTACCTCACAAAACAGGGTTTGCGTTCCAGCAATGGTTAGCCGGAAGCACTCCAAATGACACCAGATAAAGAATAGCCAGTATCGGACTGCTTGCGTCCCACTTTAAAAGTGGCAACTAAAACGAGCGTTCCGCAGAGTGTCAAAGGAATATTAAAAGCAAAATGAGGCATACAGCCATACATCTACATGGTTATTCGTAGAGGCACCTGTTACTATAATGTTCACTTAGAATGGTTTATGAGAATCAATAATAAATAATCAAGAAAGGTTTGTCTACATATATATAAGTATGAGATCTATGTACTCATACAAAGGGGTTTAGATAAACTCCATGGTTATGTCTGATCATATATATAGTTATGAATGGCGAAAAGGTGTGTATGTATAGAACCCATAAACCAGATTATTAAGGGGAATTGAATGAACTGGATTCACTTGCGTCTACATAGTTAGCATCTATAGCCTCTATGATGGCCCTCTGGTATAAAACATAATTAGATGAACTGGATTCATTCGCGTCTACATAGTAAACACTTATAACCTCTATGGTAGCCATCTGATGTGGAACATACTCAAAACTATTTTCTGTAGATACAACAGTGAACCGTGCATAATGACCCCATAAGTTGTCAACTTCATGATTCATCCAAGAAAGCGTTGACATCTATCTCTACATTGAGCCCAAGAGGAGAGAAAGTCTGTAACTCATAAGCCCAAAACATTTCCAGGCGGGATACTCCTCTTGTTTTTGCACCCCCTCTCCATGGTGGTGTATATTTGTCAATAATGACAAACTGTGATCCATCAAGATTACCGCCATGGAACTCTTTATAGTGTCTCGGGACCGTATGTTTCGGGTGCCTGCTTTTAATTAAGGCGATATGTTCACCCACCCTGATCGAAAATGTCCTAGTAGTACGACCTATATACTGTTTCTTGCAGGGGCAAGTAATGAGATACACTACAAATTTCGTACTGCAAGTGCAGAATGGTTTTATAGTGTATCTCCTTCCCGTGATGGTAGAAGTAAACTCTGTCACTTTACGTGCTCTGACAGCATTGTGTTGACATACTATACATTTCCTGCACGGAAAGAAACCGGTCCAGTCATGAAAGAAGGAGGGGCGGGTGGGGGGGTTTACGATGTTAGGGGCTATCCGACCTTTTAGTGATGGAGCACCTCTGAAGATAACATTGGCTTCTTCTGGGATAAGTGGTCCCAGAACATTGTCTTGTTTGAGGACACCCCAATGCTTTTTCAAAATGTTTTTAATTTGTCTGTGTTGTGTTGAAAAGGCCGTCAACATGGCCCACCTAAATTTCCCGTCTGGTTCTTTCTTGGGTTTGATTTCCAATAAAGATTTCCTATCGGTATCGATAGTTCTTTGTATTTCTTGATCCAGGCCTTCATTATCATACCCCTTATCTATGAATCTAGACTTTAAGATCTTGGCCTGTTCTAGAAAAACCTCTGTGTCCGTGCAGTTCCGTCGGAGTCTCAAAAACTGGCTCAGAGGGACCGCATTTAGCCAAGAGACATGATGGCAACTATCAACGGGAATAAACCCGTTGCGGTCTGTAGGCTTAAAATAAGTGCTAAATCTAAATTGCTTGTTTACTATCTCTATCTGTAAATCCAAGAAATGGGTTTTTGTCTTGCTGGCTTCATACGACAAAGATATACCTCTGTCGTTTGTATTCAAATTCCCGAAGAACTCCTCGAGTGTTTCCATGGTCCCATTCCATAGGAGGAGGATGTCGTCTATGTACCTAGTCCACAGAACCAGAGAACTGGTTTCATGGACATAGACGACATCCTCCTCCCATTTCGCCATGAATAGGTTAGCGAGACTAGGTGCGAATTTCGCCCCCCATGGCGACTCCACGTTGTTGAAGATAAAAATTGTGGTTAAACCAAAAGTAGTTATGTTTAGCCG
Organism: Lithobates septentrionalis; assembly: GCA_037952835.1. Lineage (NCBI taxonomy): Eukaryota > Metazoa > Chordata > Amphibia > Anura > Ranidae > Lithobates > Lithobates septentrionalis. Next base: position 805,336 of record JBBDGP010001697.1, on the reverse strand, counting down.
CGAACTCTAGGAACTCCACAAGATAATCACACTGGAAGGACGCCAGGGAATGTTCCTGGGCTAAAAAATGTTTAACAGCGTCAATGCCCTTATCGTGTGGTATGCACGTGTACAGTGACGCTACGTCTGCAGTGGCCATGATGAAGCCATCTTGTACAGTGACGTTTTCAAGGAGTCTAATTGTGGAGCTGGTGTCTTTCAAATATGAGGGAGTTTTCTTTACTAGGGGCTGCAGGAAAAAATCTATATATTTGCCTACTCTGGCTGTGATGGAATTGATACCACTTACAATTGGTCTACCGGGGGGGCAAACGGGATCCTTATGGACTTTCGGCAGATAGTATATAGTGGGGATTCGGGGTGCTGAAGGGATCAGATAGTCCCTTTCTCTTTTATTCAAGATGTTCAACTCATAGCCCTTTGAGACAAGCTGATGCAGTTTCTGTTTATATTTATGTGTGGGGTTATTAGGTAATACTTGGTAGGTGCCTGGTTCATTCAAAATGCGATGCATTTCTGTTTCGTATTGACTTTTGTCCAGAATAACTATTCCACCCCCCTTGTCCGCTGGGCGAACCACCAAATCCTTACGTGCGCATAAAGACTCTAAACCCCCTTTTAGAAATGGAGGATGGTAAATGCGTTTCATTGGTAGTCTGGCTAAGTCACGTAGGACAAGGTCCCTAAAGATTTTTACGGCTGGCGCTGTGGGAACCGGGGGGGAAAAGAGAGAGGGGTTGGATAAACCGGAATGAACGGTTCCGGACGTAGCTGCTGGGTAATCAGTACGAACCGGATTAGATACCAAATACCTCTGTATATTGACCTTTCGTATGTACTTGTGAGCATCCATGAACGTATGGAACTTATCTAGTTTCTTTGGGGGGGCATATTTGAGACCCTTGTCTAATACGGATAGTTCAGCTTCCGTGAGGGTTTGTGAGCTAAGATTATAAACACCTTGGCCTCTTATACTCTTTGTCTTTTTTCTTCTTTGTACTCTCCTACCCCCCCTGCACCCTCTCTTTGATCTGGGCCTCGTTTTCTCGAGTGTGGAGCCTCGCGAAAAACCTGATTCCCATGTGCATACGGACTGTGTATGTATGGGGTTTGGTCATAATCCTCTCTTCTGCGTTCAGGACTATAGACCTCCCTAAGGGGTGAATATCTATTATAGGTACGTATAGGGGAGGAATAACGATGGTAAGGTTCCCCTCTATGCTGAGAATCTGAACTCGTTCTGTGTTCTCTAGGAGAGGGATGGTATGGACCATATTGAGAGTGGGTATCTGGACGGTAACTCCTATTATGAGAGTTACCCCTACCCCCCCTTTTTCCTCTGAAATTGTTTTTACCCCTATGGGAAGTCTGAGGACTGTAATGTTGTACCCGTTGTTGAGGTGCATGTGATATTAGATCGCGTTTAATGCCACCTCTCTGGGAACCTCGACCCCGGGGATGGACACCCGTAGAGTGAGATTGTACAACCGGGGTGTTCAATGTTGAAGAGCCACTTGATGGTACAGTACCCTCTACGATACTAGAAGAGACTTCCATAGGTGGAGTAGCCTGAAGGAGTTTTTGCCAGCCGAAGACCACACGGTTCTTGTAGTCCCCTGCGTCTCTAGAGTATTTCTTTTGTTTTTTTATTTTTTGGTCTCGGTCCTCTTTCTCTAAATGTCCCAAAAGGTTAGAAGAAAGGGAGTTATACTCCTGAGAATTTTTGTGGATCGAAAGTTTCTCCCTTAGATCCTTAATTTCTCTATCAAGGGCCTGGAGTCTGTTATTTTTCTTAGAAATGAGTACCTGTAAAAAATTTATGCCTGCATCGTTGAAGTATTTGAACCATGAATCAAAATCTGTTTCCCCCTGTTGTGGTTGGACTTCCCAACGGAGGCTTCTAGGTACCATTTGTTCTGAAATGTATTGCTGTAAAAATACCAAATCCCATTGTAAGTGAAGTTCGGTTGTCATGACATTTTTAAGTCTGAGGAATAGTCCTCCAATCTCCGTGTCACTACTCGTTGATATAAATACCCCCTCGGTGTTAACCCTACAGGAGGCTCGGTAGTCAAACACATCCATGGAGGGAATGATCAGAAGAGCAGCAGCAAATTTGAAATTCTAAACGTATAAACCAAAACAACCCAAATGGCAAATTTGCGCTTACTCACGAATAATATTAAGCCGCTAACACAGCACTAGAAAATTGCACATATATCAAATGGAAAACAAAACGTGTAGCGCTAAAAAGGAACGAAAGGAGAATACGGCACCTACACACTAATAAGGTATGGAGCCAGTGTCCTGCAAACAACTAAACTCAAACACAGTTGAATTTCTCACATTATATATGAATCCATATACAGTACAGAGTCCATGGGTAAGAAACTAAATGGAATACTGCTTGTGAGTGATATGTGAACCACCTTCACCAGCGTCAGGTCCTATAGTCTCTGAATCGATGCTAAACACCAGATTAAAATTAAAGTTCCAGATTGGATGATGTATGGATGAATCAGCTCTAAAACATCACACCACAGTGTCTTCACACACATGCAAATCACTCAAATGGTAAAGTTGGTAAAGTTGGAGGCTTACCGGAGGGTTTGAACCCAAAACAGTGTATACTGTGAGGGTCAAACCAGCTTTTATTGCATAATGGCAATGGTGGGAAGACCTTGACAGCGTGAAGGGATCACAAGGGGTTCATAAAGATGTATCTTCTCCAATCGTAACAGAGGATCTCCCCGTATGTGGCTCATAGAGAATATAAAAAAGGCCACATAGTGTGATACCATAAAAACCGTGGTTTATTTAAAAGGAAATACACTTACATGATAAAGTTGATAAAAAAGCGCTTGTACATAAAAGAAGGCAGCAGTGGAGTCCTCCCGACGCGTTTCGTCTGAGTAGACTTCGTCCTGGGGTACCCTCCACTGCAGCCTGACTCCTTAATATAGGAACTGTAATCGTCTTGAAGTGACTCCAGCCCATTCAATTGGTAAATTGGCACTTCCGGGTTCGCAAGATGGCGGACCCGCGTGCGTTCCAGGCCTCCCTTTGGTAGGTGTGCTGTGCGTTCCACCCCCCAGTATTGTGGCCTAGTGATCCCCGTGTATATATCTTTGAAGCGGTTCCTATTTCCAAGACATGTAAAGGTAATATGGATATAGGTAACCCCCAGTGTATGTGGTTTTTACAACCTTAGACCGTTCACGATGTATGCGGAGACACATCCCGCTCGATCTCGCGACATGACGCTGTACCGTCATGACGCGAAGGCGGAAATGTGTGTCCATGGGTCCCGGAGTTTGCGTTCCAGCTCTGATTGGCCGGAAACGCTCAATGCACCAAATCCCGGTGAATCTCGCGACATGACGCGGTGACGCCACGTCGCGAAAGCGGAAGTATACTACCTCACAAAACAGGGTTTGCGTTCCAGCAATGGTTAGCCGGAAGCACTCCAAATGACACCAGATAAAGAATAGCCAGTATCGGACTGCTTGCGTCCCACTTTAAAAGTGGCAACTAAAACGAGCGTTCCGCAGAGTGTCAAAGGAATATTAAAAGCAAAATGAGGCATACAGCCATACATCTACATGGTTATTCGTAGAGGCACCTGTTACTATAATGTTCACTTAGAATGGTTTATGAGAATCAATAATAAATAATCAAGAAAGGTTTGTCTACATATATATAAGTATGAGATCTATGTACTCATACAAAGGGGTTTAGATAAACTCCATGGTTATGTCTGATCATATATATAGTTATGAATGGCGAAAAGGTGTGTATGTATAGAACCCATAAACCAGATTATTAAGGGGAATTGAATGAACTGGATTCACTTGCGTCTACATAGTTAGCATCTATAGCCTCTATGATGGCCCTCTGGTATAAAACATAATTAGATGAACTGGATTCATTCGCGTCTACATAGTAAACACTTATAACCTCTATGGTAGCCATCTGATGTGGAACATACTCAAAACTATTTTCTGTAGATACAACAGTGAACCGTGCATAATGACCCCATAAGTTGTCAACTTCATGATTCATCCAAGAAAGCGTTGACATCTATCTCTACATTGAGCCCAAGAGGAGAGAAAGTCTGTAACTCATAAGCCCAAAACATTTCCAGGCGGGATACTCCTCTTGTTTTTGCACCCCCTCTCCATGGTGGTGTATATTTGTCAATAATGACAAACTGTGATCCATCAAGATTACCGCCATGGAACTCTTTATAGTGTCTCGGGACCGTATGTTTCGGGTGCCTGCTTTTAATTAAGGCGATATGTTCACCCACCCTGATCGAAAATGTCCTAGTAGTACGACCTATATACTGTTTCTTGCAGGGGCAAGTAATGAGATACACTACAAATTTCGTACTGCAAGTGCAGAATGGTTTTATAGTGTATCTCCTTCCCGTGATGGTAGAAGTAAACTCTGTCACTTTACGTGCTCTGACAGCATTGTGTTGACATACTATACATTTCCTGCACGGAAAGAAACCGGTCCAGTCATGAAAGAAGGAGGGGCGGGTGGGGGGGTTTACGATGTTAGGGGCTATCCGACCTTTTAGTGATGGAGCACCTCTGAAGATAACATTGGCTTCTTCTGGGATAAGTGGTCCCAGAACATTGTCTTGTTTGAGGACACCCCAATGCTTTTTCAAAATGTTTTTAATTTGTCTGTGTTGTGTTGAAAAGGCCGTCAACATGGCCCACCTAAATTTCCCGTCTGGTTCTTTCTTGGGTTTGATTTCCAATAAAGATTTCCTATCGGTATCGATAGTTCTTTGTATTTCTTGATCCAGGCCTTCATTATCATACCCCTTATCTATGAATCTAGACTTTAAGATCTTGGCCTGTTCTAGAAAAACCTCTGTGTCCGTGCAGTTCCGTCGGAGTCTCAAAAACTGGCTCAGAGGGACCGCATTTAGCCAAGAGACATGATGGCAACTATCAACGGGAATAAACCCGTTGCGGTCTGTAGGCTTAAAATAAGTGCTAAATCTAAATTGCTTGTTTACTATCTCTATCTGTAAATCCAAGAAATGGGTTTTTGTCTTGCTGGCTTCATACGACAAAGATATACCTCTGTCGTTTGTATTCAAATTCCCGAAGAACTCCTCGAGTGTTTCCATGGTCCCATTCCATAGGAGGAGGATGTCGTCTATGTACCTAGTCCACAGAACCAGAGAACTGGTTTCATGGACATAGACGACATCCTCCTCCCATTTCGCCATGAATAGGTTAGCGAGACTAGGTGCGAATTTCGCCCCCCATGGCGACTCCACGTTGTTGAAGATAAAAATTGTGGTTAAACCAAAAGTAGTTATGTTTAGCCGCGAACTCTAGGAACTCCACAAGATAATCACACTGGAAGGACGCCAGGGAATGTTCCTGGGCTAAAAAATGTTTAACAGCGTCAATGCCCTTATCGTGTGGTATGCACGTGTACAGTGACGCTACGTCTGCAGTGGCCATGATGAAGCCATCTTGTACAGTGACGTTTTCAAGGAGTCTAATTGTGGAGCTGGTGTCTTTCAAATATGAGGGAGTTTTCTTTACTAGGGGCTGCAGGAAAAAATCTATATATTTGCCTACTCTGGCTGTGATGGAATTGATACCACTTACAATTGGTCTACCGGGGGGGCAAACGGGATCCTTATGGACTTTCGGCAGATAGTATATAGTGGGGATTCGGGGTGCTGAAGGGATCAGATAGTCCCTTTCTCTTTTATTCAAGATGTTCAACTCATAGCCCTTTGAGACAAGCTGATGCAGTTTCTGTTTATATTTATGTGTGGGGTTATTAGGTAATACTTGGTAGGTGCCTGGTTCATTCAAAATGCGATGCATTTCTGTTTCGTATTGACTTTTGTCCAGAATAACTATTCCACCCCCCTTGTCCGCTGGGCGAACCACCAAATCCTTACGTGCGCATAAAGACTCTAAACCCCCTTTTAGAAATGGAGGATGGTAAATGCGTTTCATTGGTAGTCTGGCTAAGTCACGTAGGACAAGGTCCCTAAAGATTTTTACGGCTGGCGCTGTGGGAACCGGGGGGGAAAAGAGAGAGGGGTTGGATAAACCGGAATGAACGGTTCCGGACGTAGCTGCTGGGTAATCAGTACGAACCGGATTAGATACCAAATACCTCTGTATATTGACCTTTCGTATGTACTTGTGAGCGTCCATGAACGTATGGAACTTATCTAGTTTCTTTGGGGGGGCATATTTGAGACCCTTGTCTAATACGGATAGTTCAGCTTCCGTGAGGGTTTGTGAGCTAAGATTATAAACACCTTGGCCTCTTATACTCTTTGTCTTTTTTCTTCTTTGTACTCTCCTACCCCCCCTGCACCCTCTCTTTGATCTGGGCCTCGTTTTCTCGAGTGTGGAGCCTCGCGAAAAACCTGATTCCCATGTGCATACGGACTGTGTATGTATGGGGTTTGGTCATAATCCTCTCTTCTGCGTTCAGGACTATAGACCTCCCTAAGGGGTGAATATCTATTATAGGTACGTATAGGGGAGGAATAACGATGGTAAGGTTCCCCTCTATGCTGAGAATCTGAACTCGTTCTGTGTTCTCTAGGAGAGGGATGGTATGGACCATATTGAGAGTGGGTATCTGGACGGTAACTCCTATTATGAGAGTTACCCCTACCCCCCCTTTTTCCTCTGAAATTGTTTTTACCCCTATGGGAAGTCTGAGGACTGTAATGTTGTACCCGTTGTTGAGGTGCATGTGATATTAGATCGCGTTTAATGCCACCTCTCTGGGAACCTCGACCCCGGGGATGGACACCCGTAGAGTGAGATTGTACAACCGGGGTGTTCAATGTTGAAGAGCCACTTGATGGTACAGTACCCTCTACGATACTAGAAGAGACTTCCATAGGTGGAGTAGCCTGAAGGAGTTTTTGCCAGCCGAAGACCACACGGTTCTTGTAGTCCCCTGCGTCTCTAGAGTATTTCTTTTGTTTTTTTATTTTTTGGTCTCGGTCCTCTTTCTCTAAATGTCCCAAAAGGTTAGAAGAAAGGGAGTTATACTCCTGAGAATTTTTGTGGATCGAAAGTTTCTCCCTTAGATCCTTAATTTCTCTATCAAGGGCCTGGAGTCTGTTATTTTTCTTAGAAATGAGTACCTGTAAAAAATTTATGCCTGCATCGTTGAAGTATTTGAACCATGAATCAAAATCTGTTTCCCCCTGTTGTGGTTGGACTTCCCAACGGAGGCTTCTAGGTACCATTTGTTCTGAAATGTATTGCTGTAAAAATACCAAATCCCATTGTAAGTGAAGTTCGGTTGTCATGACATTTTTAAGTCTGAGGAATAGTCCTCCAATCTCCGTGTCACTACTCGTTGATATAAATACCCCCTCGGTGTTAACCCTACAGGAGGCTCGGTAGTCAAACACATCCATGGAGGGAATGATCAGAAGAGCAGCAGCAAATTTGAAATTCTAAACGTATAAACCAAAACAACCCAAATGGCAAATTTGCGCTTACTCACGAATAATATTAAGCCGCTAACACAGCACTAGAAAATTGCACATATATCAAATGGAAAACAAAACGTGTAGCGCTAAAAAGGAACGAAAGGAGAATACGGCACCTACACACTAATAAGGTATGGAGCCAGTGTCCTGCAAACAACTAAACTCAAACACAGTTGAATTTCTCACATTATATATGAATCCATATACAGTACAGAGTCCATGGGTAAGAAACTAAATGGAATACTGCTTGTGAGTGATATGTGAACCACCTTCACCAGCGTCAGGTCCTATAGTCTCTGAATCGATGCTAAACACCAGATTAAAATTAAAGTTCCAGATTGGATGATGTATGGATGAATCAGCTCTAAAACATCACACCACAGTGTCTTCACACACATGCAAATCACTCAAATGGTAAAGTTGGTAAAGTTGGAGGCTTACCGGAGGGTTTGAACCCAAAACAGTGTATACTGTGAGGGTCAAACCAGCTTTTATTGCATAATGGCAATGGTGGGAAGACCTTGACAGCGTGAAGGGATCACAAGGGGTTCATAAAGATGTATCTTCTCCAATCGTAACAGAGGATCTCCCCGTATGTGGCTCATAGAGAATATAAAAAAGGCCACATAGTGTGATACCATAAAAAACCGTGGTTTATTTAAAAGGAAATACACTTACATGATAAAGTTGATAAAAAAGCGCTTGTACATAAAAGAAGGCAGCAGTGGAGTCCTCCCGACGCGTTTCGTCTGAGTAGACTTCGTCCTGGGGTACCCTCCACTGCAGCCTGACTCCTTAATATAGGAACTGTAATCGTCTTGAAGTGACTCCAGCCCATTCAATTGGTAAATTGGCACTTCCGGGTTCGCAAGATGGCGGACCCGCGTGCGTTCCAGGCCTCCCTTTGGTAGGTGTGCTGTGCGTTCCACCCCCCAGTATTGTGGCCTAGTGATCCCCGTGTATATATCTTTGAAGCGGTTCCTATTTCCAAGACATGTAAAGGTAATATGGATATAGGTAACCCCCAGTGTATGTGGTTTTTACAACCTTAGACCGTTCACGATGTATGCGGAGACACATCCCGCTCGATCTCGCGACATGACGCTGTACCGTCATGACGCGAAGGCGGAAATGTGTGTCCATGGGTCCCGGAGTTTGCGTTCCAGCTCTGATTGGCCGGAAACGCTCAATGCACCAAATCCCGGTGAATCTCGCGACATGACGCGGTGACGCCACGTCGCGAAAGCGGAAGTATACTACCTCACAAAACAGGGTTTGCGTTCCAGCAATGGTTAGCCGGAAGCACTCCAAATGACACCAGATAAAGAATAGCCAGTATCGGACTGCTTGCGTCCCACTTTAAAAGTGGCAACTAAAACGAGCGTTCTGCAGAGTGTCAAAGGAATATTAAAAGCAAAATGAGGCATACAGCCATACATCTACATGGTTATTCGTAGAGGCACCTGTTACTATAATGTTCACTTAGAATGGTTTATGAGAATCAATAATAAATAATCAAGAAAGGTTTGTCTACATATATATAAGTATGAGATCTATGTACTCATACAAAGGGGTTTAGATAAACTCCATGGTTATGTCTGATCATATATATAGTTATGAATGGCGAAAAGGTGTGTATGTATAGAACCCATAAACCAGATTATTAAGGGGAATTGAATGAACTGGATTCACTTGCGTCTACATAGTTAGCATCTATAGCCTCTATGATGGCCCTCTGGTATAAAACATAATTAGATGAACTGGATTCATTCGCGTCTACATAGTAAACACTTATAACCTCTATGGTAGCCATCTGATGTGGAACATACTCAAAACTATTTTCTGTAGATACAACAGTGAACCGTGCATAATGACCCCATAAGTTGTCAACTTCATGATTCATCCAAGAAAGCGTTGACATCTATCTCTACATTGAGCCCAAGAGGAGAGAAAGTCTGTAACTCATAAGCCCAAAACATTTCCAGGCGGGATACTCCTCTTGTTTTTGCACCCCCTCTCCATGGTGGTGTATATTTGTCAATAATGACAAACTGTGATCCATCAAGATTACCGCCATGGAACTCTTTATAGTGTCTCGGGACCGTATGTTTCGGGTGCCTGCTTTTAATTAAGGCGATATGTTCACCCACCCTGATCGAAAATGTCCTAGTAGTACGACCTATATACTGTTTCTTGCAGGGGCAAGTAATGAGATACACTACAAATTTCGTACTGCAAGTGCAGAATGGTTTTATAGTGTATCTCCTTCCCGTGATGGTAGAAGTAAACTCTGTCACTTTACGTGCTCTGACAGCATTGTGTTGACATACTATACATTTCCTGCACGGAAAGAAACCGGTCCAGTCATGAAAGAAGGAGGGGCGGGTGGGGGGGTTTACGATGTTAGGGGCTATCCGACCTTTTAGTGATGGAGCACCTCTGAAGATAACATTGGCTTCTTCTGGGATAAGTGGTCCCAGAACATTGTCTTGTTTGAGGACACCCCAATGCTTTTTCAAAATGTTTTTAATTTGTCTGTGTTGTGTTGAAAAGGCCGTCAACATGGCCCACCTAAATTTCCCGTCTGGTTCTTTCTTGGGTTTGATTTCCAATAAAGATTTCCTATCGGTATCGATAGTTCTTTGTATTTCTTGATCCAGGCCTTCATTATCATACCCCTTATCTATGAATCTAGACTTTAAGATCTTGGCCTGTTCTAGAAAAACCTCTGTGTCCGTGCAGTTCCGTCGGAGTCTCAAAAACTGGCTCAGAGGGACCGCATTTAGCCAAGAGACATGATGGCAACTATCAACGGGAATAAACCCGTTGCGGTCTGTAGGCTTAAAATAAGTGCTAAATCTAAATTGCTTGTTTACTATCTCTATCTGTAAATCCAAGAAATGGGTTTTTGTCTTGCTGGCTTCATACGACAAAGATATACCTCTGTCGTTTGTATTCAAATTCCCGAAGAACTCCTCGAGTGTTTCCATGGTCCCATTCCATAGGAGGAGGATGTCGTCTATGTACCTAGTCCACAGAACCAGAGAACTGGTTTCATGGACATAGACGACATCCTCCTCCCATTTCGCCATGAATAGGTTAGCGAGACTAGGTGCGAATTTCGCCCCCCATGGCGACTCCACGTTGTTGAAGATAAAAATTGTGGTTAAACCAAAAGTAGTTATGTTTAGCCGCGAACTCTAGGAACTCCACAAGATAATCACACTGGAAGGACGCCAGGGAATGTTCCTGGGCTAAAAAATGTTTAACAGCGTCAATGCCCTTATCGTGTGGTATGCACGTGTACAGTGACGCTACGTCTGCAGTGGCCATGATGAAGCCATCTTGTACAGTGACGTTTTCAAGGAGTCTAATTGTGGAGCTGGTGTCTTTCAAATATGAGGGAGTTTTCTTTACTAGGGGCTGCAGGAAAAAATCTATATATTTGCCTACTCTGGCTGTGATGGAATTGATACCACTTACAATTGGTCTACCGGGGGGGCAAACGGGATCCTTATGGACTTTCGGCAGATAGTATATAGTGGGGATTCGGGGTGCTGAAGGGATCAGATAGTCCCTTTCTCTTTTATTCAAGATGTTCAACTCATAGCCCTTTGAGACAAGCTGATGCAGTTTCTGTTTATATTTATGTGTGGGGTTATTAGGTAATACTTGGTAGGTGCCTGGTTCATTCAAAATGCGATGCATTTCTGTTTCGTATTGACTTTTGTCCAGAATAACTATTCCACCCCCCTTGTCCGCTGGGCGAACCACCAAATCCTTACGTGCGCATAAAGACTCTAAACCCCCTTTTAGAAATGGAGGATGGTAAATGCGTTTCATTGGTAGTCTGGCTAAGTCACGTAGGACAAGGTCCCTAAAGATTTTTACGGCTGGCGCTGTGGGAACCGGGGGGGAAAAGAGAGAGGGGTTGGATAAACCGGAATGAACGGTTCCGGACGTAGCTGCTGGGTAATCAGTACGAACCGGATTAGATACCAAATACCTCTGTATATTGACCTTTCGTATGTACTTGTGAGCGTCCATGAACGTATGGAACTTATCTAGTTTCTTTGGGGGGGCATATTTGAGACCCTTGTCTAATACGGATAGTTCAGCTTCCGTGAGGGTTTGTGAGCTAAGATTATAAACACCTTGGCCTCTTATACTCTTTGTCTTTTTTCTTCTTTGTACTCTCCTACCCCCCCTGCACCCTCTCTTTGATCTGGGCCTCGTTTTCTCGAGTGTGGAGCCTCGCGAAAAACCTGATTCCCATGTGCATACGGACTGTGTATGTATGGGGTTTGGTCATAATCCTCTCTTCTGCGTTCAGGACTATAGACCTCCCTAAGGGGTGAATATCTATTATAGGTACGTATAGGGGAGGAATAACGATGGTAAGGTTCCCCTCTATGCTGAGAATCTGAACTCGTTCTGTGTTCTCTAGGAGAGGGATGGTATGGACCATATTGAGAGTGGGTATCTGGACGGTAACTCCTATTATGAGAGTTACCCCTACCCCCCCTTTTTCCTCTGAAATTGTTTTTACCCCTATGGGAAGTCTGAGGACTGTAATGTTGTACCCGTTGTTGAGGTGCATGTGATATTAGATCGCGTTTAATGCCACCTCTCTGGGAACCTCGACCCCGGGGATGGACACCCGTAGAGTGAGATTGTACAACCGGGGTGTTCAATGTTGAAGAGCCACTTGATGGTACAGTACCCTCTACGATACTAGAAGAGACTTCCATAGGTGGAGTAGCCTGAAGGAGTTTTTGCCAGCCGAAGACCACACGGTTCTTGTAGTCCCCTGCGTCTCTAGAGTATTTCTTTTGTTTTTTTATTTTTTGGTCTCGGTCCTCTTTCTCTAAATGTCCCAAAAGGTTAGAAGAAAGGGAGTTATACTCCTGAGAATTTTTGTGGATCGAAAGTTTCTCCCTTAGATCCTTAATTTCTCTATCAAGGGCCTGGAGTCTGTTATTTTTCTTAGAAATGAGTACCTGTAAAAAATTTATGCCTGCATCGTTGAAGTATTTGAACCATGAATCAAAATCTGTTTCCCCCTGTTGTGGTTGGACTTCCCAACGGAGGCTTCTAGGTACCATTTGTTCTGAAATGTATTGCTGTAAAAATACCAAATCCCATTGTAAGTGAAGTTCGGTTGTCATGACATTTTTAAGTCTGAGGAATAGTCCTCCAATCTCCGTGTCACTACTCGTTGATATAAATACCCCCTCGGTGTTAACCCTACAGGAGGCTCGGTAGTCAAACACATCCATGGAGGGAATGATCAGAAGAGCAGCAGCAAATTTGAAATTCTAAACGTATAAACCAAAACAACCCAAATGGCAAATTTGCGCTTACTCACGAATAATATTAAGCCGCTAACACAGCACTAGAAAATTGCACATATATCAAATGGAAAACAAAACGTGTAGCGCTAAAAAGGAACGAAAGGAGAATACGGCACCTACACACTAATAAGGTATGGAGCCAGTGTCCTGCAAACAACTAAACTCAAACACAGTTGAATTTCTCACATTATATATGAATCCATATACAGTACAGAGTCCATGGGTAAGAAACTAAATGGAATACTGCTTGTGAGTGATATGTGAACCACCTTCACCAGCGTCAGGTCCTATAGTCTCTGAATCGATGCTAAACACCAGATTAAAATTAAAGTTCCAGATTGGATGATGTATGGATGAATCAGCTCTAAAACATCACACCACAGTGTCTTCACACACATGCAAATCACTCAAATGGTAAAGTTGGTAAAGTTGGAGGCTTACCGGAGGGTTTGAACCCAAAACAGTGTATACTGTGAGGGTCAAACCAGCTTTTATTGCATAATGGCAATGGTGGGAAGACCTTGACAGCGTGAAGGGATCACAAGGGGTTCATAAAGATGTATCTTCTCCAATCGTAACAGAGGATCTCCCCGTATGTGGCTCATAGAGAATATAAAAAAGGCCACATAGTGTGATACCATAAAAAACCGTGGTTTATTTAAAAGGAAATACACTTACATGATAAAGTTGATAAAAAAGCGCTTGTACATAAAAGAAGGCAGCAGTGGAGTCCTCCCGACGCGTTTCGTCTGAGTAGACTTCGTCCTGGGGTACCCTCCACTGCAGCCTGACTCCTTAATATAGGAACTGTAATCGTCTTGAAGTGACTCCAGCCCATTCAATTGGTAAATTGGCACTTCCGGGTTCGCAAGATGGCGGACCCGCGTGCGTTCCAGGCCTCCCTTTGGTAGGTGTGCTGTGCGTTCCACCCCCCAGTATTGTGGCCTAGTGATCCCCGTGTATATATCTTTGAAGCGGTTCCTATTTCCAAGACATGTAAAGGTAATATGGATATAGGTAACCCCCAGTGTATGTGGTTTTTACAACCTTAGACCGTTCACGATGTATGCGGAGACACATCCCGCTCGATCTCGCGACATGACGCTGTACCGTCATGACGCGAAGGCGGAAATGTGTGTCCATGGGTCCCGGAGTTTGCGTTCCAGCTCTGATTGGCCGGAAACGCTCAATGCACCAAATCCCGGTGAATCTCGCGACATGACGCGGTGACGCCACGTCGCGAAAGCGGAAGTATACTACCTCACAAAACAGGGTTTGCGTTCCAGCAATGGTTAGCCGGAAGCACTCCAAATGACACCAGATAAAGAATAGCCAGTATCGGACTGCTTGCGTCCCACTTTAAAAGTGGCAACTAAAACGAGCGTTCTGCAGAGTGTCAAAGGAATATTAAAAGCAAAATGAGGCATACAGCCATACATCTACATGGTTATTCGTAGAGGCACCTGTTACTATAATGTTCACTTAGAATGGTTTATGAGAATCAATAATAAATAATCAAGAAAGGTTTGTCTACATATATATAAGTATGAGATCTATGTACTCATACAAAGGGGTTTAGATAAACTCCATGGTTATGTCTGATCATATATATAGTTATGAATGGCGAAAAGGTGTGTATGTATAGAACCCATAAACCAGATTATTAAGGGGAATTGAATGAACTGGATTCACTTGCGTCTACATAGTTAGCATCTATAGCCTCTATGATGGCCCTCTGGTATAAAACATAATTAGATGAACTGGATTCATTCGCGTCTACATAGTAAACACTTATAACCTCTATGGTAGCCATCTGATGTGGAACATACTCAAAACTATTTTCTGTAGATACAACAGTGAACCGTGCATAATGACCCCATAAGTTGTCAACTTCATGATTCATCCAAGAAAGCGTTGACATCTATCTCTACATTGAGCCCAAGAGGAGAGAAAGTCTGTAACTCATAAGCCCAAAACATTTCCAGGCGGGATACTCCTCTTGTTTTTGCACCCCCTCTCCATGGTGGTGTATATTTGTCAATAATGACAAACTGTGATCCATCAAGATTACCGCCATGGAACTCTTTATAGTGTCTCGGGACCGTATGTTTCGGGTGCCTGCTTTTAATTAAGGCGATATGTTCACCCACCCTGATCGAAAATGTCCTAGTAGTACGACCTATATACTGTTTCTTGCAGGGGCAAGTAATGAGATACACTACAAATTTCGTACTGCAAGTGCAGAATGGTTTTATAGTGTATCTCCTTCCCGTGATGGTAGAAGTAAACTCTGTCACTTTACGTGCTCTGACAGCATTGTGTTGACATACTATACATTTCCTGCACGGAAAGAAACCGGTCCAGTCATGAAAGAAGGAGGGGCGGGTGGGGGGGTTTACGATGTTAGGGGCTATCCGACCTTTTAGTGATGGAGCACCTCTGAAGATAACATTGGCTTCTTCTGGGATAAGTGGTCCCAGAACATTGTCTTGTTTGAGGACACCCCAATGCTTTTTCAAAATGTTTTTAATTTGTCTGTGTTGTGTTGAAAAGGCCGTCAACATGGCCCACCTAAATTTCCCGTCTGGTTCTTTCTTGGGTTTGATTTCCAATAAAGATTTCCTATCGGTATCGATAGTTCTTTGTATTTCTTGATCCAGGCCTTCATTATCATACCCCTTATCTATGAATCTAGACTTTAAGATCTTGGCCTGTTCTAGAAAAACCTCTGTGTCCATGCTGTTCCGTCGGAGTCTCAAAAACTGGCTCCGAGGGACCGCATTTAGCCAAGAGACATGATGGCAACTATCAGCGGGAATAAACCCGTTGCGGTCTGTAGGCTTAAAATAAGTGCTAAATCTAAATTGCTTGTTTACTATCTCTATCTGTAAATCCAAGAAATGGATTTTTGTCTTGCTGGCTTCATATGACAAAGATATACCTCTGTCGTTTGTATTCAAATTCCCGAAGAACTCCTCGAGTGTTTCCATGGTCCCATTCCATAGGAGGAGGATGTCGTCTATGTACCTAGTCCACAGAACCAGAGAACTGGT
Source organism: Lithobates septentrionalis (assembly GCA_037952835.1). Classification (NCBI taxonomy): domain Eukaryota; kingdom Metazoa; phylum Chordata; class Amphibia; order Anura; family Ranidae; genus Lithobates; species Lithobates septentrionalis. The sequence continues at coordinate 789,416 of JBBDGP010001697.1, read as the reverse complement.
TTCATGGACATAGACGACATCCTCCTCCCATTTCGCCATGAATAGGTTAGCGAGACTAGGTGCGAATTTCGCCCCCATGGCGACTCCACGTTGTTGAAGATAAAAATTGTGGTTAAACCAAAAGTAGTTATGTTTAGCCGCGAACTCTAGTAACTCCACAAGATAATCACACTGGAAGGACGCCAGGGAATGTTCCTGGGCTAAAAAATGTTTAACAGCGTCAATGCCCTTATCGTGTGGTATGCACGTGTACAGTGACGCTACGTCTGCAGTGGCCATGATGAAGCCATCTTGTACAGTGACGTTTTCAAGGAGTCTAATTGTGGAGCTGGTGTCTTTCAAATATGAGGGAGTTTTCTTTACTAGGGGCTGCAGGAAAAAATCTATATATTTGCCTACTCTGGCTGTGATGGAATTGATACCACTTACAATTGGTCTACCGGGGGGGCAAACGGGATCCTTATGGACTTTCGGCAGATAGTATATAGTGGGAATTCGGGGTGCTGAAGGGATCAGAAAGTCCCTTTCTCTTTTATTCAAGATGTTCAACTCATAGCCCTTTGAGACAAGCTGATGCAGTTTCTGTTTATATTTATGTGTGGGGTTATTAGGTAATACTTGGTAGGTGCCTGGTTCATTCAAAATGCGATGCATTTCTGTTTCGTATTGACTTTTGTCCAGAATAACTATTCCACCCCCCTTGTCCGCTGGGCGAACCACCAAATCCTTACGTGCGCATAAAGACTCTAAACCCCCTTTTAGAAATGGAGGATGGTAAATGCGTTTCATTTGTAGTCTGGCTAAGTCACGTAGGACAAGGTCCCTAAAGATTTTTACGGCTGGCGCTGTGGGAACCGGGGGGGAAAAGAGAGAGGGGTTGGATAAACCGGAATGAACGGTTCCAGACGTAGCTGCTGGGTAATCAGTACGAACCGGATTAGATACCAAATACCTCTGTATATTGACCTTTCGTATGTACTTGTGAACGTCCATGAACGTATGGAACTTATCTAGTTTCTTTGGGGGGGCATATTTGAGACCCTTGTCTAATACGGATAGTTCAGCTTCCGTGAGGGTTTGTGAGCTTAGATTATAAACACCTTGGCCTCTTATACTCTTTGTCTTTTTTCTTCTTTGTACTCTCCTACCGCCCCTGCACCCTCTCTTTGATCTGGGCCTCGTTTTCTCGAGTGTGGAGCCTCGCGAAAAACCTTATTCCCATGTGCATACGGACTGTGTATGTATGGGGTTTGGTCATAATCCTCTCTTCTGCGTTCAGGACTATAGACCTCCCTAAGGGGTGAATATCTATTATAGGTACGTATAGGGGAGGAATAACGATGGTAAGGTTCCCCTCTATGCTGAGAATCTGAACTCGTTCTGTGTTCTCTAGGAGAGGGATGGTATGGACCATATTGAGAGTGGGTATCTGGACGGTAACTCCTATTATGAGAGTTACCCCTACCCCCCCTTTTTCCTCTGAAATTGTTTTTACCCCTATGGGAAGTCTGAGGACTGTAATGTTGTACCCGTTGTTGAGGTGCATGTGATATTAGATCGCGTTTAATGCCACCTCTCTGGGAACCTCGACCCCGGGGATGGACACCCATAGAGTGAGATTGTACAACCGGGGCGTTCAATGTTGAAGAGCCACTTGATGGTACAGTACCCTCTACGATAGAGAAATTAAGGATCTAAGGGAGAAACTTTCGATCCACAAAAATTCTCAGGAGTATAACTCCCTTTCTTCTAACCTTTTGGGACATTTAGAGAAAGAGGACCGAGACCAAAAAATAAAAAAACAAAAGAAATACTCTAGAGACGCAGGGGACTACAAGAACCGTGTGGTCTTCGGCTGGCAAAAACTCCTTCAGGTTACTCCACCTATGGAAGTCTCTTCTAGTATCGTAGAGGGTACTGTACCATCAAGTGGCTCTTCAACATTGAACGCCCCGGTTGTACAATCTCACTCTACGGGTGTCCATCCCCGGGGTCGAGGTTCCCAGAGAGGTGGCATTAAACGCGATCTAATATCACATGCACCTCAACAACGGGTACAACATTACAGTCCTCAGACTTCCCATAGGGGTAAAAACAATTTCAGAGGAAAAAGGGGGGGTAGGGGTAACTCTCATAATAGGAGTTACCGTCCAGATACCCACTCTCAATATGGTCCATACCATCCCTCTCCTAGAGAACACAGAACGAGTTCAGATTCTCAGCATAGAGGGGAACCTTACCATCATTATTCCTCCCCTATACGTACCTATAATAGATATTCACCCCTTAGGGAGGTCTATAGTCCTGAACGCAGAAGAGAGGATTATGACCAAACCCTATACATACACAGTCCGTATGCACATGGGAATCAGGTTTTTCGCGAGGCTCCACACTCGAGAAAACGAGGCCCAGATCAAAGAGAGGGTGCAGGGGGGGGTAGGAGAGTACAAAGAAGAAAAAAGACAAAGAGTATAAGAGGCCAAGGTGTTTATAATCTTAGCTCACAAACCCTCACGGAAGCTGAACTATCCGTATTAGACAAGGGTCTCAAATATGCCCCCCCCAAAGAAACTAGATAAGTTCCATACGTTCATGGACGTTCATAAGTACATACGAAAGGTCAATATACAGAGGTATTTGGTATCTAATCCGGTTCGTACTGATTACCCAGCAGCTGCGTCCGGAACCGTTCATTCCGGTTTATCCAACCCCTCTCTCTTTTCCCCCCCGGTTCCCACAGCGCCAGCCGTAAAAATCTTTAGGGACCTTGTCCTACGTGACTTAGCCAGACTACCAATGAAACGCATTTACCATCCTCCATTTCTAAAAGGGGGTTTAGAGTCTTTATGCGCACGTAAGGATTTGGTGGTTCGCCCAGCGGACAAGGGGGGTGGAATAGTTATTCTGGACAAAAGTCAATACGAAACAGAAATGCATCGCATTTTGAATGAACCAGGCACCTACCAAGTATTACCTAATAACCCCACACATAAATATAAACAGAAACTGCATCAGCTTGTCTCAAAGGGCTATGAGTTGAACATCTTGAATAAAAGAGAAAGGGACTTTCTGATCCCTTCAGCACCCCGAATCCCCACTATATACTATCTGCTGAAAGTCCATAAGGATCCCGTTTGCCCCCCGGTAGACCAATTGTAAGTGGTATCAATTCCATCACAGCCAGAGTAGGCAAATATATAGATTTTTTCCTGCAGCCCCTAGTAAAGAAAACTCCCTCATATTTGAAAGACACCAGCTCCACAATTAGACTCCTTGAAAACGTCACTGTACAAGATGGCTTCATCATGGCCACTGCAGACGTAGCGTCACTGTACACGTGCATACCACACGATAAGGGCATTGACGCTGTTAAACATTTTTTAGCCCAGGAACATTCCCTGGCGTCCTTCCAGTGTGATTATCTTGTGGAGTTACTAGAGTTCGCGGCTAAACATAACTACTTTTGGTTTAACCACAATTTTTATCTTCAACAACGTGGAGTCGCCATGGGGGCGAAATTCGCACCTAGTCTCGCTAACCTATTCATGGCGAAATGGGAGGAGGATGTCGTCTATGTCCATGAAACCAGTTCTCTGGTTCTGTGGACTAGGTACATAGACGACATCCTCCTCCTATGGAATGGGACCATGGAAACACTCGAGGAGTTCTTCGGGAATTTGAATACAAACGACAGAGGTATATCTTTGTCGTATGAAGCCAGCAAGACAAAAATCCATTTCTTGGATTTACAGATAGAGATAGTAAACAAGCAATTTAGATTTAGCACTTATTTTAAGCCTACAGACCGCAACGGGTTTATTCCCGTTGATAGTTGCCATCATGTCTCTTGGCTAAATGCGGTCCCTTGGAGCCAGTTTTTGAGACTCCGACGGAACAGCACGGACACAGAGGTTTTTCTAGAACAGGCCAAGATCTTAAAGTCTAGATTCATAGATAAGGGGTATGATAATGAAGGCCTGGATCAAGAAATACAAAGAACTATCGATACCGATAGGAAATCTTTATTGGAAATCAAACCCAAGAAAGAACCAGACGGGAAATTTAGGTGGGACATGTTGACGGCCTTTTCAACACAACACAGACAAATTAAAAACATTTTGAAAAAGCATTGGGGTGTCCTCAAACAAGACAATGTTCTGGGACCACTTATCCCAGAAGAAGCCAATGTTATCTTCAGAGGTGCTCCATCACTAAAAGGTCGGATAGCCCCTAACATCGTAAACCCCCCCACCCGCCCCTCCTTCTTTCATCACTGGACCGGTTTCTTTCCGTGCAGGAAATGTATAGTATGTCAACACAATGCTGTCAGAGCACGTAAAGTGACAGAGTTTACTTCTACCATCACGGGAAGGAGATACACTATAAAACCATTCTGCACTTGCAGTACGAAATTTGTAGTGTATCTCATTACTTGCCCCTGCAAGAAACAGTATATAGGTCGTACTACTAGGACATTTTCGATCAGGGTGGGTGGACATATCGCCTTAATTAAAAGCAGGGACCCGAAACATACGGTCCCGAGACACTATAAAGAGTTCCATGGCGGTAATCTTGATGGATCACAGTTTGTCATTATTGACAAATATACACCACCATGGAGAGGGGGTGCAAAAACAAGAGGAGTATCCCGCCTGGAAATGTTTTGGGCTTATGAGTTACAGACTTTCTCTCCTCTTGGGCTCAATGTAGAGATAGATGTCAACGCTTTCTTGGATGAATCATGAAGTTGACAACTTATGGGGTCATTATGCACGGTTCACTGTTGTATCTACAGAAAATAGTTTTGAGTATGTTCCACATCAGATGGCTACCATAGAGGTTATAAGTGTTTACTATTTAGACGCGAATGAATCCAGTTCATCTAATTATGTTTTATACCAGAGGGCCATCATAGAGGCTATAGATGCTAACTATGTAGACGCAAGTGAATCCAGTTCATTCAATTCCCCTTAATAATCTGGTTTATGGGTTCTATACATACACACCTTTTCGCCATTCATAACTATATATATGATCAGACATAACCATGGAGTTTATCTAAACCCCTTTGTATGAGTACATAGATCTCATACTTATATATATGTAGACAAACCTTTCTTGATTATTTATTATTGATTCTCATAAACCATTCTAAGTGAACATTATAGTAACAGGTGCCTCTACGAATAACCATGTAGATGTATGGCTGTATGCCTCATTTTGCTTTTAATATTCCTTTGACACTCTGCGGAACGCTCGTTTTAGTTGCCACTTTTAAAGTGGGACGCAAGCAGTCCGATACTGGCTATTCTTTATCTGGTGTCATTTGGAGTGCTTCCGGCTAACCATTGCTGGAACGCAAACCCTGTTTTGTGAGGTAGTATACTTCCGCTTTCGCGACGTGGCGTCACCGCGTCATGTCGCGAGATTCACCGGGATTTGGTGCATTGAGCGTTTCCGGCCAATCAGAGCTGGAACGCAAACTCCGGGACCCATGGACACACATTTCCGCCTTCGCGTCATGACGGTACAGCGTCATGTCGCGAGATCGAGCGGGATGTGTCTCCGCATACATCGTGAACGGTCTAAGGTTGTAAAAACCACATACACTGGGGGTTACCTATATCCATATTACCTTTACATGTCTTGGAAATAGGAACCGCTTCAAAGATATATACACGGGGATCACTAGGCCACAATACTGGGGGGTGGAACGCACAGCACACCTACCAAAGGGAGGCCTGGAACGCACGCGGGTCCGCCATCTTGCGAACCCGGAAGTGCCAATTTACCAATTGAATGGGCTGGAGTCACTTCAAGACGATTACAGTTCCTATATTAAGGAGTCAGGCTGCAGTGGAGGGTACCCCAGGACGAAGTCTACTCAGACGAAACGCGTCGGGAGGACTCCACTGCTGCCTTCTTTTATGTACAAGCGCTTTTTTATCAACTTTATCATGTAAGTGTATTTCCTTTTAAATAAACCACGGTTTTTATGGTATCACACTATGTGGCCTTTTTTATATTCTCTATGAGCCACATACGGGGAGATCCTCTGTTACGATTGGAGAAGATACATCTTTATGAACCCCTTGTGATCCCTTCACGCTGTCAAGGTCTTCCCACCATTGCCATTATGCAATAAATGCTGGTTTGACCCTCACAGTATACACTGTTTTGGGTTCAAACCCTCCGGTAAGCCTCCAACTTTACCAACTTTACCATTTGAGTGATTTGCATGTGTGTGAAGACACTGTGGTGTGATGTTTTAGAGCTGATTCATCCATACATCATCCAATCTGGAACTTTAATTTTAATCTGGTGTTTAGCATCGATTCAGAGACTATAGGACCTGACGCTGGTGAAGGTGGTTCACATATCACTCACAAGCAGTATTCCATTTAGTTTCTTACCCATGGACTCTGTACTGTATATGGATTCATATATAATGTGAGAAATTCAACTGTGTTTGAGTTTAGTTGTTTGCAGGACACTGGCTCCATACCTTATTAGTGTGTAGGTGCCGTATTCTCCTTTCGTTCCTTTTTGGCGCTACACGTTTTGTTTTCCATTTGATATATGTGCAATTTTCTAGTGCTGTGTTAGCGGCTTAATATTATTCGTGAGTAAGCGCAAATTTGCCATTTGGGTTGTTTAGGTAGAGATCATGACATCATCTGCCACCGCAGCCATTTAGAGAAAGATTTGTATTCATTCATAAAAATACAAGGTTTCCTGTGAATGGCTGCTACATACAGTTTATATTGCACTCCCCGCAGGCAAATCGTTTAAAGTCATTGGAAACCAGTAGTTCAGATTTAAAGTCCTTTGTCTTCCAGTCCCACCCACTAAACCAGTTCCAAACATTAAACCAGTCCCAACCACAAAACCAGTCCCAACCACAAAAGCATTCTCAACCACTAAACTAGTCCCAACCACAAAACCAGTTCCACACATTAACAAAGTCCCAACCTGAAAACCAGTCACAACCACAAAACCAGTTCCACACTTAAACCAGTCTCAACCACTAAACCAGTCCCAACCATTAAACCAGACCAAACCACTAAACCAGTCACTGATGTAAGGAGGGACTCCACTGGTGGCACCTGATGTAAGGAGGGACTCCGCTGGGAACACCCGATGTAAGGAGAGACTCCGCTGGGGGGCACTTGATGTAAGGAGAGAATTTGCTGGGGGCACCTGATGTAAGGAGAGACTCCGCTGGGGACACCTGATATAAGGAGGGACTCCACTGGGGGGCAACTAATGTAACAAGATACTCCGCTGGGGGCACCTGATGTAAGGAGAGACTCCACTGAGGGCACCTGGTGTAAGGAGGAACTCTGCTGGGGGCACCTGCTGTAAGGAGGGACTCCGCTGGGGACATCTGATTTACGGAGGGACTCCGCTGGTGGCACCTGATGTGAGGAGGGACTCTGCTGGGGAAACCTGATACAAGGAGGGACTCCACTGGGGGCACCTGATGTAAGGAGGGACTCCGCTGGAGGCACCTGATGTAAGGAGGGACTCCGCTGGTGGCACCTGATGTAAGGAGACACTCCGCTGGGGGCACCTGATGTAAGGAGGGACAACGCTGGGGGTACCTGATGTAAGGAGGGACACCGCTGAGGACACCTACATCCCTTGTTCATCTCAGGCTCTAACCAGACCCCCTTTGAGCCATGCCCCTTTAAGCCACACCCATTTTCCGTTTAAACTATGCCCATTTTTTACTGTGGTGCGCTTTATCTTTCCTTGATTTTTTTCCCTTGATACGTCCTGCCTTCAAACGAATGCCCTGCCCCCTAATTATAGCAAGACTCCGCCTACAGACAAAAAAGTGTCCCTATACATTTTTTTGCAATGTTGGCAACTATGCTACTAATCCAGTCCCACCCATTAAATCAGTCCCAACTATTAACCACAAAGCCAGTCCCAACTACTAAACTCCAGTTCTAACCATTAACCAGTCCCAGCCAAAAAATAAAAGTTAGGGCTTTGGGGTAAAATTCATTCATTCTTGCTGTGAATGGCTGAAGAGTGCTGAACTTGACAGGAAGTCCCCGTACCACTCCCGGAATATAGCACTGTATACTGTATGTAGCTAATGCTCCATACAGTTTATACAGCGCCCCCACCAGGTGAATGAATTAGTCATAGGAAACCTGGAGTTCAGCTTTACCATCTCTTGTCTTCAAAGTACGATCGTCAGTGCAAAAACTTCCCCAATAATAAGTCAGGAAGGAAATCCGCAGTTACATCGTTACAAATACAATGTGTCAGCAGTTTGTTTCAATGCCACAAGTAACTGTTTGTTACAATAAAATCTTCCCATCTTCATTTTTGGAAATTTTGTTGACAGCGGCAGTCAGTTCCTAAACCAGTAGTGTGGAAACCACCATGTTCGGGTGCGCTCAGCGGTGACAGACAAAAGTGCATGAAAACCTCAGGGGTTGGGCTTGGCCCCTTAGTTCCAGTGAAGGGAACTCTTAAGGCGTCAGCATACCAAGACATTTTGGACAATTTCATGCTCCCAACTTTGTGGGAACAGTTTTGGGGACGGCCCCTTCCTGTTCCAACATGACGGCGCACCAGTGCACAAAGCAAGGTCCATAAAGACATAGATGAGCAAGTTTGGGGTGGAGGAACTTGACTGGCCTACACAGAGTCCTGGCCTCAACTCCATAGAACACCTTTTGGATGAATTAGAGCCAGGCCTTCTAGTCCAACATCCAACAGTCCTACGGAATAAGACTGGGATGCCATTAAAGTTTATGTACAGTATGTGTAAAGGCCGGCGTCCCAATGCTTTTGGTTATATAGTGTATATAATATGGTTCAAATACTGAAAGGTGTGGAGATCCCAATTCTAGACTGAAGAGTGTGGATACCTTTGTCCTAGAATGAAGAGTGTGGAGACCCTCGTCAAAGACTGAAGACTGTGGAGACCCTTGTCCTAGACTGAAGAGTGTGGAGACCCCTGTTCTAGACTGAAGAATGTGGAGACTCTTGTCCTAGAATGAAGAGTGTGGAGACCCCTATCCTAGACTGAAGAGTGCGGAGACCCCCATCCTAGACTGAAGAACGTGAAGACTCCCGTTGTAGACCAATGAGCGTGGAGACCCCTATCCTAGACTGAAGAGCATGGAGACCCTCATCCTAGACTTAAAAACGTTGAGACTCCTTTCGTAGATCAAAGAGCGTGGAGTCCCCTATCTTAGACTGAATAGCGTGGAGACCCCCATCCTAGACTGAAGAGTGTGGAGACCCCTGTTATAGACTGAAGAGTGTGGAGACCCTCATCCTAGACTGAAGAGTGTGGAGACCCCTGTTTTAGACTGAAGAGTGTGGAGACCCTCATCCTAGACTGAAGAGTGTGGAGACCCATGTTTTATGATGAAGAGTGTGGAGACCCTCATCCTAGACTGAAGAGTGTGGAGACCCCTGTTCTAGACTGAAGAGTGTGGAGACCCTCATCCTAGACTGAAGAGTGTGGAGACCCCTGTTTTAGACTGAAGAGTGTGGAGACCCGCATCCTAGACTAAAGAGTATGGAGATCCCTGTTTTAGACTGAAGAGTGTGGAGACCCTCCTCTTAGACTGAAATATGTGGATACCCCATCCTAGACTGAAGAGTGTGGTGACCCCCATCTTAGACTGAAGAATGTGGAGACCCCTATCTTAGACTGAAGAGTATGAAGACCCCCATTCTAGACTAAAGAGTGTGGAGACCCCTATTCAACACTGAAGAGTGTGGCGATCCCCCATCCTAGAGGCAAATGACTTAACGTCATAGGAAAGAGGGAGTTCAGCTTTACCATTCCTTGTCTTCAAAGTACGATCGTCAGTGCAAAAACTTCCCCAATAATAAGTCAGGAAGGAAATCGGCAGTTACATCGTTACAATTACAACGTGTCAGCAGTTTGTTTCAATGCCACAAGTAACTATTTGTTACAATAAAATCTTCCCATCTTCATTTTTGGAAACTTTGTTGACAGCGGCGGTCAGGTCCTGAGCCAGTAGTGTGGAAACCGCCGTCTTCGGGCGCGCTCAGCGGTGACGGACAAAAAGTGCGTGAAAGTCTCGGCAGCTCACGCCAAACTCCGTACGAGCGATCGGGTTTCACTTTTTTTTTTTCCCCTGTTCTTTTTTATTCCTTTTTTATTCAGTCAAAGGGGATTTAGGAAAAAAAAAAAAAAAAGAAAAGAAAAATCTGCCCGGGAGAAGGACGTGTAATAAAAATTCTTCAAAAGACGGGCCTGACAGTGAGGAATGGCAGCATTATAAACGAGGCCTGAGCGCGGAGCGCGGGGAGAGTCATTAGACGTGGCCTAGAGAGAGGCAGCCGCGGCCCGCTTCCAGATGAGCCGTTACAGATTGGAAGTGTTTAGCTTTTTGTTGATTAAATGTAGCCCGGGACGTTGGTCTTGCCAAGCCTGGGGGAAAGGGTTTGTGTTCACTCAGACAAAACGCAGGAGAGGATATAAATAAAACAAAAGGAATGACTGAATTGTGCTGGGATGCGTGTCCAAAATCGCCGCAGGTAGCGTGTGAGTAATAGAGGTAATAGTGAATAGGGATGAAACGTATGAATCATTTTATTCACCGGCTTTGTGATCCGTCACAGAAAACACTGAAAGACCTGCAGGACGGTGATACCGCCATGTGTAATCTCCGCTCCGCCAACATACATATCCTGAGATCTGCGCAGAGGGCGGAGCCTGGAGCCAGGAAACGTGTCCGAGAAGAGCAAGCGAGACTTTCGTTTCCACATGGTCAGTTACAGATTCTTCCAGTGGAAATTTATCAATGCAATCTGATTATTACATCAGAATTATATAACAAGTACTCCACTCTATGTGGAAAAAAAAACAGTTCCAACCTCTAAATCAGTTCCAACCTCTAAACCAGTCCCAACCTCTGAACTAGTCCCAACCACTAACCAGTCCCAACCACTAACCAGTCCCAACCTCTAAACCAGCTCCAACCTCTAAACTAGCTCCAACCACTAAACCAGTCCCAACCTCTAAACCAGTCCCAACCTCTGAACTAGTCCCAACCTCTAAACCAGTCCCAACCACTAAACCAGTCCCAACCTCTAAACCAGTCCCAACCTCTGAACTAGTCCCAACCTCTAAACCAGTCCCAACCACTAAACCAGTCCCAACCTCTAAACCAGTCCCAACCTCTGAATTAGTCCCAAACATAAAAGCAATCCCAACCATTAAACCAGTCACAACCACTAAACCAGACCCAAACACAAAACCAGTCCCAACCTCTAAACCAGTCCCAATCACTAAACCAGTCCCAAAAACACTAAACTAGTCCCAACCACTAAACTAGTCCCAACCACTAAACCAGTCCTAAACAAAAAAAAACAGTTCCAGCCACTAAACCAGTCCCAAACACAAAACCAATCCCAACCACTAAACCAGTCCTAAACACAAAACTAGTCCCAATCACTAAACCAGTCCCGAACAAAAAAACAAAACCAAACTATTAAATTAGTCCCGAACACAAAACCAGTCCCAACCACTAAAGGAGTCCCAAACACTAAACCAGTTCCAAACACTAAACCAGTCCCAACCACTTAAGAAGTCCCAAACACTAAACCAGTCCCAACCACTAAACTAGTCCCAAGCACAAAACCTGTCCCCCCCCCAATAAAAAAAAAAGAACAGTTCTAAACACTAAACCATTCCTGAACACAAAACCAGTTCCAACCACTAAACCAGTCCTCAACAAAAAAAAACAAAAACAAACAAAAACAGTCCCAACCACTAAACAAGTACCAAAAACAAAACCAGTCCCAACCACTAAACCAGTCCCAACCAGTAAACCAGTCCAAAGAAATTAACGAAGGACGTACATGACAGGGTTAACAGTGGGCATCTGCAAGGAAGTTTTTTTTGCAAAGAGGAAGGGGATTGGCACAGGGAGATGCGGAGGAGCGGAGGTTCATTTAGGAGAGTGTGAGTCCCTCCCCAGCTCAGTGCGACAGGAGGAGTGAGCTTCCCACCCTCCCTCCCTGATTGCGGTAAGTATGGTGGTTATTGGGTTAATCTACATGATTTTGCCTTCTACAGAGCAGTGGATGTTGTGGCAGAGGCAGGGTGTTGGTCTTTGCGGGTGAAGGAACAAACCCCGGAACCGAGCTACATCACTAATCTTGTCTCCAAATATCACCCAAATCGACCTCTCCGCTCTTCTCAAGACCTCCTGCTTTCAAGCTCTCTCATCTCCTCCTCCCATGCTCGTCTCCAGGATTTCTCCAAAGCCTCTCCCATCCTCTGGAACTCGCTACCTCCATCTATCCGGCTATCCCCTACTCTTGCTACCTTCAGGTGATACCTGAAAACGCATCTCTTCAGGAAAGCCTATCACAACTCCAACTAATCTCCTACAAATTCCATCAGCTCATTCCCCATAGATACAACCTTTTGTACCACCTGCCCCACCCTATTAGGTTGTAAGCTCTTCTGAGCAGGGCCCTCCTAATCCTCTTGTATTTTATTGTATTATAACTGTATTGTCTCCCTTTTATATTGTAAAGTGCTGCGTAAACTGTTGGCGCTATATAAATCCTGTATAATAATAATAATAATAATAATATGGAAGAGTTTGGGACCCATTGGTGGTATGGGTCCAGTTGGTGGTATTCCAGCTAACGGTGGTTTCGCTGGAATTTGGTTAGTGGTGGCACAGCGGTCAGTGGTTTGTTGTCTCCTGAGCTAGTTTGTCAGCTGCAGGCCTAATTCAGTTTATGGTACCGCAGTGCCAGAGTGGAGAGTGGCAAGATTGGGTTTTTTTTTCCTGCAAAGACCAACGTGAGTATTTAACTGATGGGGGTGGCTCTAACAGATGTTTTATAAAGTTAATGTTAATTTTATTTGAGTGTTAATAAAATAGCTGCCACGGCCGATAATTACTCCAGCTTGGCGTGGTCTCAGTTATTGGGTAAATAGGTATGGGTAATTAGGTGCTGGGGGGGTTGGTCTGGCAGCAGATAGTAAGCAGGGTACATCTGTTATACAATAGTCATGAACAAAAAAAACAAAAAACAAAACACAAAACCAGTTCCAACCACTAAATCTGTCCTGAACACAAAACCAGTCCCAAACACTAAATCAGTCCCAACCACTAAACCAGACCTGAACAAAAAACAAAAAACATTCCCAACCACTAAACCTGTCCCGAACACAAAACCAGTTCCAACCACTAAAGGAGTCCCAAATACTAAACCAGGCCCAAAGAAAAGAAAAGAAAGAACAGTCCTAAACAATAAATTAGTTCCAAACATAAAACCAGTCCCAACCACTAAACCAGTCCCGAAAAACTAAACCAGTCACAATCACTAAACCAGTCCCACCCGCTAAACGAGTCCTGAATAACAAAAATACCCAATTGCTAAACTTGTCCTGAACACAAAACCAGTCCCAACCACAAAGAAAACAGAGTCAGAAATGATATAATTATTAATAAGGATCTTATGATTACAAATTCCAAACATATAGAATAAATTGTTAGAAGAGGGGTCTTCACATGCCGCCCACTACAAGGTTTTATCCAATCCGTACAGCCTCTGCTCCCTTACCCCCAACAGTAAAGGGGGACTCTGATGGAGACACTGATGTATGGGGGACGACGACTCTAGGGAACCTGAAATAAAGGGGAACTCTGATGTAAGGGGGAACTTTGATGGGGACTCTGACGTGAGGGGGGAATCTTATGTAAGGGGGACTCTGATAGGGACCCTGAACTGAGTGGGGACTCTGATGTAAAGGGGATGCTAGTAGGAACTCTAAAGTAAATGGTGACACTGATGGGGACTCCAATGTAAGGGGGATACTGATAGGGACCCTAAAGAAAAGGGAGGGGTGGCTTTGATGTTAAGGATACTCTGGTGGAGATTCTAAAATAAATGGGGAAACTGATAGGGACCCTAAAGTGAGGGGGGACTCTAATAGGGGCTCAGATATTAGGGGGGCTCTGATGGGGTTTTTAATGTAAGGAGGGGCACTAATATGGACTCTGATGTAAGGATAGGATAGGGTAGGGTGTAGTGTAAGGGGGCTCTGATGGGGTTCCTAGGAGGGACTCTGATGGGGACTCTAATGTTAGGGGGACTCTGGTGGGGTTTCTAATGTAAGGGGGGAACTGATGGGGACCCTAATGAAGGGGGCTCTGATGGGAGCCCCTGATGTAAGGGGGATTTCTGATATATAGAGTAACTCTGATGAAGTGAGGGAGGACTCTGATGGGGGCTCTGATGTTAGGGGGACTCTGATGTAAGGCGGGAATCTGATGAGAAAGGTGCAGACTGAATGTATTTTTGCACTCCCTTTATTAATGGCTCGAGATTATTTGGAATTTCTTGGCCTTGTTTTCCTGAAGTTCTTCCTCTAATGCTTTGAATCACTTTCAATAATTTCAGTTTTATTCATTTGTGTATTAAACTCATTTATTTCGGCCCGCGAGCATTTGTAAAATATATGAAATGGCCCTAATACTGAAAGGTGTGGAGACCCCCATCCTAGACTGCAGGGTGTGGAGACCCCCATCCTAGACTGAAGAGTGTGGAGACCCCCATCCTAGACTGAAGAGTGTGGAGACCCCTGTCCTAGACTGAAGAGTGTGTAGACCCCCATCCTAGACTGAAGAGTGTGGAGACCCCCATCCTAGACTGAAGAGTGTGGAGACCCCCATCCTAGACTGAAGAGTGTGGAGACCCCTGTCCTAGACTGAAGAGTGTGGAGACCCCCATCCTAGACTGAAGAGTGTGGAGACCCCCATCCTAGACTGAAGAGTGTGGAGACCCCTGTCCTAGACTGAAGAGTGTGGAGACCCCTGTCCTAGACTGAAGAGTGTGAAGACCCCCATCCTAGACTGAAAAGTGAAGAGACCCCTGTCCTAGACTGAAGAGTGTGGAGACCCCCATCCTAGACTGAAGAGTGTGAAGACACCCTATCCTAGACTGAAGGGTGTAGAGACCCTTGTCCTAGACTGAATACTGTGGAGACCCCTGTTCTAGACTGAAGAGTGTGGAGACCCCCCGTCCTAGACTGAAGAGCGTGAAGACCTCCATCCTAGACTGAAGAGTGTGGAGACTCCTGTCCTAGACTGCAGGGTGTGGAGACCCCCATCCTAGACTGAAGAGTGTAGAGACCCCCGTCCTAGACTGAAGAGTATAGAGACCCCTGTCCTAGACTGAAGAGTGTGGAGACCCCCGTCCTAGACTGAAGAGTGTAGAGACCCCCGTCCTAGACTGAAGAGTGTGAAGACCCCCATCCTAGACTGAAGAGTGTGGAGACCCCTGTCCTAGACTGAAGAGTGTGAAGACCCCCATCCTAGACTGAAGAGTGTGGAGACCCCTGTCCTAGACTGAAGAGTGTGAAGACCTCCATCCTAGACTGAAGAGTGTAGAGACCCCTGTTCTAGACTGCAGGGTGTGGAGACCTCCGTCCTAGACTGAACAGTGTGGAGACCCCCGTTCTAGAATGTTACATAGTTACATAGTTAGTCAGGTTGAAAAAAGACACAAGTCCATCTAGTTCAACCAAAAAAAATAAAAATACAATCCCATATACACAATCCTTCACCCACAGTTGGAATGCAACATGTACTTATGACAGGGGTACGTCTATCGATGTGATGTGGCTTATTATACATTTATAGTAAACCCTTAAGCTGGGTACAAACTATAAGAGAATCAGACGAACAGTTGTCTGGTTTTCCTTGATGTTTCACAACAGGTCAAACCCGAGGATGGTACTAATTGTATGAAAATTTTCGAACGACAAAGGCTTTTTTCTTTTGTTTGATGTGGAAACATTGTAGGGTAGATTATTGTTGTTTATTCTTTCTGATCGTACAATCTTTCGCATCGGATTTCTCATACGAAAACCATACACATTAGATGAAAATCGTTTGTTCCGTTCATGCACAAGAAAAGTTTTGAAGTTTGAAAATTTTCATTTGGAAAGTCTGGATCGGATGTGGAAAGTTATGTACACACTATGGCCCCTCGGAGTGAACGGGCTAAGACCTGACGGAGTGGTCGTCCTGGTTTATTGAATAATATACGTTTAAAAGTGACCCTCTTTGCCCTCAGAGTGGACAAACTCAGATCGGACGGAGTGGTAGTCCCGTTTTATTAAATATTATGCGTTTATAGGTGACCTTCTTTGCCCTAAGAGTGGACAAACTCAGACCTGATGGAGTTGTAGTCCCGGTTTATTGAATATTATACATTTATAGGCGACCCTCTGCCCTCAGAGTGGACAAACTCAGACCTGACGGAGTAGTAGTGATGGTTTATTGAATATTATACGTTTATAGGTGACCCTCTTTGCCCTCAGAGTGGACAAACTCAGACCTGACGTAGTGGTCGTCCCGGTTTATTGAATATTATACGTTTAGAAGTGACAATCTTTGCCCTCAGAGTGGACAAACTCAAACCTGACGGAGTTGTAGTGATGGTTTATTGAATATTATACGTTTATAGGTGACCTTCTTTGCCCTCAGAGTGGACAAACTCAGACCTGATGGAGTGGTCGTCGCGGTTTATTGAATATTATACGTTTATAGGTGACCCTCTTTGCCCTCAGAGTGGACGGAGTAGTAGTCCCGGTTTCTGTAGCGATGGGCATACTTCAAACAGCCTTTCTTCTGAAAACAGGACAGGTTCCATTCTTCCAAAGCATTGTTGTTGGTGGTGTTACAAAAAGAGAAGGGAGGTGCCGAACTCCCATATCAGAGGATGAAAGGGCCTCCTGAGGAGTCGGCTGTAGGGATTGTACAATAGGGAGCATGTGTCCTCAGCAGGGGGACCTCGCATATACACACAGACCTCTTGGAATTACAACTGAACCTGAGGCAGGAAACCTGCCCAACTTCTCCATGTCAAAGGCCCATCAGGCCTCAGAAGGTGGTTCCTCCCACGAATCAGCAAAGATCAGAGTCACTTCCCAAACTTTCATGAGGTCAACCGAGGTTCACCCAGAGGTCTGCCTTCAACTCTCTCCTGTCAATCACCGGAATGATTTAGACTGCCTGTCAGCCACCTTGATCAATGAGCCGAAAAAAAAGGCTGGGAAGCCAGAAGTTTATTGCCCCTTCAAGTTTTTTTTTTCCTTTTTTTTTGTTCTGTCACCATATCTTCTTTACACATCTTCAGAGGACCTGTCCACCTCTCAGATCCATCACTTTTGAAGTTGGGATTCCAATAGGAAACCCCTTACTGTGCACATTCATTGAGGAGTCATAAAACGTAATGAGATATCAGCGTAAATCTTGTTCCTGGGTCAATCTGCTCTCTGGATGGTGTCACCCAGGTTCACTCCATTGTCTGGGGCAGTCACTGATTGCTGACACAGGAGTTCAGCTACAGTAACCTTTCTTATGTCAATCTGCTTTCATTAGATGAACTTTTCACATCTCGCTGAGGTGGGACTCGTCGGTTTTCAACGTTTTTTTTTTTTGTTATAATAGCTGATTCTTGATGAAATAGGTCTTTTAAACACATTTATTCGACGTGCATCAAATCAGACCATCCACACAATGTTTAGCTTATTTTGTATTTATTACAGGTAATTATGTGGCACCGACATCCCAGCAATGTACGTATATTGTACATTCATACAGTATCAGTTCCTGCTCCCCGTGACTTTGCAATCCTATCTCACATACACCGATCAGCCATAATATTCTGTCCACTGACAGGCACAGGCGGTGCGTCCGTTAAAGGCGCATGGGCGCCGCCCCCACTATGAATAGTGGGGGTCACCCCCTATTCACGCGTTCTGCCCCTCTTCGGACGCCGGACGCCTGAATTACAGTGGCGGGGGGGGGGGGGGTTTGAAGCACCTGATTAGAGTCGTAGGCTCTAATAGGCTTTAAAAAGGTGGACTCGGAGCGCAGAGCATTGCTGTTCTAACACTGAACCGCCTCTCCGCCAATCAGGTCTCCCCATCCCCCCTTTCTCCCAGTATAGCGCTCCCTCACCCACAGTACAATGTCTTCCCCTACCTCCACCCAGTACAGCGAACCACCCAGAGTACAGAGCTTTCCCCCAAACCCCCTCCCCCTGTACATAATTCTCCCCCCATCCCTTCTCCCTTCTCCAGTACAGAGCCCCCCCTTTCTCTCCCAGTACAGATCTTCCTCACCCCCAGTACATCATCTCCCCCTACCGCCACTCAGTACAGAGCATCCGTCACAGTACGGAGCTTTCCCCCAAACCCCCCCCTTCCTCCCAGTATAGAGCTCCCTCAACCACAGTACAGTGTCTCCCCCTACCTCCACCCAGTACAGCGCAACCCCCCCCCCCCCCCACAGTACAGCTTTACTCCAAGCCCCCTCAGCATGTACAGAATTCTTCCCAGACCCCTTCTCTTCCAGAACTGAATCCTACCCCGCCCACTCCCTTCTGTCACAGTAAAGATCTCCCTCACCCCTAGCACAGCATCTCCCCCTACTTCTGCCCATTACAGAGCATCCCCTCTTCCTCCCGTACAGAATTCCACTGCCCCCTTTTTTAACCCAGAGCCCTCACAGTACAGCCCCCCCACAGTACAGAACACCCCCCACAGTAGAGGACACCCTCCACCATATAGCCCCCCCCCACAGTACAGGACACCCTCCACAATATAGCCCCCCCCCCACAGTAGAGGACACCCTCCACAATATAGCCCCCCCCCCACAGTACAGGGCACCCCTCCACACACAGGACAGAGTTCTCCTACCACTCACCTGAGAATGCCAGGAAGAAGTCTTCAGCAAAGGCTGCAGGGATGAGCTGAGAGGCTGGTGTGGTGGTTCTGAAGAGGTTCGCTCTCACTGGTAAACACAGAAGCCAGCAGAGGAAGTGAGTAGCTCAGGAAACTTCCTCTACCGGCTTCTGTGTTTACCAATGACTAGAAATGAGCGTGAGCGTAGTCAGATGCTCTCCCCAACCCACTTGGCTGAGCCCCCCAGGATCTGTCATCTGAAATGGGCCATCATTCGTACATGTAGAAGAGAATGCCCCCACCTCAGATGATTGGCCTTCAGGTGACCACTTCCCCTTGGCGACCTCAACCAAGTGTGTTCAGATAAGAAGCATCCAAACACGCTCAAGCTCATCTCTACCAGTGATAAGTTGGAGAGGACAGGGCAGTGTCAGAGGTGGCGGTAGAGAGTTTCGCCACATTCAGGCTGAAAAAAAAAGCCCCGATCGTTTCCAGTTACTTTAAATCTCCATTCATAAAATTGTTAAATGAAAACTCGCCCTTGGAAGCCACTCTTTGCATTTGAAGCAGCTGACGGTACAAGGTCAACCTCCAATACTTGGGCCAACTCATTTCTTTGCTTGCAACATAAATTTTCATTTGTGATTAGTTGGCATCGCTCCGAAAAAAAAAAAATGGTTATTGTTATTTTCAATTGTTGCATTTACAGGAAAAAAAAAATCATTATTGTCTCAGGGATTAAAAAATGCTCCTTGTGAGCTCATAGATAATGATGCCATTGGGGGAATTGGTGTAGCCCCCTCAAACTGGAAAACAGTATTAAAGTACATTAAGGGACATGGTTTACTTAATGGTCTGCAATATATCATATTTCCGGTAAAAGGAAAATCGACTCGATTTACAAAGAGATAAAACACGGCCTGGCACTCTGATGATTTGTCTTCCCTACCGGAGTCCATGGACAAGCCGCTGGATGACTACATTACTGGTGACCGGAAACACGCATTGCCTGGGGTGGAATTAGAGCCAGACTCTGCCAAAAATGTTTAGTTTAGTTCTGAATGTAGTGCAGAAGAGCTAAACGAATGACCCGTCTTCAAAATAATAGAGGGCCTCACGTGCGCCCCCACCCCCCCCCCCACCCCAACACTTCCAGAGGGCCACACAATACTAGTGGGCTTTTATGTGTTGAGATGCATTGCATGAAGCTGGGCAGCCCAGTCATAATGAACGTTCTGTAATGCACCTCAATCAATCAATGCCCGAAAATTTCTGTCCTGCTGCACTTTTGGCAGCGTACAGCAAGGCACCCTGAAAGGAGAGCTGGAGTACAATAAGCCCCCATCATTAAGTGTTCTTGCATAGCAAGACCACTTACTGTTATCTCACATATATATTATTCTTATTATTATAGCCAAATTTACCACCCTAACTCCTCCCACAGTTTTTACACTACATAGACAAGTAATATACCGAAACGTGCGGATTGTTCCCGAATGGTGTGCTATTACTTTGTGGAACGTTTCGCCGAATGGTTCACGAAATATCGTCGTTTTTGCGGCGAAATTGGTCCCATAGGAATGAATGGGGAAACTAGAGTGGGAGATGACAAAAGCTGGAAAATCAGAACATGATTTCTAAACTGCCGCCACTCCCTCATTTTCAAGCCCACCTACACAAATCTTATATCAAAACGTTCAGCTATCCCTGCTGCCACTAAACATGTCCACGGCTAAGCCATAGTCCTGATAGTTTTCACAATATGACCATTTGTTTGCAACTCACGCCGTCCATTGACATTCATTGAAACTACACTCTAGCCCCCTCCAAATTTGAAGGGCAATTTCTAAACTGCGACTGTGCCTTCATTTTTAATATTTCAGAGACATACTATACATCAAAATCTAGGTCTGGGTCTTGTGATTCTCACAATATAAAGATCTTCGCTGTAGGATGTATAGTTTTTAAAATACGGCCATTTGTTTAGAGGTCATTTCAGGAAATTTTAGCCATTAATCAGAGTGTACTGTTAGTGTTTGTTTTGTTGCCATGGTTACCAAAGCTTCTGTTATACACAGGGGGGAAGGTGGCTGGAGCATCTCAGCTGATTACAGAGCCCGGGGGAGGGGACAGACACACCATGTACTGATTTATAATAGAGGAATATGATGGGGCAGTTTTGATGGGGTAATTCTGATGGGGCAGTTTTGATGAAGCAGTATTTGGGAAGCATAAACAGGGCATGAGCGTTGCTAGGAAACAGTGGTTGTAAACACAAGATGCTGAGACACCCCAAATGCATGTGACTTCATCTGCTAGACTTGATAATGCTTGTAGACTCCTCCCACAGTTTTCACACTACAGAGACAAATAATATACCGAAACGAGCGGATTGTTCCCGATTGGTGTGCTATTACTTTGTGGAATGTTTTGCCGAATGGTCCACGAAATGACGTTTTTGCGGCGAAATTGGTCCCATAGGAATGAATGGCGAAATGTTCAAAACTAGAGTGGGAAGTGACAAAAGCTGACAACCCCATGATCAGCCAAAACATTATGACCACCCCATGATCAGCCAAAACATTATGACTGCCCCATGTAAAAAAAAAAATATTTTTGAAAAAAAAAAAAATTTTTGAAAAAAGTAAAAAAATAATTTTTGA
This sequence comes from Lithobates septentrionalis, assembly GCA_037952835.1. Lineage (NCBI taxonomy): Eukaryota > Metazoa > Chordata > Amphibia > Anura > Ranidae > Lithobates > Lithobates septentrionalis. The sequence continues at coordinate 768,026 of JBBDGP010001697.1, read as the reverse complement.
AAAAAAAAAATCATTTTTGAAAAAAAAAATATATATTTTTGAAAAAAAAAATATTTTTGAAAAAAATAAATTTTTTGAAAAAAAAATTTCTTTTAAAAAAAAATTATTTTTGAAAAAAAAATATATTTGAAAAAAAAAAATTATTTTTGAAAAACAAAAATTACCTTTGAAAAAAAAATTACTTTTGAAAAAAAAAATCATTTTTGAAGAAAAAAAAAATCATTTTTGATTAAAAAAAATTCATTTTTGAAAAAAAAAATTACTTTTGAAAAAAATGTTCAGCTCTTTCAGCGAATGATGGAACTTTTTTACTACTATTTATACTTTTTAAAATATTAAGCTTTTTAACACTTTTCACAGTTACTCAAGCCACTCCACCCCACCCAGTTACTCCGCCCACTCCAGTTGTAGAGGCAAGAACACTTTCACAATTTCCCCAGAAATTGTACCTTTTCTAGTTAGAGAATACAATAATAACTCCCAGTATTGGTGTCATTTAATGCAATATTAATCCCATACAATGGTGTCAATGGCCACGGTAATAATAACCCCCAGCATTGGTATCTGTGATCGCAATAATAACCCCCAGCATTGGTGTCAGTGGATGCAATAATAACTGCCAGTATTGGTGTCAGTGGATGCAATAATAACCTTCAGCATTGGTGTCAGTGGATGCAATAATAACCCCCAACATTGGTGTCAGTGGATGCAATAATAACCCCCAACATTGGTGTCAGTGGATGCAATAATAACCCCCAACATTGGTGTCAGTGGATGCAATAATAACCCCCAGCATTGGTGTCAGTGGATGCAATAATAACCCCCAGCATTGGTGTCAGTGGATGCAATAATAACCCCCAACATTGGTGTCAGTGGATGCAATAATAACCCCCAGCATTGGTGTCAGTGGATGCAATAATAACCCCCAGCATTGGTGTCAGTGGATGCAATAATAACCCCCAACATTGGTGTCAGTGGATGCAATAATAACCTTCAGCATTGGTGTCAGTGGATGCAATAATAACCTTCAGCATTGGTGTCAGTGGATGCAATAATAACCCCCAGCATTGGTGTCAGTGGATGCAATAATGACCTTCAGCATTGGTGTCAGGGGATCCAATAATAACCCCCGGCATTGGTGTCAGTGGATGCAATAATAACCCCCAACATTGGTGTCAGGGGATCCAATAATAACCCCCAACATTAGTGTCAGTGGATGCAATAATACCCTTCAGCATTGGTGTCAGTGGATGCAATAATAACCCCCAACATTGGTGTCAGTGGATGCAATAATAACCCCCAACATTGGTGTCAGTGGATGCAATAATAACCCCCAACATTGGTGTCAGTAGATGCAATAATAACCCCCAACATTGGTGTCAGTAGATGCAATAATAACCCCCAACATTGGTGTCAGTGGATGCAATAATAACCCCCAGCATTGGTGTCAGTGGATGCAATAATAACCCCCAACATTGGTGTCAGTAGATGCAATAATAACCCCCAACATTGGTGTCAGTGGATGCAATAATAACCCCCAACATTGGTGTCAGTGGATGCAATAATAACCCCCAACATTGGTGTCAGTGGATGCAATAATAACCCCCAACATTGGTGTCAGTGGATGCAATAATAACCCCCAGCATTGATGTCAGTGGATGCAATAATAACCCCCAGCATTGGTGTCAGTGGATGCAATAATAACCCCCAGCATTGATGTCAGTGGATGCAATAATAACCCCCAGCATTGGTGTCAGTGGATGCAATAATAACCCCCAGCATTGGTGTCAGTGGACGCAATAATCACCCCCAGCATTGATGTCAGTGGATGCAATAATAACCCCCAGCATTGGTGTCAGTGGATGCAATAATAACCCCCAGCATTGGTGCCAGATAATTCCGCCTCTGCCGTCTTTTTCAGTGCCGCGGTGCTGGGATGCAGAGAGTGTTTCCTTTGGAGACTGGAACCCTCCTTGGAGAGGAAACACAATCACCCAGAGCTTCCCAAACATTCATCAGCACACGACACACCTTATGGACGCCTCCCTCCAGACACTGGCTGGGGAATGAGAAATATTCATACTGGTCATCTACATCTCCCTGCCCTATATTCTGGAAGATTCTTCCAAAGACAGGTGGGAGAAATCAAACAACAAGCTTAGGAAGCCCAGAACAGACAAAATCAACCAATCACTGCTCCACTCATTATTACAGTGAAGCAAAAAACAAAAACAGATGTAACCTAGCTGCCTAACCAGGAAGGTGCTGCAAAAAATAAGTCAAATTTATTAACCGTGTATCAAAAACATAGATGTTTCTACTGGATTGGTTGGAGACTGAGGTCATACTATATACTATTCTTTCCTCCACACTGCCAAGCAGACCTATTTTACAACTCTTATTAACACTTTCTCATCCAGTCCCCGTAAACTCTTCTCTACCTTCAACTCTCTACTTTGTCCTCCACCGCCTCCCCCCACTGACTTAATCACTGTCCAGGAAATCGCTAATCACTACAAAAACAAGATTGATACAATCCGTGATAAATTCTCCATTCTACAGGTATCTCCCCCAGTTAAGACCCCATTTTAACAGGTACAATTGACACTCCCCCTATTCAAATCTGCTACTACAGATGAAGTTGCTAAACTCCTTTCTATCGCCCACCTAACCACCTGCCCCCTGGACCCTACTCCCTCTCAAACACTACGGTCACCCTCTGACCCCATCCTACGCTCTCTAACCCACATCTTCAATCTCTCCCTCACCTCTGGCATCTTCCCCGACGCTCTAAAACATGCACTGGTCACCCCCATACTTAAAAAGCCGTCCTTGGACCCTACCAATCTTAACAACCTACGCCCTATCTCCTTGCTCCCCTTTTCCTCTAAACTCCTTGAACGCCTGGTTTACAACCAACTGAGTGACCACCTCATTAAGAACAACCTTCTTGATCCCCTTCAATCTGGATTTCGCCCTCAACTCTCCACAGAAACTGCTCTTTTAAAACTCACAAATGACCTACTAACTGCAAAAACCAACGGACACTATTCTGTACTCCTACTTCTGGATCTTTCAGCTGCCTTTGACATGGTTGACCACCCCCTCCTCCTCAAAAAACTTTACTCCATCGGTCTCCGTGACTGTGCTCTTCAGTGGCTCTCAACCTACCTATCCCAACGCACCTTCAGTGTCACTTACACTTCTACTTCCTCCACTCCTCTTCCCTTCTCTGTCGGGGTCCCCCAAGGTTCTGTTCTTGGACCTCTTTTATTTTCAATCTACACCTCCTCCCTGGGTCAGCTGATTGCCTCTCACGGCTTTCAATATCATTTCTATGCTGATGACACACAAATCTATCTCTCCACCCCTCAACTCACTCCATCAGTCTCCTCCTCCACCCAAATCTATCTCTCCACCCCTCAACTCACTCCATCAGTCTCCTCACACATCACTAACTTACTAACAGACATATCTGTATAGATGTCACACCACTTCCTCAAACTCAACTTGTCCAAAACCGAGCTTATAATATTTCCTCCCCCACATGTCTCTTCCCCTGACTTCTCTGTGAAGAGCAATGGCACAACCATCCACCCGTCCCCACTTGTCAGGGTTCTAGGTGTTATCCTGGATTCTGAACTCTCCTTTCGGCCCCACATCCAATCACTTTCCAAAGCTTGCCGCCTCAACCTCCGCAACATCTCTATCTCTAAACTACGTCCCTTTCTAACCAATGAAACCACAAAGCTCCTGATTCACTCCATGGTTATCTCTCACCTCGACTACTGCAACTCCCTGCTCATTGGCTTACCTTTAAATAGACTCCTCCCCCCTTCAGTCCATCATGAATGCTGCTGCCAGACTCATCCACCTTACACACCGCTCAGTGTCTGCTACCCCTCTCTGCCAATCCTTCCACTGGTCTCCATTCAGTGTCTGCTACCCCCCTCTGCCAATCCCTCCATTGGCTGCCACTCACCCAACAAATTAAATTCAAAATTCTAACAATAAGTTACAAAGCCATCCACAACTCTGCCCCCAGCTACATCACTAACCTAGTCTCAAAATACCAACCTAATCGCCCTCTTCGTTTCTCCCAAGACCTCCTGCTCTCTAGCTCCCTCATCACCTCCTCCCATATCCGCCTCCAGGACTTCTCCCGAGCCTCGCCCATCCTCTGGAATTCGCTACCCCAATCTGTCAGAACGTCTCCAAATTTATCCACTTTTAGGCGATCCCTGAAAACTTTCCTCTTCAGAGAAGCCTATCCTGCCTCCATCTAACAACTGCACTATTTTCTCCATTAGCTCATCCCCCACATATATTACCCTTTTATATAACTTGACCCTACCTCCTAGATTGTAAGCTCTAACGAGTAGGGCTCTCCGATTCCCCCCCTCTATTGAATTGTATTGTAATTGTACTGTCTGCCCTAATGTTGTAAAGCGCTGCATAAACTTTTGGCGCAATATAAATCCTGTATAATAATAATAATAATAATTACACTATAGGAGACTGTCAGAGGATAGGGCCATGCTGCATAAAAAACACTAGACAGTACTACTAAGGGATTTTAAATCTCAAATGTTCCCTCTACTGACTGCTGGGGCCCAAGGGCCACACTTCAAACACTAAGTGGCTGCATGTGGCCCTCGGGTCGCAGACTGGGCACCAGGGGTCTACACAGTATTATACTGATGGGCATCTCCTGTATTGAATTGTATTGTAACTGTACTGTCCCTTTGGCTAAGATCAAGTGTAGTATCTGTTCTTATCTGTATTTCGAGGGGAGAATGCTGGTGCCTCTTGTAGTTTGGGGGCTCTGGTGAGTATCCCCTCTGATGTAATTGGAAAGGAATGGTGATGGCAGTGGGAGGGCCTTTTCCTCCTGGGTTGAATCTGGCCATGCAAAAGGCTTGTCTCTAGTTGTAGGCAAGGCTCTCCCTAAGCTGTCGAAACTCTGATGCCTCCTGGTAGGGATGGGGCTTCACTGGTCTGGCCGAAGGGCCGGGCTCTGAAAGAAGCATGTGGTGTATGTGCCCCTGGAGTGGCAGTCCAGGGGGTGCCTTAATTCTCACTGCTAGATTGGGCGGTTTGAGTTTCGGGACCAAGGTCACTGCACTACACACACTTTTTTCGCACCTGCCTCTAGGGCCGAGCCTTTTGGCTAGGACCAGAGGAATTTTTTATTCGTGGCCGGGAGGCCAGCCATTGTATTGCACTATGGCACCCGTAGAACTTCTCCACTATCCTCCCCCCCACCCTTATGTGTGTGTTTGTCACGTTTGTCTTTATTCTTGGTTGCACTGTACACGTCTTTTTAACGTTTGATTAGTATTGTGTGGGTCCTCGGGCCTGCCCTGAAAGTCTTGGGAGGGGGTGGATATGGCCTTCTGGCTTAGTTCACCCTCTCTCATGGGGTCTCCCTTCGGGGTAGCCCCACCCAGTACTTGGGTTGGACTGTTCTGGCAGACCTCCCAGAGAACAGGGTCCGCCTGGTTTTGGCCAGGTGGACCAGTGAAGTACCCCAGTCCCCGTCAGGAGCCTAATGCCCCAGGGATCAGGGCTAGGGTAATTTCTATTTGGAGGAGGACCATGTGTACACCCTGTGCACCTTTTGTGTTTTTACTTTTCGTGTGCACTTTTTTTTGCACCGGGTGGAGTCTGAGTGTGTTCACACACCACAGGCTTTAAAACAGAAAAAAGAAAACAGTACTGCCTTCCCTAACATTGTAAAGCGCTGCGCAAATTATTGGCGCTATATAACTCTTGTATTTTAATAATAATTATTCAGGTTTTATATAGCACCAACAGTTTGTGCAGCGTTTTACAATATAAAGGGAGACAGTACAGTTACAATATAATTGTAGTAGGACCTTAAGGATTACCCAAAGATGGCTAAAGTAGGAGATATGTCAACAGATTGGGGTAAAGAGAGTTCCAGAGGATGGGAGAGGCTCTGGAGAAGTCCTTCATGGAATGGGAGGCAGATCGGGGAGCTAGAGAACAGGAGGTCTTGGGAGGAGTGGAGAGGATGGGTTGGGTGAAATTTTGGAATAAGATTAGTGATGCAGCTCAGGGAAGTGTTGTGGAAGGCTTTAAATGTTGTTAGTATTTTTTACTTTGACAAGTTAACAGAGGCCAGCGGAGGAATTGGCAGAGAGGGGTGGAGAACGCTAAGCGGAGGTCAATTGAGGGATTGACAGAAAGGGGTGGAGGACACTGAGAGGAGGCCAGTGGAGGGATTGTCAGAGAGAGGTGAAGTACACTGCATGGAAGCCAGTGAAGAGATTGTCAGAGAGGGGTGGAGGACACTGAGAGGAGGCCAGTGGAGGGATTGGTAGAGAGGGGTGGAGGACACTGAGAGGAGGCCAGTGGAGGGATTGGTAGAGAGGGGTGGAGGACACTGAGAGGAGGCCAGTGGAGGGATTGGTAGAGAGGGGTGGAGGACACTGAGAGGAGGCCAGTGGAGGGATTGGTAGAGAGGGGTGGAATACTCTGAATGGAAGCCAGTGGAGGGATTGGCAGAGAAGGGTGGAGAACACTAAGCAGAGGTCAATTGAGGGTTGGCAGAGAGGGGTGGAGGACACTGAATGGAAGCCAGTGGAGGGATTGGCAGAGAGGGGTGGAGGACACTGAATGGAGGCCAGTGGAGGGATTGGCAGAGAGGGGTGAAGTACACTGAATGGAAGCCAGTGAAGGGATTGGCAGAGAGGGGTGGAGGACACTGAGAGGAGGCCAGTGGAGGGATTGGCAGAGAGGGGAGGAGGACACTGAGCAGAGGCCAATGGAGGGATTGGCAGAGAGGGGTGAAGTACACTGAATGGAGGCCAGTGGAGGGATTGGCAGAGAGGGGTGGAGGACACTGAGAGGAGGCCAGTGGAGGGATTGGTAGAGAGGGGTGGAGAACACTAAGCGGAGGTCAATTGAGGGTTGGCAGAGAGGGGTGAAAGACACTGAGCGGAGGCCAGTGGAGAGATTGTCAGAGAGGGGTGGAGGACACTGAGAGGAGGCCAGTGGAGGGATTGGTAGAGAGGGGTGGAGGACACTGAGCGGAGGCCAGTGGAGAGATTGTCAGAGAGGGGTGGAGGACACTGAGCGGAGGCCAGTGGAGAGATTGTCAGAGAGGGGTGGAGGACACTGAGAGGAGGCCAGTGGAGGGATTGGTAGAGAGGGGTGGAGGACACTGAGCGGAGGCCATTAGAGGGATTGGCAGAGAGGGGTGGAGGACACTGAATGGAGACCAGTGGAGGGATTGGTAGAGAGGGGTGGAGGACACTGAGCGGAGGCCAGTGGAGGGATTGGCAGAGAGGGGTGGAGGACTGTGAGTTAAGGCCAAAGGAGGGATTGGCAGAGAGGGGTGGAGGACACTGAGTGGAGGCCAGTGGAGGGATTGGCAGAGAGGGGTGGAGGACACTGAGTGGAGGCCAGTGGAGGGATTGGCAGAGAGGGGTGGAGGACACTGAGTGGAGGCCAGTGGAGGGATTGGCAGAGAGGGGTGGAGGACACTGAGTGGAGGCCAGTGGAGGGATTGGCAGAGAGGGGCGGAGGACACTGAATGGAGGCCAGTGGAGGGATTGGCAGAGAGGGGTGGAGGACACTGTTCAGTTATCAATGGACATATTACCCAATGAATACGACGAACACTCATTTTCTTTGAAGTGCACATCTCAACAGATCCTTTAGTTTTTTTTTAATGGTTACATGTGACAAGTCATATATCAATGGCTCTGATACTACAAAGGGACACACGTCTTTATGTTTTGAATTCCTGGGTGACATACTTATAATTGATCGGTGACAGCATGTATATTTATTTCACAGCCTGATGTCTTCACATTATAGGGGATGGATGGATGAAAGGATGGTGTATAGCAGACAAGGAGATCTTGCAGCCAGCAGAGGCCTTCATGTTTCGAAGGTGAACATCAGTAAAAGGGAATTTGGCGATTGATCTCAGTGAAGGTGAAGCTTCCGGGTACGAGAACCTTTTTATACAAACGCGCATTAACCAATGACGCCTCCTTGTATTGTACGCCATCTTTGCTGATGCGTAATGGTTCTATAATTGCTAAAACTCCAGAAACCAAGTATACACTATATTACCAAAAGTGTTGGGACGCCTGCCTTTACACACACATGAACTTTAATGACATCCCAGTCTTAGTCCGGAGGGTTCAATATTGAGTTGGTTCCGCCCTTTGCAGCTATAACAGCTTCAACTGTCCTGGGAAGGCCGTCCACAAGGTTTAGGAGGGTGTCTATAGGAATGTTTGACCCTTCTTCCAAAAGAGCATTTGTGAGGTCAGGCACTGATGTTGGACGAGAAGGCCTGGCTTGCAGTCTCCGCTCTAATTCATCCCAAAGGTGTTCTATCGGGTTGAGGTCAGGACCAGTCAAGGTCCTCCACCCCAAACTCGCTCAATCCTACAGACTAAGACTAGGATGCCATTAAAGTTCATGTGCGTGTAAAGGCAGGCGTCCCAATACTTTTGGTAATACAGTGTGCTTCCGATGCAGCAACCACTTAAAACACACCATTACCATTTCAATAAACTATTAGAAACTACCAGTAAAGGGTTTGGCGTTCTCATGCAAGGGACCTGTTTTGCAACAAACATCAAAGGCTCCTGCTGCCTACTTGTTGACCTCTGTCTGTCTTCATCATCACTGAGCAGACCTGGAGCTCGGCTGTCCATCATACAATCAGTAGATCAGCGTCCCCGGAGGTTTGTACTTTCAGGTGTGGTCATTAGAAGACCAGCTTTCCCAGCCAAGCCCTGCACTTGTTTGCTTCATTTTTCAGGACTCCTTCCATTGAAGTTTATTGGGGTCAAAAATGCCCGAAGCATTGTAGCTCAGAAGAAGCTCATGTAGATGATTAAGCTTCAAGTTTCAATGATACTACGATTAGGCGAGAACAGGAACAAGAAACCACAGAATATGGGATGATGAGTGTTCACACCTATGTGTTTTTTAGTGCGTTTTGCGGTTTGCAGGAACGCACTACGGTCCACTTAACATGGTTTTCCTATGGCACACGTTCACATCTATGCGTTTTGCAGCCGGTGCTTTTTTTTGAAAAGGGTCAGGGACTTTTTTTTTCCCCGTGTTTTGCGTGTAATAGACTTCAATGGAATTGCACTAGAAACACGAGTGTTGTGTTTGTGATGCAATTTTTTTTAGATGTTTTGCGTTTTTTATTTTTCTGTTTAAAACACTGCATATAGCTGGTTGCCCCCTCCTTAGCACAAACACAACACACGGGAAGCTGAAAAAAAAAAAAAATCGCAAAAAAACGGCGTGGTTTCCCCGCCAAAATCCACACCAGACCCTTATCCGAGCATGCAGCTCTCCGGGTGACGTCATCAGATGGCCACGCCCCATGGCTATAGAAGAGGTGCCAGACAGCGGGCGACAACACAATGGAGGAAGACAGCCAGAGAAGAAGAGCGTTTTATTTTTTTAGCGGGTAATCGGCGGCGGAGAAGAAGACAGCAGTGGGAGACGATAGAACCGAGAGAAGACGGCAGCGGGAGAAGACGGCAGCGGGAGAAGACGGCAGCGAGAGAAGACGGCAGCGGGAGAAGACGGCAGCGGGAGAAGACGGCAGCGGGAGAAGACGGCAGCGAGAGAAGACGGCAGCGAGAGAAGACGGCAGCGGGAGAAGACGGCAGCGGGAGAAGACGGCAGCGAGAGAAGACGGCAGCGAGAGAAGACGGCAGCGAGAGAAGACGGCAGCGAGAGAAGACGGATCCGAGAGAAGACGGATCCGAGAGAAGACGCATCCGAGAGAAGACGGCAGCGGGAGAAGACGGCAGCGGGAGAAGACGGCAGCGGGAGAAGACGGCAGCGGGAGAAGACGGCAGCGAGAGAAGACGGAGCTTTTTTTTTTAATAAAGGACTTGTCAAAAAACGGCTCCTGCTTTTTTTTTTTTTTTTACATTTCACTGCTTTTTGGGGGTGAATGGGTAGGAGTACGATGTAGTCGATACCCATTCACACAGGGGTGGGGGGGGGGTGGGATCTGGGGGTCCCCCTGTTAAAGGGGGCTTCCAGATTCCGATAAGCCCCCACCCGCAGACCCCACACAACCACCAGCCAGGGTTGTCGGGAAGAGGCTCTTGTCCCCATCAACATGGGGGCAACTTTGGGGGGAGGCAAAGCACCCACCCCCACCATGTTGAGGGCATGCGGCCTGGTATGGTTCAGGGGGGGGGGGCTCGCTCTCCTCCCTTTCCTGACCTGTTGGGCTGCATGCTCTGGTAAGGGTCTGGTATGGATTTTGGGGGGTCCCCTTTAAAAAAATAAATATTGTTGTGGGAAGTTCCCCTACGAATCCATACTAGACCCGAAAGGCCTGGTGTGGACCTGGGGGAGGACCCCACGCCATGTTTTTCGCAATTTTTTTTTTTTGCAGGCAAATTTTTTTTTTTACACGTTTACGTTGCTAGCGGGGAACCCCGCTGACAGCTGATGATGTTAAGGACACGGCGGCCGGCTTCTTGGCCCCTCCTTAGCAACCACCTACACACTTACAATGTGTTTAAAGAGAGAAAAAAAGCGGGAAAAAAAAAGTGTAAAATGCAAAATGCGTGAGAACAGCATGCAAAAACGCAGGTACCCCATCCCCCACACCATTACACCCCCACCACCAGCCTGAACCGGTGATACCCCATCCCCCACACCATTACACCCCCACCACCAGCCTGAACCGGTGATACCCCATCCCCCACACCATTACACCCCCACCACCAGCCTGAACCGGTGATACCCCATCCCCCACACCATTACACCCCCACCACCAGCCTGAACCGGTGATACCCCATCCCCCACACCATTACACCCCCACCACCAGCCTGAACCGGTGATATCCCATCCCCCACACCATTACACCCCCCACCACCAGCCTGAACCGGTGATACCCCATCCCCCACACCATTACACCCCACCACCAGCCTGAACCGGTGATACCCCATCCCCCACACCATTACACCCCCACCACCAGCCTGAACCGGTGATACCCCATCCCCCACACCATTACACCCCCACCACCAGCCTGAACCGGTGATACCCCATCCCCCACACCATTACACCCCCACCACCAGCCTGAACTGGTGATACCCCATCCCCCACACCATTACACCCCCACCACCAGCCTGAACCAGTGATATCCCATCCCCCACACCATTACACCCCCACCACCAGCCTGGACCAGTGATATCCCATCCCCCACACCATTACACCCCCACCACCAGCCTGAACCAGTGATACCCCATCCCCCACACCATTACACCCCCACCACCAGCCTGAACAGGTGATACCCCATCCCCCACACCATTACACCCCCACCACCAGCCTGAGCAGGTGATACCCCATCCCCCACATTATTACACCCCCCACCACCAGCCTGAACCGGTGATACCCCATCCCCCACACCATTACACCCCCACCACCAGCCTGAACCGGTGATATCCCATCCCCCACACCATTACACCCCCACCACCAGCCTGAACTGGTCATATCCCATCCCCCACACCATTACACCCCCACCACCAGCCTGAGCAGGTGATACCCCATCCCCCACATTATTACACCCCCCACCACCAGCCTGAACCGGTGATACCCCATCCCCCACACCATTACACCCCCACCACCAGCCTGAACCGGTGATATCCCATCCCCCACACCATTACACCCCCACCACCAGCCTGAACCGGTGATACCCCATCCCCCACACCATTACACCTCCACCACCAGCCTGAACCGGTGATATCCCATCCCCCACACCAATACACCCCCACCACCAGCCTGAACCGGTGATATCCCATCCCCCACACCATTACATCCCCACCAGCAGCCTGAACCGGTGATACCCCATCCCCCACACCATTACACCCCCACCACCAGCCTGAACCGGTGATATCCCATCCCCCACACCATTACACCCCCACCACCAGCCTGAACCGGTGATACCCCATCCCCCACACCATTACACCCCCACCACCAGCCTGAACCGGTGATATCCCATCCCCCACACCATTACACCCCACCACCAGCCTGAACCGGTGATATCCCATCCCCCACACCATTACACCCTCACTACCAGCCTGAACCGGTGATACCCCATCCCCCACACCATTACACCCCCACCACCAGCCTGAACCGGAGATATCCCACCCCCACACCATTACACCCCCACCACCAGCCTGAACCGGTGATATCCCATCCCCCACACCATTACACCCCCACCACCAGCCTGAACCGGTGATATCCCATCCCCCACACCATTACACCCCCACCACCAGCCTGAACCAGTGATACCCCATTCCCCACACCATTACACCCCCACCACCAGCCTGAACCGGTGATATCCCATCCCCCACACCATTACACCCCCACCACCAGCCTGAACCGGTGATACCCCATCCCCCACACCATTACACCCCCACCACCAGCCTGAACCGGTGATACCCCATCCCCCACACCATTACACCCCCACCACCAGCCTGAACCGGTGATATCCCATCCCCCACACCATTACACCCCACCACCAGCCTGAACCGGTGATATCCCATCCCCCACACCATTACACCCCCACCACCAGCCTGAACCGGTGATATCCCATCCCCCACACCATTACACCCCCACCACCAGCCTGAACCGGTGATACCCCATCCCCCACACCATTACACCCCCCACCACCAGCCTGAACCGGTGATACCCCATTCCCCACACCATTACACCCCCACCACCAGCCTGAACCGGTGATATCCCATCCCCCACACCATTACACCCCCACCACCAGCCTGAACCGGTGATACCCCATCCCCCACACCATTACACCCCCACCACCAGCCTGAACCGGTGATACCCCATCCCCCACACCATTACACCTCCACCACCAGCCTGAACCGGTGATATCCCATCCCCCACACCATTACACCCCCACCACCAGCCTGAACCGGTGATATCCCATCCCCCACACCATTACACCCCCACCACCAGCCTGAACCGGTGATACCCCATCCCCCACACCATTACACCACCACCACCAGCCTGAACCGGTGATATCCCATCCCCCACACCATTACACCCTCACCACCAGCCTGAACCGGTGATACCCCATCCCCCACACCATTACACCCCCATCACCAGCCTGAACCGGTGATATCCCATCCCCCACACCATTACACCTCCACCACCAGCCTGAACCGGTGATATCCCATCCCCCACACCATTACACCCCCACCACCAGCCTGAACCGGTGATATCCCATCCCCCACACCATTACACCCCCACCACCAGCCTGAACCGGTGATACCCCATCCCCCACACCATTACACCACCACCACCAGCCTGAACCGGTGATATCCCATCCCCCACACCATTACACCCTCACCACCAGCCTGAACCGGTGATACCCCATCCCCCACACCATTACACCCCCATCACCAGCCTGAACCGGTGATATCCCATCCCCCACACCATTACACCTCCACCACCAGCCTGAACCGTTGATACCCCATCCCCCACACCATTACACCCCACCACCAGCCTGAACTGGTGATATCCCATCCTCCACACCATTACACCCCCACTACCAGCCTGAACCGGTGATATCCCATCCCCCACACCATTACACCCCCACCACCAGCCTGAACCGGTGATACCCCATCCCCCACACCATTACACCCCCATCACCAGCCTGAACCGGTGATACCCCATCCCCCACACCATTACACCCCCACCACCAGCCTGAACCGGTGATATCCCATCCCCCGCACCATTACACCCCCACCACCAGCCTGAACCGGTGATATCCCATCCCCCGCACCATTACACCCCCATCACCAGCCTGAACCGGTGATACCCCATCCCCCACACCATTACACCCCCATCACCAGCCTGAACCGGTGATACCCCATCCCCCCACCATTACACCCCCACCACCAGCCTGAACCGGTGATACAAGGCAGGATGGATCCATGCGCCAAATTCTGACCCCACCATCTGAATGTTGGAGCTGAAATCCAGACTCATCAGACCAGACAACGTTTTTCCAATCTTCTATTGTCCAATGTTAGTGATCCTGTGCCAATTGTAGCCTCAGTTTCCTGTTCTTGGCTGACAGGAGTGGCACCCGGTGAGGTCTTCTGCTGCTGTAGCTCATCTGCTCCAAGGTTGGATGTGTTGTGTGTTCAGAGATGGTATTCTGCATACCTTGGGTGTAACAAGAGGTTATTGGAGTTACTGTTGTCTTTCTATCATCTGGAACCAGTCTGCCCATTCTCCTCTGACACCAACAAGGCGTTTTCCTCCACACAACTGCCGCTCACTGGATATTTTCTCCTTTTACCACCATTCTCTGTAATCCTGAGAGATGGTTGTGTGTGAAAATCCCAGAAATACTCAGACCGGCCCGTCTGCTACGAACAACCACGCCACGTTCAAAGTCACCGAGATCCCCTTTCTTCCCCGTTCTCATGCGCGATTTGACCTTCAGCAAGTCATCTTCACCACATCTAGATGCCTAAATGCAATGAGTTGCTGCCATGTGATTGGCTGATTAGCGATTTGTGTTACCAAGCGATCGGACAGGTGTACCTAATAAAGTGGCTGGTGAGTGTACATAGCCTAGAAAAAGTATTCATACCCCTTGAAATTTTCCACATTTTGTCATATTACAACCAAAAACGGAAATGTATTTTGTTGGGATTTTATGTGATAGACCAACACAAAGTGGCTCATAATTGTGAAGTGAAAGGAAAATGATAAATGATACAAATAAATATGTGAAAAGTGTGGGGGGGGCATTTGTATTCAGCCCCCTTTACTCTGATACCCCCAACTAAAATCGAGTGGAACCAATTGCCTTCAGAAGTCACCTAATTAGTAAATAGAGCCCACCTGTGTGTCATGTAATCTCAGTATAAATACAGCTGTTCTGTGAAGCCCTCAGAGGTTTGTTAGAGAACCTTAGTGAACAAACAGCATGATGAAGGCCAAGGAACACACCAGACAGGTCAGGGATAAAGTTGTGGAGAAGTATAAAGCAGGGTCAGGTTATAAAAAAAATCTCCCAAGCTTTGAACATCTCACGGAGCTCTGTTCAATCCATCATTGGAAAATGGAAAGAGTATGGCACAACTGCAAACCTACCAAGACATGGCCGTCCACCTAAACTGACCGGCCGGGCAAGGAGAGCATTCATCAGAGAAGAGCCAAGAGGTCCATGGTAACTCTGGAGGAGCTGCAGAGATCCACAGCTCAGGTGGGAGAATCTGTCCACAGGACAACTATTAGTCGTGTTCTCCACAAATCTGCCCTTTATGGAAGAGTGACAAGAAGAAAGACATTGGTGAAAGAAAGTCATAAGAAGTCCTGTTTGTAGTTTGTGAGAAGCCATGTGGGGGACACAGCAAACATGTGGAAGAAGGTGATCTGGTCAGATGAGACCGAAATTCAACTTTTTAGTCTAAAAGCAAAACGCTATGAGTGGGGAAAACTAACACTGCACATCACCCTGAACACACCATCCCCACCGTGAAACATGGTGGTGGCAGCATCATGTGGTGGGGATGCTTTTCTTCAGTAGGGACAGGGAAGCTGGTCAGAGTTGATGGGAAGATGGATGGAGACAAATACAGGACAATCTTAGAAGAAAACCTGTTAGAGTCTACAAAAGACTTGAGACCGGGGCGGAGGTTCACCTTCCAGCAGGACAACGACCCGAAACATCCAGCCAGAGCTACAATGGAATGGTTTAGATCAAAGCATATTCATGTGTTAGAATGGCCCAGTCACAGTCCAGACCTAAATCCAATTGAGAATCTGTGGTAAGACTTGAAAATTGCTGTTCACAGACGCTCTCCATCCAATCTGACAGAGCTTGAGATATTTTACAAAGAAGAATGGGCAGAAATGTCCTCTCTAGATGTGCAAAGCTGGTAGAGACATCCCCAAAAATACTTGTAGAGAAAGGGGGTTCTACAAAGTATTGACTCCGGGGGGCGCCATACAAATGCCCCCCCTCCCCCACACTTTTCACATATTTATTTGTATCATTTATCATTTTCCTTCCACTTCACAATTATGTGGCAATTTGTATCGGTCTATCACAGGAGTCTCCAAACTTTTCAAGCAAAGGGCCAGTTTACAATGCTTCAGACTTGACTAGGGTAGCTCACAGGTACCCCTCCTACTCATACTTAGCCCCCTATACCTTCAACCACCCCACCAGGTCCCATTAAACACATGACACTGGTTGGAGTTAAATGGTTAAATAAATAACAATTTAAACAGTAACATAAACCAAAGCTAGATGTCCCCAGCCACAAGAACACCGACTCCGGGACATTCACACTTGCCCCACAGACCTTACAGGTCTACCACTACCTGGTCCCTCTTAGTGGACCACACCCAACCAGAGGACACCATACCAACGATGGTTTCCCACTTGTATCCCACCGACAGATTTTTTGAACCCCATCCAAGGGGTCCCAACAGCCATCGCCAGGCCTACACCCTAAAAACCAACTAACCCTATCTCAGGGAGGTTGAGCGGAACGTTCCTCTGATGGCTTCCTAATGTCGACTGCTACGGTACCACCCCTTCCTCCAGTCTTTCACCTACGCTCTTTTTTCCCCATCGCCCCGTCTACTCACCAATCACGTAAGTAAGAAACTACCACCTATCTCTTTGGCACATTAACCCTCAACTGTCTGGTTCCCCTTCCACCCTGTTATGCCAGCCCTATGCTTTATTCATTCCTCCTAGCTCTGGGCCTTCCTTTAGGGGGGGCCGGATTGTGGCCAGTGGGAGTAGAAAATGCCCTGGGCCCAGCATCAGTGAGAATAAACACAGCCTTATGCCGCGTACACACGATCGTGGATTTTCCGACAGGAAATGTTGGATGTGGGCTTGTTGTTGGAGGAAAGTCCCACCGTGTGTATGCTCCATCGAACATTTGTTGTCGGACTTTCCGCCAAAAAATGTTGGCTAGCAGGTTCTCAAATTTTCCGCCAACAAATTTTTGTTGTCGGACTTTCCGATCGGGTTTACACAAGTCGGTCGCACAAAAGTCCACGCATGCTCAGAATCAAGTAGGAGCCGGAAGCGCTCGGTCTAGTAAAATTAGCGTTCGTAATGGAGATATCACGCACGTCCTGTACATCACTACGTTCGTAATTGTTGGCCAACATTTGTGTGACCCGTGTGTATGCAAGACAAGTTGGAGCCAACAACCTTCGAACAAAAATCCACAGTTTTGTTGATGGAAAGTCCGATCGTGTGTACGGGGCATTAGTGTTGGTGGTCAGTAGGAGGGGAAGTAGTGCCCCATCATTGGTATTAGTGGAAGAAATATTGGCCCATTGTTGTTGTCAGTGGGAGGAATAGTTCCTCATACCGTTGGGAGCAATAGTGCCCTCAAGGGCTGGATGAAGGCTACCAAAGGGCCACATCCGGCAGTTTGGAGATTTTCCTTCCACTTCACAATTAAGTGCCACTTTGTGTTGGTCTAAATCAAGGATCCTCAAACTACGGCCCTCCAGCTGAGGCGGGAACTACATATCCCATGAGGCATTGTAAAACTCTGACATTCACAGACATGACTAGGCATGATGGGAATTGTAGTTCCTGAACAACTGGAGGGCCATAGTTTGGAGACCCCTGGTCTAAATCATAAAATCCCAATAAAATACATTTCCGTTTTTGGTTGTAACATAACAAAATGTGGAAAATTTCAAGGGGTGTGAATACATTTTCAAGGCACTCTAGATGGTTCTTATTCGAGACGCGCTCATAAACCATTCCCACCATTGTTGGTTCCGAAATCTTAAAAATAAATTTCCTCGCTCAATACAGAAACAAAAAACCTCCCCTCCCGTCACAGATCGGCCTTTCCTTGTTCTTTTTTTTTTTTTATTATCCTTCAAAATCTCACCAATCGCCATTCCCCCCAAAAAAATGTCGCTTTCTGTCAAGACTCCATCTTTGGCGTCCTTCCTTCCGAAGGCCGAGGCGGTGGCGCTGGCTGGTTCTTCGCCTGGCAGTTGGGTCTGCCGTGGCCCCTATCAGCTTCCTGCCTTCATGGCGAACAGAGAGCTCCCTCACAGTCTGTTCCCCCCCCCCCCCTTCCGCCGCGCCGCGTGTGCGCAGAAAGAATTCCGCTTAATCATAAACAGCTTGCCTCCGAAGGCAGCCAAGAGAAATATCATTTCGATTAGATGTTTATAAAAATGCTATTGTACGCGGCGCAGATTAATCATGTTGTTAGGTAAGCAGTGTGACAGTTTTATGGCAGGTTTGAAGCGGGTCTGTCACTAACGCTTTCGGGATTATAACGCTTTCTTGCCGTTTTGATTCATTAGCTCAGATCCTTAATAGAATTAGTGCTTTCATTTCCCTTTTTTTTGCTTATTTGACATCTTCAATAGAATTCTTTTTTTCTTTTTATCCTTTTTGTTGCCTCAACATGTTACCGTCTCTGTAAAAGCACTTTCAATATTTCATGGGGAGATTTAAAGCGCTGAGCGGGGTTCTTTGTGTGGTCTACAGAAAAGAAAAGAAGAGAGAAAAAAAGCGCCACCGTTTTGACTAACCGCGGGTGCCGACAACCGTCGCGTGAATTAACCCCTTTCTTACAAGCCTGTCGTTTTCTCTAATTAAAGAACTAAAAAAAAAGAAAAAGAAAAAGAAATCAGTCGTAGAGCGGACGGCGATAAAAGTAGCGATGGCGTTTGAGTCTGATGAATAATAGCATGCTGGGGGAGAATATGGGGACCAGATGAGAACGGCTGCGAGCAAAACCGGCCAAAAAAAAAAAAAAAAAAGTTGCCTCATGCATATTTTGCAATCTCTGTTCTATCTCAAAGTCATCTTTGTGTATTCCTAATGCCAACGTGGAACTGGAGATATGCGTGGCCGCGGGTCACGGGAGAATGAGGACCATGTCGCTCCCCCTTTACCACTCCTTAATACCTATAGTCCAGTGATGGGGAACCTTGGCACCACAGATGTTTTGGAACTACATTTCACCTACAGTGAGCATCATGGGAAATGTAGTTCCAAAACATCTGTGGTGCCAAGGTTCCCCATCACTGCTATAGTCCATTATACATGGCCGAGGAATGGGGAGGTCCTCAGTCCATTGCTCTCCACCATTGCAATTAAAGTGGACAAGGCCTGTGGACTCGCATGGATTCCGTCAAGCATGGGCCGTACCTTTAAACCCTACACAGTCCTTTGGTTGGCCTGCAAGCTCTTGTCACGTGATTCTGTGCCCTTGTTCCATTGAGGTGGACAAGGTCTGTAGACTCGCATGGATTCCGTCAAGCACGGACCATACTGTTAAATCCTCCACAGGCCTTTGATTGGACTGCAAGCTCTTGTCACGTGATTCTGTGCCCTTGTTCCGTAGAGGTGGATAAGGTCTGTGGATTCCGACTAGTATGGACCATGGCTGAGGAATGGGGAGGTCTTCGGTCCTCTAGGCTCCACCATTGCGGGTGTAGAAGAAGGAGGTCTTCATGTCATACTATTACTTCCTATGTGATTGTTCATTTCATGATACATTTTATTCTTATGTTCCTCCAGGGAATACAGAAGAATTCCAGGTATGGAGGTTTTATACATTGTTACTTCGGACCAGCTTGGAGACATAGTTACATAGTTATACAGTTATATAGTTATATAGTTACATATTTACAAAGTTATATAGTTAGCTAAGTAGTTGCATAGTTACTGTACATAGTTACATATTTATATAGTTAGTTATATAGTTACATATATAGTGACATAGTTATATAGTTAGTTATATAGTAACTATGTCAGAGCGACCCTTTATATCAAAGTCCCAATCAGCGCCATCTTATATCAAAGTCCACATTAAAGTCCCCCTGATATCAGAGCACCCCCCCCCCCACCCACCCAGTATTCTTGGGTCCCCATCAGAGTGACCCCTTATATCAGGGTCCCCATCAGAGTGACCCCTTATATCAGGGTCCCCATCAGAGTGACCCCTTATATCAGGGTCCCCATCAGAGTGACGCCTTATATCAGGGTCCCCATCAGAGTGACCCCTTATATCAAGGTCCCCATCAGAGTAACCCCTTATATCAGGGTCCCCATCAGAGTGACCCCTTATATCAGGGTCCCCATCAGAGTGACGCCTTATATCAGGGTCCCCATCAGAGTGACGCCTTATATCAGGGTCCTCATCAGAGTGACGCCTTATATCAGGGTCCGCATCGGAGCAACCCCTTATATCAGGGTCCCCATCAGAGCGACCCCTTATATCAGGGTCCCCATCAGAGTGACGCCTTATATCAGGGTCCCCATCAGAGTGACGCCTTATATCAGGGTCCCCATCAGAGTGACCCCTTATATCAGGGTCCCCATCAGAGTGACGCCTTATATCAGGGTCCCCATCAGAGTCGCCCCTTATATCAGGGTCCCCATCAGAGTCGCCCCTTATATCAGGGTCCCCATCAGAGTCACCCCTTATATCAGGGTCCCCATCAGAGTGACGCCTTATATCAGGGTCCCCATCAGAGTCGCCCCTTATATCAGGGTCCCCATCAGAGTCGCCCCTTATATCAGGGTCCCCATCAGAGTCGCTCCTTATATTAGGGTACCTATCAGAGTCGCCCCTTATATTAGGGTACCTATCAGAGTCGCCCCTTATATCAGGGTCCCCATCGGAGTGACGCCTTATATCAGGGTCCCCGTCAGAGTGACGCCTTATATCAGGGTCCCCATCAGAGTCGCCCCTTATATCAGGGTCCCCATCAGAGTCGCCCCTTATATTAGGGTACCTATCAGAGTCGCCCCTTATATTAGGGTACCTATCAGAGTCGCCCTTACAGCAGAAGGCCAGATAAATTCTCACGTCAGGCTGAAATTGAGATCCTGAGTCAGAGGCCTATAAGGCACCTGGGTGGATCCCGACATTATTGTCCAGGGACTGGAGTGTCTCGGTGTCGGCTGATTCTGGGTCATAGGAGTGTTCAGGTAAGTGCCCTCCTGTCACCCACAATAGAAGTATGGCCAAAGGAGCTAGTATAACAAAAGCCAGGAAGAAAATACAGAATATTACAGCTTACACAGATGTGGTGGCTGCATTCGTTTTCTTTAGGCTAAGAACAATTAGACAGAAAGTACCTGTTGATCCTGCCAGAAATGCCACATGATTCTGTGCCCTATTAAAAAGTGTTTGACCCGTTCCACAGACTTGGATTCCATCTCGCCTTGGAGACCATACAGTCCAACCCTGCACAGTCATTCAGTTGGACTGCAAGCTCTTGTCACATGATTGTCTGCCCTTGTTCCATTTAGTTTGACCAGTTCTATGCACTCTAATGCCCCGTACACACGGTCGGATTTTCCCGATGGAAAAAGTGCGATCGGATTGTGTTGTCGGAAATTCCGACCGTGTGTGGGCTCCATCGGACTTTTTCCGCCGGAATTTCCGACACACAAAGTTTGAGAGCAGGATATAAAATTTTCCAACAACAAAATCCGATCGATTAAATTCCGATCGTGTGTACACAAATCCGACGCACAAAGTGCCACGCATGCTCAGAATAAATAAAGAGATGAAAGCTATTGGCTACTGCCCCGTTTATAGTCCCGTCGTACGTGTTTTACGTCACCGCGTTTAGAACGATCGGATTTTCCGACAACTTTGTGTGACCGTGTGTATGCAAGACAAGTTTGAGCCAACATCCCTCGGAAAAAATCCTAGGATTTTGTTGTCGGAATGTCCGATCAATGTCCGATCAATGTCCGATCAATGTCCAATCAATGTCCGATCAATGTCCGATCAATGTCCGATCAATGTCCGATCAATGTCCGATCAATGTCCGATCAATGTCCAATCAATGTCCGATCAATGTCCAATCAATGTCCGATCAATGTCCGATCAATGTCCGATCAATGTCCGATCAATGTCCGATCAATGTCCAATCAATGTCCGATCAATGTCCGATCAATGTCCGATTGTGTGTACGGGGCATTAGAGAAATTCCATCTTGTATGGACCATACAATCAAACCCTGACCAGTTCTTTGGTTGGACTGCAAGCTCTTGTCACGTGACTCTGTATTTTTGTTCCAGTGTGTTCGACCAGTTCCGTGGACTGACATGGACTCTTACATAAATCCCATCTAGCTTGGACCATACCACTAAAATCAGTACAGTATTGTCTTAGGACTGTACAGAGAAATTGTGGTGGACAAAGTTTGCGGACTCACATGCAATCCGTCTAGTATGGACCATACCATTAAACCCTGCACAGGCCTTCGGTTGGACTGCAAGCTCTTGTCACATGATTCCCTGTCCTTGATCCAGTTTGTTTGACCAGTTCCACAGACTCACATGGACGCTTAGAAAAATTCCATCTTGCATGGACCATACAGTCAAACCCTGCAGAGACCTTTGGCTGAACTGCAAGCTCTTGTCACATGTTTCTGCACCCTTGCTTGACTGAGGTGAACAAGGTCTGCAGACTCACATGGATTCCATCTAGCATGGACCATACCGTTAAACCCTGGCCTGAGCAGTCCTTTGGTTGGACGGCAAGCTCTTGTCACATGATTCTCTGCCCTTGATCCAGTTGGATTGACAAGTTCTACAGACTCACATGGTCTCTTGGAAAAGAACCCATCTTGTATGGAGCTAACAGTCAAACCCTGCACAGGCCTTCACTTTGACTGGAAGCTCTTGTCACTTGATTCTCTGCCCTTGATCCAGTTTGTTTGACCAGTTCTACAGACTCACATGGTCTCTTGGAAAAAAATCCATCTTGTATGGACCAAACAGTCAAACCCTGCAGAGAACCTTTGGTTGAACTGCAAGCTCTTGTCACATGTTTCTGCACCCTTGCTTGACTGAGGTGGACAAGGTCTGCAGACTCACATGGATTCCATCTAGCATGGACCATACCGTTAAACCTTGCACATGGCCTGTGGTTGGACTGCAAGCTCTTGTCACATGATTTTCTGTCATTTTTCCAGTTTGTTTGACCAGTTCCACAGACTCACATGGGGCATTAGAAAAATTCTGTCTTGGATGGACCATACAGTCAAACCCTGCCCAGAACAGTCCTTTGGTTGGACTACAAGCTCTTATCACATGATTCTGTGCCCTTTTTCCATTGAGGTGAACAGGGCCTGTGGATTCCATTTAGCATGGACCATACCATTAAACCCTGCACAGGCCTTTGGTTGGACTGCAAGCTCTTGTCACCTGATTCTGTGCCCTTGCTTGATTAAGGTGGACAAGGTCTGTGGATTCCGTCTCTCGCATGGACTATTCCCTTAAACCAGGGCAGGGACAAGGGGTGGGCAGGAGGGACAGTTGCCCTGGGCACTGTGGTATCATGTGAGGTGGGGGGGAGGGCACAAGCAGATTGAGTGGGGATTTGTGTTAGAAGGGGGAATTCGGAGGGCTGCAGGCGGTAAGTATCCTTCTAGGAGGGGACATTTGGGGGAAGTGCTAAGAGTGGTGATTTAGGGTGATTTGTGTTGGGAGGAGGATGGGGGGGTAGAAGATTTGTGCTGGGTGAGGGAACTTGGGGGCAATTGGTGCTGGGAGGGGGGTTATTTAAAGTGGGGGGAGAAGATGTGTACTAGGAGGGGAAATCTTAGGGGTAGAGAACTTGTACTAGGAGGGGTGCATTTTTTATTTTGTGGGGGGGATGGGAGGGGGCAAAATTTTTTGCTGATATAAGGCGGATTTCAGCAGAGGGGTGGATTTGCACTGTGAGGAGGGGAAATTTATGCTTAGGGGATAAGCATGCAGATTAGTGTTCAGTGTTTTTGTGTGGGAGGGGGGGGGATTTTTGCCGACACATAATGCTCAGTCATCTTGAGGGGAGGGGGGGTGCAGTTTGGCACCTGGGCTCTAGATGACCTTATCCTGGCACTGCGTTAAACCCCACACAGGCCTTCGGTTGGACTGTAAGCTTGTAAGCTCTTGTCACATGATTCGGTGCCCTTGTTCCATTGAGGTGGACAAGTTCTGTGGATTCCGTCTAGAATGGACCATACCATTAAACCTTACCATTAAACCTTGCACAGGCCTTCGGTTGGACTGCAAGCTCTTGTCACGTGATTCTGTGCCCTTGTTCCATTGAGGTGGACAAGCTCTGTGGATTCCGTCTAGCATGGACCATACCATTAAACCCTGCACAGGCCTTCGGTTGGACTGCAAGCTCTTGTCACATGATTCGGTGCCCTTGTTCCATTGAGGTGGACAAGTTCTGTGGATTCCGTCTAGAATGGACCATACCATTAAACCCCACACAGGTCTTCGGTTGGACTGTAAGCTCTTGTCACACGATTCGGTGCCCTTGTTCCATTCTTGTTCCATTGAGGTGGACAAGTTCTGTGGATTCCGTCTAGAATGGACCATACCATTAAACCTTACCATTAAACCTTGCACAGGCCTTCGGTTGGACTGCAAGCTCTTGTCACGTGATTCTGTGCCCTTGTTCCATTGAGGTGGACAAGCTCTGTGGATTCCGTCTAGCATGGACCATGCCATTAAACCTTGCACAGGCCTTCGGTTGGACTGCAAGCTCTTGTCACATGATTTTGCTCCCGTGCTCAATTCAGGTGGACAAGGTCTGCGGATTCTGTCCAGCATGGACCATACTGTTAAACCCTGCACAGTCCTTCTGTTGGACTGCAAGCTCTTGTCACGTGATTCTATGCCCTTGCACTATTGAGGTGAACAAGGTCTGCGGACTCACATGGATTCCGTCTAGCATGGACCGTTAATCCCTGAAGAGACCTTTGGTTGTTATCTTGAAGGGGGGGGGGGGGGGGGGGGTGCAGTTTGGCATGTTCGCCTTGGGCTCTAGATGACCTTATCCTGGCACTGCGTTAAACCCCACACAGGTCTTCGGTTGGACTGCAAGCTCTTGTCACATGATTCTGCGCCCTTGTTCCATTGCGTTGAACGGTCTGCTGATTCCATCTAGCGTGGACCATACCATTAAACCCCTCCATGCCCTCCATGCCAGGACTTCTCATAAACCAGGCCTAGCTGTGCCGTTCTCGGTGATCTGGGGGGGCATCTGTTCGGTTTTATGGCCTCTGTATAAGGCCGTGAGCCGGTCCTGGGAATACCACTTCTGACTTTGGTGCCGTTCAAGCAAAAGAGGAAATGTAGGCCGGGGGAGGGAAATATAGGGGGGGGATCTGGAATTCGGAGGCGTTTAGGAGAACTGCAAATATTTTACATAAACCTGTTAACTTGTACAAGGCATGGAAGGGACTTCAAAGTGGTAATAGAAAGCAGCTGTGTCAACGGAATGATGTGTTTGGGCCGGTTTGAGATATTAGCTGCAAGTTTGCCTATTTAAACGGAGCCGTAAATTATATCATAATTCACATCTCAGGAGGGGAAGGTTCTTAAAGGCGCAGTCCTCGGCCTGGATCCCGCGCCGGGACCCTCGGCAAATGTTATTTTTTCACCAGATTGTTTCAGGTTTTCACTATAAAAAAGAAAAACCCACAAACACCATAAAATATAAATGACATTCTTTTTGTTGCACATGACGATCTGCGATTCCGTTTACGTACAGCTGCAGAACTTGACGGCATTCCAGCATTTAATCCCATTTTATGAATCCCTTTAACAGCGACTTCGCTCTTTGTGTGGAGGGGGCCAGCCGGAGCCGGAGACGCTACTATGTTGTTTTTTGAGGTTTTTTTTTTAGACTTTTCAATAACAGTTTAAATATTAAAATGTTCTGTTACATCGGGCAGCCAATCAGAAGTCAGTTTTCACATTAGTATCCTCGTTATTGTCTGGTATTAGTTTCTGGTTTATTGGCTTTTATTATGTTAATATTGACTGATGTATTTATTATAATTGTATAATGACATGAGATTAACCCCTTCAATACCGGACACTCTCACCCCCCTTCCTGCCCAGGCCAATTTTCAGCTTTCAGCGCCCTCACACTTTGAATGACAATTACGCGGTCATGTAACGCTGTACCCGAATGACATTTTTATAATTTTTTTCACACAAATAGAGCTTTCTTTTGGTGATATTTAATCACCACTGGGGGGGGGGGGGATTTTATTTTTTGCTAAAGAAATAAAAAAAGACCGACAATTTTGAAAAAAAAAAACAACAAACATTTTTCATATTTTGTTATAAAATTTTGGAAACAGGTAATTTTTCTCCTTCACTGATGGGCACTGATGAGGCTGCACTGATGGGCACTAATAGGTGGCACTGTTGTGCATGGATAGATGACACTAATGAGCACTGATGAGGCGGCACTAATAGGTGGCACTTATGGGCACTGATAAGCAGCACTGAAGGTGACTAATAGGTGGCACTGATAGGTAGCACTGATGGGCACTGGTGAGGCGGCACTGATGGGCACTGATGAGGCTGCACTGAGAGGTGGCACTTATGGGCACTGATATGCGGCACTGATGGGCACTGATGAGGCGGCACTGATGAGGCTGCACTGAGAGGTGGCACTTATGGGCACTGAAAAGCGGCACTGAAGGTGGCTAATAGGTGGCACTGATAGGTAGCACTGATGGGCACTGATAGGCGGTACTTATGGGCACTGATAGGCGGCACTGATGGGCACTGATAAGCGGCACTGAAGGTGACTAATAGGTGGCACTGATAGTTAGCACTGATGGGCACTGATAGGTGGCACTGATGGGCACTCATGAGACGGCACTGGTGTGCCCTGATGAGGTTGCACTGATAGGTGGCACTTATGGGCACTGATAAGCGGCACTGAAGGTGACTAACAGGTGGCACTGATGGGCACTGATAAGCGGCACTGAAGGTGACTAATAGCACTGATAGTTAGCACTGATGGACACTGATAGGTGGCACTGAAGGTGACTAACAGGTGGCACTGATAGGCGGTACTAATGGGCGGCACTGATGGGAACTGATAGTCTGCAATGATGGGCACTTATAGGTGGCACTGATTAGGGAGCACTGATGAGGCGGCATTGATAAGGCAGCACTGATGAGGCTGCACTGGTAAGCGGCACTGAAGGGCATTGATAGGTGGCAGTGATAGGTACC
This sequence comes from Lithobates septentrionalis, assembly GCA_037952835.1. Classification (NCBI taxonomy): domain Eukaryota; kingdom Metazoa; phylum Chordata; class Amphibia; order Anura; family Ranidae; genus Lithobates; species Lithobates septentrionalis. The sequence goes on along the minus strand of JBBDGP010001697.1, from coordinate 740,941 downwards.
ATTGATAGGTGGCACTGATGGGCACTGATTGGCAGCACTGGCGGACACTGTTGGGACCGCCCTGATTATCAGTGTAGATGTCCCTTTAACACAAGCCGGTTATCGTCTCTCTTCTCCTCTCCTCATGCTGTCAGTGTGAGGGGAGGAATGTCGATAACCAGGCTTGTGTTGCCATCATGATCAGCTGTCATTGGACACAACTGATCACATGGTAAAGGGCCAATGTGATTGGCCCTTTACCCCCATCTGTGATCAGCTGAGTCTGAAGGACTTCCTCCTGGCAAAGTAATCCCGTACTGTAGTCGTCTTTCTGCTATAGCGCGGGCGGGAAGGAATTTAAGTAGCCATTTTCAACCCTAGGGTTCCTCCAGAGGTGGCAAAGGATTCCTTGAGCTGTGGCTAACTGACCTTCCATCTGATGGTGCCTCCATACAGGGCCACTGATAAGGGGGGTAGCACTTGCCCTCCTGTACGGGGCCCAGGCCCTAAAGGTTCAATGTGGGGCCCAGGAGTGGGTGCAATTACTGAAACCAATTCCTTTGTGGCCCTCCCTGTGTTTACAGTGCTTCAGTGTGTGTGAATGAACAGGGAGCCTCTGTACAGAGCTCTTCCTATTCATTCACTCTGCAGCTGAGGCGAGAATTCAATAGGTGAATTTGGCAAGCGGCACTGGTACTGGTTGTGGCATGGCTCCATAGAACTCAATAGGTGAGTTTGACAAGTGCCACTGGTACCGGTTGTGGCATGGCCCCATAGAACTTGATAGGTGAATTTGACAAGTGGTACTGGTACTGGTTGTGGCATTGACAAGCGACGCTGGTACTGGTTGTGGCATGGCCCCATAGAACTCAATAGATGAGTTTGACAAGCGGCACTGGTACTGGTTGTGGCATGGCCCCATATAACTCGATAGGTGAGTTTGACAAATGGCACTGGTACTTGTTGTGGCATGGCCCCATAGAACTCGATAGGTGAGTTTGACAAGTGGTAATGGTACTGGTTGTGGCATTGACAAGCAATGCTGGTACTGGTTGTGGCATGGCCCCATAGAACTCGATAGGTGAATTTGACAAGTGGCACTGGTACTTGTTGTGGCATGGCCCCATACAACTCGATAGGTGAATTTGACAAGTGGCACTGGTGCTGGTTGTGGCATGACTCCATAGAATTTGATGGGCAAGATTAACAAGTGGCACTGGTAGTAGTTGTGGCCCCAAAAAACCCAATAGGTGAGTTTGACAGGCGGCACTGGTTCTGGGTGTGGCATGGCCCCAACTCAAAAGGCAAGTTTGGCAAGTAATGCTGGTACTGTTTCCTGGCATGGCCCTATTGAACCCAATGGGCAAGTTTGACAAGCGGTTCCAGTGCTGGTTGTGGCTTGGCCCCATTTAACTTAATGAGCGAGCTCGGCAAGCAGCACTCAGCACCCCAAGTTAAAATGCTGCAGCCTCGAAGCAAAGTATCACGGCTTCAGCATGTACAAAGCCTTGTCTGGTTATATTGTGGCAGTTTGTGTGGTTGGCCGGGGGGGGGGGGGGGCAGTAAAACCATGGCTCAGCCACCCGTTTTTACCAGCCTCGGGCACCTGTCTGAAACCTCCCTTACTGCAAAAAGATAAATCCTGCCCGGTGTTGTGTCCATGCACTTCATCAGTGGTGGCTCCCATTCTCCCGTCCCCGGAGGACCTCATTTGGTCTCTTATGTTCCTTTGTTCTCCGTCTAATCCTGACTTGTCCTGCTGATGGGGTGAACAGCTGAGGGGCAGCTGCACGGAACTCCGTCCCTGAACTTCATCTCAGCTTCACAATATGGCCGCCTCCGCCACGCCAGGGCCAACGCTTCAGAGCTGCGCCTGGATCTCCTCCGAGAGCGCTCAACATTCAAAAGGAGTTAACCAGGCCCAGACGTCCGTCCACAGAAAAGACACAACATTTCCTTCTTGTTCCCGGGGAGGGTTAAAGGTTCGCCTAATGCGTGTGCAATAAAGTGTGTTTTCAGGTTGACAGTATCTTGGCAGTGGTGTGGGGCTCCTTCTCCCCCCCCCCCCCCCCCCACCTTCTTCTCACCCCTCCAATAGCCTTTACTGTACCGAGTCCCCGGCCAGAATTAATAACATTCCTTTCAAAGATTTCCAGAAAGAGACTTTTCTTTTCAGCGGAAAAAAAAAATAAAGGGTTGTTTTTCGGGCAGAGTTTTGAAGGACGGGGCTGCTTTTGGAAAAGAAGGGTTAGGGAAAGGCCCAAACTTTTTTTTTTTTTTGCCGAGCTTGGCCAATTTGAACACAAATCAGCTCAGTGATTGAAGCCTTGTTGATTACAATCAATCAAAGGGCAGCAGACAGCTGAACCATTTGTAATTTACCTCCAAAGCTTAACCTGACCATGTGCACTCCGGGTGACCCTGTCTCTCCATAGTGACTCCCTGTTCTCCTCCCTCCCGGACACTTGACTGATGGAGCCTTCTTCTCCCACCATTGGCCCTTTCATTGGCCATCACAGGTAAGCAAAGTTCAGAAGCAAAAAAAAAAAAAGGGAGGGCGCTGACTTTGATTTATACGCCGCCAACAGAAAAAGAAGGATGGGGTGAAGAGTGGGAGGATGAAAACAAAAAAAAAAAAAGAAGAAGGGAATATTTCAGTCTGACATCAACCATCTGCACAATCCATCCCTCCTTCCTCGCCCTCCCTTGGGTCTGACTTTATTGAGAACAGCAGAACACAACCTTTTAAAGGGAATCTGTCTATTCCGAGCCGTGTCTTGGAAGAAAATGTTTTATTGCCTTTTAATAGAGTGTGAAAATGTTCAGATCCGATGAGTCAGCCTTGGCGAGTAAAAGTGACAGCAGTAATTTTTATTAAACGGGTGCAGCACGCCGGAATTTGGTGCCGACTGCGGGCCCGGGTCCTCCATTAATTGGCTCGACCTTATTTTTTTTTTTAAGTTTACAGGACTTTCTTTTTAATTGTTTTTTTTTTTTCTTTTTGTAGGTAGGTTTTGGCGACCTTGTAAGTTTTTGGATACAAAGTATTTCCTGTCCTTTCATGTGATAATAAAATGAACAAATGAACTAGATGGGCTTGCGTCTTTATTCAACCAGACTAACTATGTAACTATGTAAAGAAATGAAGTCTCCCCGAATCTCCCAAAGAGAGAAATAGGGGGATTTTAGGGTGCCAAAAAAAATACAGTCATAAACAAAAGCAATATAGTGTAAAACTAACAATATTCATTGTACACCATTAACATCTAGAAAAACATTCTAAAAGCCTGTAGTAGATGCTACCAAGCTTATTATAAAATCAACAAAGTATTTGGAGGTGATGAAGAGTGGTAGGATCGACGTGTTTCATCCAAAATGGGCTTCTTCAGGATCCAATGAAGAAGCCCAAAATGGGCTTCTTCAGGATCCACTCAAGAAGCCCATATGGGCTTGTGTCTTTATTCAACCAGACTAATTATGTAACTGTGTAAAGAAATGAAGTCTCCCCGAATATCCCAAAAAGAGAAATAGGGTTTTTTTTAGCATGCCAAATAAAAACCAGTCATAAACAAAAGCAATATAGTGTAAAACTAACAATGTTTATTGTACACCATTAAAATCTAGAAAAACATTCTAAAAACCTGCAATAGATGCTACCAAGCTTATTATAAAACCAACAAAGCATTTGGAGGTGATGAAGAGTGGTAGGATCGACGTGTTTCGCCCCCAAAACGGGCCTCTTCAGGATCCACTGAAGAAGCCCATATGGGCTTGTGTCTTTATTCAACCAGACTAACTATGTAACTGTGTAAAGAAATTAAGTCTCCCCGAATATCCCAAAAAGAGAAATAGGGGGATTTTAGCGTGCCAAATAAGAAACAGTCATAAACAAAAGCAATATAGTGTAAAACTAACAAAATTTATTGTACACCATTAAAATCTAGAAAAACATTCTAAAAACCTGTAGTAGATGCTACCAAGCTTATTGTAAAACCAACAAAGCATTTGGAGGTGATGAAGAGTGGTAGGATCGACGTGTTTTGCCCCCAAAATGGGCCTCTTCAGGATCCACTGAAGAAGCCCATATGGGCTTGTGTCTTTATTCAACAAGACTAACTATGTAACAGTGTAAAGAAATGAAGTCTCCCTGAATATCCCAAAAAGAGAAATAGGGGGATTTTAGCATGCCAAATAAAAAACAGTCATAAACAAAAGCAATATAGTGTAAAACTAACAAAATTTATTGTACACCATTAAAATCTAGAAAAACATTCTAAAAACCTGTAGCAGATGCTACCAAGCTTATTGTAAAACCAATAAAGCATTTGGAGGTGATGAAGAGTGGTAGGATCAACGTGTTTCGCCCCCAAAATGGGCCTCTTCAGGATCCACTGAAGAAGCCCATATGGGCTTGTGTCTTTATTCAACCAGACTACCTATGTAACTGTGTAAAGAAATGAAGTCTCCCCAAATATCCCAAAAAGAGAAATAGGGGGATTTTAGCGTGCCAAAAAAAAACAGTCATAAACAAAAGCAATATAGTGTAAAACTAACAATATTTATTGTACATCATTAAAATCTAGAAAAACATTCTAAAAACCTGTAGTAGATGCTACCAAGCTTATTATAAAACCAACAAAGCATTTGGAGGTGATGAAGAGTGGTAGGATCAACGTGTTTCGCCCCCAAAATGGGCCTCTTCAGGATCCACTGAAGAAGCCCATATGGGCTTGTGTCCTTATTCAACCAGACTACCTACGTAACTGTGTAAAGAAATGAAGTCTCCCTGAATATCCCAAAAAGAGAAATAGGGGGATTTTAGCATGCCAAATAAAAAACAGTCATAAACAAAAGCAATATAGTGTAAAACTAACAATATTAATTGTACATCATTAAAATCTAGAAAAACATTCTAAAAACCTGTAGTAGATGCTACCAAGCTTATTATAAAACCAACAAAGCATTTGGAGGTGATGAAGAGTGGTAGGATCAACGTGTTTCGCCCCCAAAATGGGCCTCTTCAGGATCCACTGAAGAAGCCCATATGGGCTTGTGTCTTTATTCAACCAGACTACCTACGTAACTGTGTAAAGAAATGAAGTCTCCCTGAATATCCCAAAAAGAGAAATAGGGGGATTTTAGCATGCCAAATAAAAAACAGTCATAAACAAAAGCAATATAGTGTAAAACTAACAATATTAATTGTACATCATTAAAATCTAGAAAAACATTCTAGAAAACCTGTAGTAGATGCTACCAAGCTTATTATAAAACCAACAAAGTATTTGGAGGTGATGAAGAGTGGTAGGATCGACGTGTTTCGCCCCCAAAATGGGCTTCTTCAGGATCCACTGAAGAAGCCCATATAGGCTTGTGTCTTTATTCAACCAGACTAACTGTGTAACTATGTAAAGAATGAACTCTCCCCGAATCTCCCAAAGAGAAAAATAAGGGGATTTAGCGTGCCAAAAAAATACAGTCATAAACAAAAACAATATAGTGTAAAACGAACAATATTTATTGTACACCATTAATATCTAGAAAAACATTCTAAAAACCTGTAGTAGATGCTACCAAGCTTATTATAAAACCAGCACAGCATTTGAAGGTAACGAGGAGTGGTAGTATCGACACGTTTCGCCCCCAAAATGGGCTTCTTCAGAATCCACTTCTTATTCACAAGTTTTTAACCCAACGTTTAAAGCAAAAAGGGAAGCTGATAGATACCCAGCAGGTGTAAAAATCCTAATGGTAGTAGTCCTCCTTGTAGGGAAAGGTGGCCCAATTAAAACCTGGTGGTTGAGGTGAGAATAGGGGATTTTCCTGCTTCCTGCTTGTCCTCCCAGCCGTTTGATATGTCTGTGAGCACTTAAGTGATAAGGACAGAGGCTTAGCATATGGGGCCACTTGTTCCCTCTCCAATCTAGTTGGTGGACTTTTGAGTTACAATATGGCCTCTTTGGTGTTAATTTTTACTTTTTGGATGCAGCGACAGCCGGTCCATAAGGGCATAGGGGCGCGCCCCTCCTAATCTCCATGCGCCGGTCTCTAATCTCTACAGAGGGCGTGGTACGCATGGATTTCTACTGGGTTTTTTTTAAGCACATGATTAGAGCCTGAGGCTCTAATTGACTTCAAAAAGGTTGGGCCTGGGGCGAGGGCACTGCGCCCAGAGCCCACCCACGTGTAACATTAGCGAATCAACATTCGCTATTGTCTTCCCTTGAACTAGATGGAGAAAGTACGGGTGGGCAAGCGAGCGAGTGGGCGAGCGGCGGTGGTTTTTAAAAAAACTTTTATGTAAAATAATGATAAAGGATATATATCCACTTTGTGTGCACCAAATGCCTTTGCAAGGATATTACCTTGTAAAAGTAGGAGTGACATCATCTCTGTGCTGTACATAGTGTGTGCAGGGAGCAGAGCTGTAGGAGGGGCTCAGCAGGCTCCACCCACTACAGACTGCCTGCAGAAAATTACAGGAGGGGGCGGAGACCAGACCAGTTACCCTGCACAAGAAAAGAGAAGAGCTGAAGGAGGAGCCACACAGGCTCCACCCACTAAAGGCTGTCTACAGAAAACTACAGGAAAGGGCGGAAACATACTGAACCAGTCACTCTACACAAGAAGAGAGACAAGATGTAGGAGGAGCCCAACAGGCTCCACCCACTACAGGCTGTCTTTAGAATATTACAGGAAGGGGCGGAGACAAGACCAGTCACATGGCACAAAGAGAAAGAGCAGCAGTGAGTGGTCTTTTATTACAGGAAGCTCGTGCACGGAGTAGGGGGGGGGGGGTATTGAGTAACAAATAATACTGGAGTTGATGGATGGTTACCTTTTGTTATTGGGGCCTGACTTTTTCTGGCTCCACCTACTGCTTCTCCCTGTTCAATAAGAGTGCTTCTACTGGCCACTAAAGTGATCTCATTGGACGGTGGAATGGCGGATCTTGGCCATAAAGTCAGAGGAAGTCAGACTCCAATAACTAAGTGAAAATAAATCAGAAAGAAGCACTGAAGACGTTTTTGTGGAGAACAATCCAACATTCGGCATCTTGTGGGGTCTGTTGTTGGTTAGAACCTTCATTTCAAGACTTTACCATGGAGAACGGGTTTACACGAGGACAACAGAAATGTCTGAAATTCGGATGCCTGTAAAATGTCAGGATGAAAGATTTTTCGAGTTTCTGGAAACTTTTTTAGCATCCATACCATGATTAGATCATACAAAATATTGTCTAATTCATCCTATTAAAGCAACATTGTTGTCACAGAAAAAACAGCAATACTAATGGTGGCCTTGCAAACGAAGAATCCTATGGCTAGATGCACATGGGAACATTTGCCCACGCAGCATAAAGACACGGTTTTATTTATTTGTACCGGGGATGCCCTCAAGCTGTCTACAGCCACCCGTAGACATGAGTGGGTGAAGGCGGCTGTACACAGCTATTTGTGGAAAGTAGTGTATGCGCATAGACGTAATGCGTAGGAAGGCGCATGCCGTATATCTTCCAACCTGAAGGTGGCATTGCGCTGTCTCCTCAGGTTGGTAGGAGACAACCTGATGAGGTAATGTCCTCTATCTTGGGCTCTGGATGGCCATCCTGAGGAGGATAGTGATCCAGTTGGATGTAGAAGACTTGGTCAACCATCTTGATGTGGAACCCAATAAATATAGGGGGCCGATGTCATTCAATGTGCCCTCAGTGAGGCAAACATGAATTTGTGAAGGCGGCTGTGTGCAGCTATTTGCGTAAACTAGCACATGCGCATAAATGTAATGTGTAGGCAGGCGCAGGATGCGGTATATTCTCCAAACTAGAAGGTGGCATTGTGTTTTCTCCTCGGGTTGGTAGGAGACCAGTAGGGAGGAAATGTCCCCTATCTTGGGCTCTGGACAGCCATCTTCAGGAAAATGGTGATTTGGTTGGATGTCGAAGACTTGGTCATCCATCTTGATTTGGAGACTTATAAATATAGGGGACTGATGTCATTCGGTTTGCCCTCAGTGAGGCAGGCATTAATCCTTGAAGGCAGCTATATGCAGCTATTTGCGTAAAGTAGAGTATGCACATGGACGCAATGTGTAGGCAGGCACAGACTGCGGTATATCCTCCAAACAAGGGGTAGCATTGCGCTGTCTCCTTAGCTTGGTAGGAGTCCAGTGGGAAGGAAATGTCCCATATCTTGGGCTCTGAATGGCCATCTTGGGGAGGACAGTGATCCGGTTGGACGCCAAAGACTTGGTCGGCCATCTTGATGTGGAACCCAATAAATATAGGGGACCACTGTCATTCGGTGTGCCCTCAGTGAGACAGCAGGTAGGGTAAGAGCCCCACTAGGTAGGGAAATCCCAGGGGCAGTAATAGAGAGAGCTTCCGGACGAGCAGGGGCTTGTAGGTTTCCTTTCAAGGGTGTCCCTGTTACACGGTTCCCAAACAGATTGCATTGGCCCATCTTATACTGCAGGGGCCTGGCAGAATCTAGCAACAGTATACCTCACCAACACCCCTCCGATGGAGCACTCCTCCGGCTTGTAAGTGAAATTTGCATCACTGCAAGTAAAGTCTGTAGTGCCAAGGTCATATTTGACTTTTGTGCCTTGTTGGTTGACTATTGACTTTTGTTTAACTCCAATTCACTCTGTCTCGTCGTTCTTCCATAAGTTGGTACAACACTTAAGCCAGCCATGGACGGATCGAAATTTGGCTGGTTCATTGATTGTGTTGATAGGGCAATTAAGCTATTTTCTTTCCCTTAACCCGTGGTTGAAGGAAAGAAAATTGCGTAACCTATGGCCAGCCTTAGGACCCCACCTAAAATTGCACCAAATGCACCTTAGGTTTATGGGCAACTGGGCACAGCTCTATACGCTGCATTGGGCAAAGATGCCCATGTGCAAGTAGCCTAATATTGACCTCTCCAGGCAGAGTTGCTGTACTGAAGATCTATAGCGGCATTTTCATCATTGGACACACCGGGTATGTTGGAAGCCTGGTCCTCCACTGCAAGCTGTGGTCCCTCCTGAAGGCTCCTATGACACTAATCTGACGTAGGGGCCGGTGGAAGGAACTATAGAGTACAACGGGAGGGCCAGACATCGAGCACAGCTGTAAACGTATGGGATGGTGAAGATTCTTCAGCTGTTGTAGATCTTCAGCACAGTATAGGTAGGACATCCCACCGGCTCACAGTATTTCTCCTCTTCTTTTGCAAGGGCATTTTGTTTTTTCCACAACTGCATTGCTTTGGCTTATAAGTCAAATCAGCCAATGTTCTTCTATTATCTTCAATCTTCTAGTATGTAAAAAAGATCTGTATACTTACCTTTTTTCTTTCTGCTCCGGTCTGATCCCATGATCTCCCCTATGTCAGTGAGCAGCTGGCTGCAGGGGAGAAGAGTAAGTGCTTGACAACGACTGGCAATTCCAGGTGCAGTGATGTCACCCATAGACTCCCATACTCCATCCATTGTTGGCACTCCCTCCTCTCCCCTGCAGCAGCTGCTCACTGACATAGGGGAGCCGGAGCTGCAGGATCATGTGACCAGACCGGAGCAGACCTTTTTACATAGGTTAGACAGGATAGGTAGGGGGAGGGATTGGATATTTTTAAGAATCATTTTGTTTGGGCTGGAATTCCCCTTTAAGGGCACTTTCAAGGTGCTGAGTGCATCTTCAGTTTGCCCCCCCATCCCATCTTTAAGGAAACACCAGCAACCATTCAGGAAGAAAAATTCCACTATTTGGTAAACAGAGTTTTCACATGTAGGAATCTACTGTCCTCTACTGTCTGAATTTGTAAATGCTTGTAAATATATTATGTGTGCACTTCCTGCCCCTGAGTTTTTGGCTTTGAAACCCCAGAAGGTGTCAGGGAAGAATTGCGAGATTTGGAAAATATGCCAGCATCCAATATGGTCTCGCTAATTCGCTAACCTGTTACCGACCCGGCTTGCCTTTTGACCTGGTTCACCTTGATTCCTGGCTCTGACCCCTGGCTTGAACTTCTGACTTCGCTTCCACTTGATCCACTGTGTTTGATCTCAGCTTGGCTCAACGACTCTGCTATTACCTGTCTAACCGTGTATGACCCCCGGCTTGTTCCAGTTTCCGCTACCTGCCTATGCTACTGACTGATCCACTGTATATGACCCCTTGGCCTGGCTGCTGGTTCTGCTTCCTGTTTTGCCCTGCTGCCAAGTACTCCCGGAACTGCTAGGAGACACCTGCCCTACAGTGCATCCTGCTTGTTCCTGCTGCCATCCTGTGATCAGCTCTGTAGACTACTACAACTGGCAACCTATGCTTCTTTGGGCACTGCATTTCCTGGTACCACCTCCAGGGGTGTTCTGCACTCATCTGCAAGGTGAGCCCTCTCAGCACTTCAGCCTCCGACCAGGTACGTGACAGAAGGAGGAAGTGGACAGAGAGAGAGAAAGTCTCAGCCACATGTCCTTGCTGATATACCCTACTATTATATACTACTAGGAAGGGACTAAAAGGCAGAGTAGATAGGCTGACTCTGAGTTCCAGTGCCACCGTTCCAGTGCCACCCCACAGTTCCTGCTGGTGAGAACAACAGTTGGAGGATACCCCCATGACCGCTGATCCTGTCTTCAATCTTCCACTCAGTGAAGGTTCTGGTTCTCTTATTTACTCTACCTACAGATTTAGCGCACTATCGTGTTTGCTGAAGGGACATTTATCATAACGATAAAAGAGGCCTATCATCCAAACAATAAAAGAGGGCCAAAAGAGGCCTATCGTCCATAGGTACAATGATCATCATCCAATTCACCCAAAAATGATTAGGCTGGCCTATGAGGTAATAGCCACCTAACATGTTCCTGCCGGTAATAAGCTTCTTTCCAGGCTGATCAAATACCAGTTGGAGGATCCCCCCCCTTTTTGTGCACTGGTCCAACCAAGACATTTGGTGGAGGCGATATTATGGTGTGGGATTGTTTTTCGGGAGTTGGGCTTGGCCTCTTAGTTCCAGTGAAGGCAACTCTTAAGGCATCAGCATACCAAGACATTTTGGACAATTTCATGCTCCCAACTTTGTGGGAACAGTTTGAGGACGGCCCCTTCCTGTTCCAACATGACTGCACACCAGTGCACAAAGCAAGGTCCATAAAAACATGGATACGCGAGTTTGGGGTAGAGGAACCTGACTGGCCTGCCTCAACCCTATAGAACACCTTTGGGATGAATCAGAGCGGAGACTGCGAGCCAGGCCTTCTCGTCCAACATCAGTGCCTGACCTCACAAATGTGCTCCTGGAAGAATGGTCAAACATTCCCATAGACACCCTCCTAAACCTTGTGGACGGCCTTCCAGGAAGAGTTAAAGCTGTTATAGCTGCAAAGGGGGGGGCCAACTCAATATTGAACCTTACAGACTAATGCCCCGTACACACGGTCGGACTTTGTTCGGACATTCCGACAACAAAATCCTAGGATTTTTTCCGACGGATGTTGGCTCAAACTTGTCTTGCATACACACGGTCACACAAACTTGTCAGAAAATCCGATCGTTCTGAACGCGGTGACGTAAAACACGTACGTCGGGACTATAAACGGGGTAGTAGCCAATAGCTTTCATCTCTTTATTTATTCTGAGCATGCGTGGCACTTTGTCCGTCAGATTTGTGTACACACGATCGGAATTTCCGACAACGGATTTTGTTGTCGGAAAATTTTATCTCCTGCTCTCCAACTTTGTGTGTCGGAAAATCCGATGGAAAATGTCCGATGGAGCCCACACACGGTCGGAATTTCCGACAACACGCTCCGATCGGACATTTTCCATCAGAAAATCTGACCGTGTGTACGGGGCATTAGACTGGGATGCCATTAAAGTTCATGTGAGTGTGAAGGCAGGCGTTCTAATACTTTTGACAATATAGTGTACTTATGGTTAATGTTATATGCTGCTTGCAGTAGTTCTTCTGCTCCCAATTACTTTATTTAGATTATTGATTCATTTCCCAGGAAGGGAGTCCCTGGTGTAGGCACTGGCAACTTTATTATCAATCCCACTCTTCCACTTAGCGAAGGTTCTGGTTCTCTTATTTGCTTCCAGATTTAGTGCCACACTCCTCTTTGGTGGAGGCGGGTCATTTCTCATAACCCCCCCCCCCCCCCCCCCCAAAAGAGGGCTTCACACATATTGTCCATAAGTACAATGATCATCCAAAAATGAGTAGGTTGGGCTCTGGAGTAGTAGTCACCTGACATATTGAACAGAACTTGTGCAGTATAGGTGAGAAAGATGTCTCTTTGGTGTTTAAAACTTTCATAATGGTTTCATCAGAAACGTTTGTACGTGGCCAGACCAAAGACAAGTCATTATCTTTGAAGCTTTTGTCCACTTTCTAGGTTTCCTGAGCCAAGTGCAGGGACAGGTAATGTCACCCCAGGGCATCCTGTGCCCCATAGTGATGCAAATCAGACCAGGGCTGTGCTGTGGACAAGCATCTGGTTTGCATATACAGCAGGAAAATATTGGGGAGGAAAATCATTTATAAAAACATCAGTTTGAGAAGTTCTACTAAGTGAAATAAATGGTTCCAGAACCACGCTGACATACCACATGGTTTTCAGCTTCATCATTTCATTAACTAGGTGGTAACGCCTTTTAATAAGAAAGGAATACTGCCATGTGCGAACATCTGGGCCTCCAAAATTTGGGGTTTTCTTTCCAAATTCACTATTAATTGTTCATAAAACCTCCAGCTTTCTGTAGAAACAATTAAACTCTGCGTGGAGTTCATGTTGGCTTGCTGAGGTTGGACTGGTCTTTAAATAATATTGGGCCTTGACTGTGTTGGTTCTTATAGTACATTTTATATGAGGAGAGCATGGAAGATGGTGCAACTGCCCAGAAAGTTCAGTGGTCTCAGTACTTTGGTTAGGTTAGCTTAACTGCTTTACAGCATTGGGGCCCTTAGCCAGTTCCCAGAAGGGATACTATTTGCATGGAGCTTGTGAGTTCTCTCCGCACTTTCATGGGTTTTCTGAGGTGATGTGGTTCCAAAGACCTGCTTATAACCAGCCTGAATGGGTCCACAAGGGCACAACTGTGATGGGGAACATTGGGTCCACAAGGGCACAACTGGGAAGGGGACATTAGTTTTACAAGGGCACAGCTGTGATGGAGACATTGGGTCCACAAGGACACAACTGTGATGGGGAACATTGGGTCCACAAGGGCACAACTGGGAAGGGGACATTAGTTTTACAAGGGCACAGCTGTGATGGGGACATTAGGTCCACAAAGGCACAAATGTTATTGGGAAATTAGGTCCACAAGGGCACAACTGTGATGGGGACATTGGGTCTATAAGGCACAACTGTGATGGGGACATTGGGTTTACAAGGACACAGCTGTGATGAGGACATTGGGTCTACAAGGACACAACTGTGATGAGGACATTGGGTCTACAAGGACACAACTGTGATGGGAACATTGGGTCTACAAGGGCATAGCTGTGATGGGGTAATTGGGTCTATAAGGCACAACTGTGATGGGGTAATTGGGTCTATAAGGGCACAGCTGTGATGGGGAAATTGGGTCTACAAGGGCACAACTGTGATGAGGACATTAAGTCTAAGCTTAATTCAGGGCATGGATGGATGTAAAGCTGTCAGGGCTTGTTTACACTTGCGTTGTTTATGAAAATAGATTTGTGGTGGATCGCTTTTCACAGAAGAGCAAGGGGTATCTGAGAGGTGGTGATACTGTCGCCTCGTAAATGCCTTTTTTTTTGACAGCCAAATGAGCTTTTTCAATGAGAATACCATGAGCCTAGAGTTGTGGTGCAACCCTTTTTCACAACCACTGCAGAAAGAGACAGCAGCATGTGTACACCACCGTATGGCTGCCTTTGCATCCTAAGCGGAGGGGCAATAAAACTGAAGCCTAGCTGACAATTTTTACCACCCTATCCCCATGGGGAAGTCCCCAGCTCACTGCTGAAACACAGGGCAGTTTACTGTATGTAGATGAAAAAGTTTATACTGCGCTCCTAGTAAGTACACCTGTTAGTTCAGCAAATAGTTTGCTTGGGTCAGCTTGGCCCAAATGATCTATTTAAAGGGACATTAAACGTGGAGTAAAAGCTATGTTCACACATATGCAGGCTACTGCTAATGCATTTCCAGCTGCATTTTGTGGCATGGTTTCTGTTCTTCAAACGCGTTTTTGACACTGTGATGGGGACATTGGGTCTACAAGAGCACAACTGTGATGGGGACATTGGGGTCTACAAGAGCACAACTGTGATGGGGACATTGGGGTCTACAAGAGCACAACTGTGATGGGGACATTGGGGTCTACAAGAGCACAACTGTGATAAGGACATTGGAGTCTACAAGAGCACAACTGTGATGGGGACATTGGGGTCTACAAGAGCACAACTGTGATGGGGACATTGGGGTCTACAAGAGCACAACTGTGATGGGGACATTGGGGTCTACAAGAGCACAACTGTGATGGGGACATTGGGGTCTACAAGAGCAAAATTGTGATGGGGACATTGGGTCTACAAGAGCACAACTGTGATGGGGACATTGGGTCCACAAGAGCACAACTGTGATGGGGACATTGGGTCCACAGGGGCACAACTGTGATGGGGACATTGGGGTCTACAAGAGCACAACTGTGATGGGGACATTGGGTCCACAAGAGCACAACTGTGATGGGGACATTGGGGTCTACAAGAGCACAACTGTGATGGGGACATTGGGTCCACAGGGGCACAACTGTGATGGGGACATTGGGTCCACAAGGGCACAACTGTGATGGGGACATTGGGTCTACAAGGGCACAACTGTGATGGGGACATTGGGTCTACAAGGGCACAATTGTGATAGGGACATTGGGTCTACAAGGGCACAACTGTGATGGGGACATTGGGGTCTACAAGAGCACAACTGTGATGGGGACATTGGGGTCTACAAGAGCACAACTGTGATGGGGACATTGGGGTCTACAAGAGCACAACTGTGATGGGGACATTGGGGTCTACAAGAGCAAAATTGTGATGGGGACATTGGGTCTACAAGAGCACAACTGTGATGGGGACATTGGGTCCACAAGAGCACAACTGTGATGGGGACATTGGGTCCACAGGGGCACAACTGTGATGGGGACATTGGGGTCTACAAGAGCACAACTGTGATGGGGACATTGGGTCCACAAGAGCACAACTGTGATGGGGACATTGGGGTCTACAAGAGCACAACTGTGATGGGGACATTGGGTCCACAGGGGCACAACTGTGATGGGGACATTGGGTCCACAAGGGCACAACTGTGATGGGGACATTGGGTCTACAAGGGCACAACTGTGATGGGGACATTGGGTCTACAAGGGCACAATTGTGATAGGGACATTGGGTCTACAAGGGCACAACTGTGTTGGGGACATTGGGTCTACAAGGGCACAATTGTGATAGGGACATTGGGTCTACAAGGGCACAACTGTGTTGGGGACATTGGGTCCACAAGGGCACAACTGTGATGGGGACATTGGGTCTACAAGGGCACAACTGTGATGGGGACATTGGGTCTACAAGGGCACAATTGTGATAGGGACATTGGGTCTACAAGGGCACAACTGTGATGGGGACATTGGGGTCTACAAGGGCACAACTGTGATGGGGACATTGGGTCCACAGGGGCACAACTGTGATGGGGACATTGGGTCCACAAGGGCACAACTGTGATGGGGACATTGGGTCCACAAGGGCACAACTGTGATGGGGACATTGGGTCCACAAGAGCACAACTGTGATGGGGACATTGGGGTCTACAAGGGTACAACTGTGATGGGGACATTGGGTCCACAGGGGCACAACTGTGATGGGGACATTGGGTCCACAAGAGCACAACTGTGATGGGGACATTGGGGTCTACAAGGGTACAACTGTGATGGGGACATTGGGTCCACAGGGGCACAACTGTGATGGGGACATTGGGTCCACAAGGGCACAACTGTGATGGGGACATTGGGTCTACAAGGGCACAACTGTGATGGGGACATTGGGTCTACAAGGGCACAATTGTGATAGGGACATTGGGTCTACAAGGGCACAACTGTGATGGGGACATTGGGTCTACAAGAGCACAACTGTGATAGGGACATTGGGTCTACAAGGGCACAACTGTGATGGGGACATTGGGTCCACAAGAGCACAACTGTGATAGGGGCATTGGGTCTACAAGGGCACAACTGTGATGGGGACATTGGGTCTACAAGGGCACAACTGTGATAGGGACATTGGGTCTACGAGGGCACAACTGTGATGGGAACATTGGGTCTACAAGGGCACAACTGTGATGGGGACATTGGGTCTACAAGGGCACAACTGTGATGGGGACATTGGGTCTACAAGGGCACAACTGTGATGGGGACATTGGGTCTACAAGGGCACAACTGTGATGGGGACATTGGGTCTACAAGGGCACAACTGTGATGGGGACATTGGGTTCACAAGGGCACAACTGTGATGGCGACATTGGGTCCACAAGGGCACAACTGTGATGGGGACATAGGGTCTTTAAGGGTACAAATGTGATGGAGACATAGTGTCTATAGGGGCACGACTGTGATGGGGACATTTAATGCATTTTGCGTTTTTGGCATGTGTTTAGGAGGAGGTGTCTGTTGTCATGCAGAAAAACTCACCAAAAATGCATGGAGATTTGATGCATTTCTATTGAGTCTACAAGGGCTCTACTGTGATGGGGACATCGAATCTACAAGGGCACCGTGCTGCCTGCAAAAAAGTCCCTGCACCTTTCCAAAAAACCTACTGGTAGAAACTGTATAGATGTGATCATGACCCAAAGGAACGATTGTTAAATGAATTGTAGTGCGTTTCTGCAAATCCACGAATGCACTGCAAAACGCATAGATGGGAACCTAGCCTAAGGCTTTCAAATTTCATCCAGACCTTCTACTTGAATGGAATCCCAGATGTATACATAATCACACACATAGGTTGGACTTGATGGACTTGTGTCTTTTTTCAACCTCACCTACTATGTAACTATGTAACTATGAATTTAAACATATTTTCAATACAATATGTACACCCCCCCCCCCAACAGAAACCACAATCATTGTTAGAATTACATTCCTTCAAGAAAAAATTTCCATCCTGCTCCTTTAAATTTTTAAAATGAGCATCAATTTGACCCCCACTAATTAATCCCCGGTTCACACTGCCCCTGACTTCAAAGTCGCGCGTCATTTAAGTCAGACCCCAGCGCAACGTCGGCACGACTTGCATGCGACTTCTTTAACAGAAGTCAATGCAATCCGTACCAAAGTCGGGCCAAAAGTAGTGCAGGAACCTTTTTCTAAGTCGGAGCGACTCAAGTCGCACCGATTAGAACGGTTCCATTGCACAGATTGGGGTCCAACAGGGGTCTGACTTCTGATGCGACAGGTGCTCCAAAGTCAGAGCGATTGTTCCATCAGTGTGAACCGGTTTAAAAATCCACCAAATGTTCAAATTAAATACTAATCATTAGAAAATCCAAAAACAAACATTTTCAAATGAAATCCTCCTGGTGTACGGCCGGCTTTAGCAAGGGCGCCGGGTTACATTCCAGGAAAAGTTTTCATTAATGATGAGTTTTGTAGAAGAACAAAAAAGTTTGATTTCAGTTGGGGGCGCTCCCAGGCCCAACGATTTGCTCCATACTGAAATCCAACTTTTGATATTCCAGGCCTTCCCATACACAGCAGCTGTTTGAGTGGATGATGAATAAGTGGGGGGCATGTGGGGTCAGGCCAGGCTCATATTGTCAGTGTTCTGTCTGCAGGTTCTCTGCAGCCTCCATGCACCTATTGTATTTCCATGGATCCCTGTGTGTGTGATGTGTAAAGCACCGTGCACCAAACTGCTAATAATAAACAGGATTTGGGAGTTGAGCAGCAGCCGGCGGGGGTCTGCTGTGATCTGTCTGTGTCATTAATCACAGGCTGGCTGTGGAGGATGGACACCTGCCTGTCTAAGCCTCAGTCTCCTGCTGAGAGCTTTGATGTTCTCTGTGAGAGAGTGAGGCCTGCTCTGATGTGTCTCTTGCCTTGTCCTTTGTGAAGGCCGAGAGGAGGGAAAACAGTCCTCCTTCTTTCCAATAAATTGTTTCTTGGAGTTCACTCTGAGGCCAGAGGTCAGGCTGTTGCTTCTGGAAAGAGATAATCGGGATTTATCGGGAAGCAGTGGTCTATACAACCTGTAAATGGAGCTGGTATATAGATTTATCGGGATTTATCGGGAAGCAGTGGTCTATACAACCTGTAAATGGAGCTGGTATATAGATTTATCGGGATTTATCGGGAAGCAGTGGTCTATACAACCTGTAAATGGAACTGGTATATAGAAACTTGAATTATATGTATGGTCATCAGGGGTGAGCACAGGAGTGTTCAGATCCTAGTCCGAACCCACCTGAGCTATACCACCAGACAGCCGCCGCTGCTCCATGATACGTCCATAAGTGTCCACACATGGCCATCAGGGGTAAGAACAGGAGTGTTCAGTTTCTAGTCCAAACCTACCTGAGCTATTCCATCAGAAAGCAGTCACTGCTCCATGATAAGTCCATAAGTGTTTTTAACAGTGTCAACACATTGCCATTAGGGGAGAGCTCGAGCATGTTCAGATCCTAGTTTAAACCCACCTGAGATATCCCACCAGACAGCCGTCAGTGTTCCATGATATGTCCATAATAGATGTCCACACATGGCCATCAGGAGTGAGCAAAGGCATGTTCAGATCCAAGTCTGAACCCACCTGAGCTATCCCACCAGAGACATCAATGCTCCAAGATAAGTCCATGATAAATGTCCACACATGGCCCGTGGGCCCGTAGACGTGGTGTATCTGGATTTTGCAAAAACATTTGACACAGTTCCCCATAATCGTTTACTGTACAAAATAAGGTGCGTTGGCATGGACCATAGGGTGAGTACATGGATTGAAAACTGGCTACAAGGGTGAGTTCAGAGGGTGGTGATAAATGGGGAGTACTCAGAATGGTCAGGGGTGGGTAGTGGGGTTCCCCAGGGTTCTGTGCTGGGACCAATCCTATTAAATTTGTTTATAAACAACCTGGAGGATGGGATAAACAGTTCAATCTCTGTATTTGCAGACGATACTAAGCTAAGCAGGGCAATGACTTCTCTGCAGGATGTGGAAATCTTGCAAAAAGACCTGAACAAATTAATGGGGGAGGGGCGACTACATGGCAAATGAGGTTCAATGTAGAAAAATGTAAAATAATGCATTTGGGTGGCAAAAATCTGAATGCAATCTATAGACTGGGGGGAGAACCTCTGGGGGAATCTAGGATGGAAAAGGACCTGGGGGTCCTAGTAGATGATAGGCTCAGCAATGGAATGCAATGCCAAGCTGCTGCTAACAAAGCAAACAGAATATTGGCATTAAAAAAGGGATCAACTCCAGAGATAAAACGATAATTCTCCCGCTCTACAAGACTCTGGTCCGGCCGCACCTGGAGTATGCTGTCCAGTTCTGGGCACCAGTCCTCAGGAGGGACGTACTGGAAATGGAGCGACTACAAAGAAGGGCAACAAAGCTAATAAAGGGTCTGGAGGATCTTAGTTATGAGGAAAGGTTGTGAGCTCTGAACTTATTCTCTCTGGAGAAGAGACGCTTGAGAGGGGATATGATTTCAATATACAAATACCGTACTGGTGACCCTACAATAGAAATAAAACTTTTTTGCAGAAGAGAGTTTAACAAGACTTGTGGCCACTCATTAAAATTAGAAGAAAAGAGGTTTAACCTTAAACTACGTAGAGGGTTCTTTACTGTAAGAGCGGCAAGGATGTGGAATTTCCTTCCACAGGCGGTGGTCTTAGCGGGGAGCATTGATAGCTTCAAGAAACTATTAGATAAGCACCTGAATGACCGCAACATACAGGGATATATAATGTAATACTGACATATAATCACACACATAGGTTGGACTTGATGGACTTGTGTCTTTTTTCAACCTCACCTACTATGTAACTATGTAACTATATGGCCATCAGGGTAAGCACAAGCATGTTCAGATCCTAGTCCGAACCCACCTGAGCTATCCCACCAGAAAGCTGTCACTGCTTCATGATACGTCCATGATAAGTGACCCAACATATGGTCATTAGGGTGAGCTCGAACATGTTCAGATCCTTGTCTGAACCCACCTGAGCTATCTCACCAGACAGCCATCACTGCTCCATGATACGCCCATGATAGGTGTTCACACATGGCCATCAGGGGGGAGCAAAGGCATGTTCAGATCCTCGTCCGAACCCACCTGAGTTATCCCACCAGAAAGCTATCACTGCTCTATGACACATCCATGATATGTGTCCACATATGGCCATTAGGGGTGAGCTCGAACATGTTCAGATCCTCGCCTGAACCCACCTGAGCTATCTCACCAGACAGCCATCACTATTCCATGATATGTTCCTGATAGGTTTCCACACACGACCATCAGGGGTAAGCACAGGAGTGTTCAGTTTCTAGTCCAAATCTACCTGAGCTATTCCATCAGAAAGTTGTCACTGCTTCATGATAATTCCATAGGTGTACACAAATGGCCATTAGGGGTGAGCTCGAGCATGTTTAGATCCTAGTTCAAACCCACCTGAGCTATCCCACCAGACAGCTGTCAGTGTTCCATGATACCTCCATAATAGGTGTCCACACATGGCCTTCAGGAGTGAGCAAAGGCATGTTCAGATCCAAGACCAAACTCACCTGAGCTATCCCACCAGAGCCATCAATGCTCCAAGATAAGTCCATGATAAGTGTCCACACATGGCCATCAGGGGTGAGCGCAGGTATGTTCAGATCCTAGTCTAAACCCACTTGAGCTGTCCCATCAGAAAGCCATCACTGCTCCATGATACGTCCATGATAAGTGTCTACACATGGCCATTAGGGATGAGCTCAGGTATGTTCAGAACCTATTCGGAGCCCATCTGATCTATCCCAACAGACAGCCGTCACTGCTCCATATTATGTCCATCATAGGATTCCACACATGGCCATCAGGGGTGAGCAAAGGTATGTTCAGATCCTAGTCTTAACCCACCTAAGATACCCCACCAGAAAGCCATCAATGTTCCATGATACATCCACGATAAGTTTCGACACGTGGGCACCAAGAGTGAGTTCAAGCGTGTTCAGATTCTAGTCCAAACCTACCTGAGCTATCTCATCAGAAAGCCGTCATGATAAGTCCATGGCAAGTGTTCGGACATTGCCAACTGGGGTGAGCTCAGGTGGTTTTGGATCCTAGTCCAAACCTACCTGAGCTATCCCATTGGGACTGTAAAAGGTATTAACCCCTTTAGTTCTGCTGTAACTCTTAATTTAAAATCAGTACTTCATCCACTATTTATGAACACATTTGATACCATTTGACTCCATCCACGTTTCAGTTTTGGGAACCCAAACATAATCATTTGTACAATCTGAGTGTATGTGGCTGATTTAACACATACAGCCCTAATGGAACTTTTTAATTCAATTTTACCTTTCAAAGTTTTCTATGAACACAAAATTAAATTTGTACTCTGGGTGTACAATGACTAAATGCAGGCAAGAAGTGGAGAGGGGAGGCGTTTCGGCGTCCATCCATACCTGGCAGGACAGGAGTCGTTCCCATGCTATATGTGTGTTCTGAAATAGGCCTGTCAGGAGCTGCTCGTTTCGCATGTATCTCCGGCTACACAAAGTTCTCTTCTTGCCAAAGGGAAACAATAAGGAATGTTAAATAGTTTAACTTGTCAGCAGCATAATGCATTACAGTCATTAATACAAATACTTCACTTACAAATGCAGAAAGTACAGCATGGCGGGCGGCTTTGATGTCCACATTCTCATCATAGTTTCCAGCAGGAATCTGAATTGACAGTTTTCACATGACTGACATGTAAGTACTGTAAACCGCAGGACAGAATTTCATGTTATAGAATTGCTCAGCACTTCTCAATATACTGGGATAGGGTTGGCGTTTCGCTGGTCCATCCTGGGCCGTCATTTGTCTGCCATTGGGCCAGGCGTTGGATCAAACCATTGAGAAATGTGCTCAGAAAATGCTGGTTAGCACAGGAAGAGAGAAAGTTCAACTGTTTTCTCTAGAAAGCCCCCCTAGCACTACAATTCTACATCCAAGTGAGACAGGCTTTATCTGCGACATCTGCTGGTGAATCCTGGTATCACAGCACAAGTGTGCCCAATGGTCACCGTTATACAATGGTTGGTCGGACGAGAAGCATAATAAAACATAGACTCTTGTAACATGCACAGAATACAATTTTGTACTGTGTTAGCCATTGATTAATGTGGAAAGTTTGGAGTTTAGGTGATAGCCTTTGTTGACCAAATTAAAGAGGAACTTCACTCTCCTCCACCCCCTCATCTCTATACCCCCCATGACCTATTTCACTAGGTAGACCACAAAACACACTCACACGTCCAGTGATCCAGCAGTGTTCTGTGAATATTTGCAATGCCGTTGCTGTGTACTGGGCCCCACCATCTTATTCCACAGCCCGATATGAACAGGAAGCTTATTGTGACATACCTTGGCTGGAGGCCAAACTGACAAGAATACCTTTTCTTGCGGCTCTGGTTTGAGTACCTCCAAGTATAGGATCAGGAGCACAGGACATGAGGAAGCACATGTTCCGGGTAATCCGGTAGAGGTAGTCTCTGGACTGTAGTCAGCAGAAGTGCAAGCAAGCACACCTGAGGAGGACCAAAGATGGTGGCACACAGGAAGGCACCTGGGAACTGGACCTTAGAAGCTTGGTACAGAGACTACGAGGACACACAGTAGAGGTAGATGCAGGTACCAGTTGAGATCAAAGACATGGTCAGCTGGCAAGCCAGGGTCGGCACGGTTGGACAGCAAGGACGTAGTCAGTAGCCAAGTCATACACGAGGAGTAAGCGTAGTCAAGCAGCAGGCCAAGGTCAATACTAGGAGGACAGCAGAGTGTGGTCAGAGGCAATCCAACTTCAGAATCCAGAATCCACAAAGCAAGGTCAGGAGCAGGCTGGGTCAGCAACGGGATATCAGACAGCAGGGGCAGGAATGCAGGACACGGATACCTGTACAACATCCTGCGTGTAGAACACATAAGGGCCTCCTTTAAATAGGCAGCCTGGGGCCATTCTTGGATGTGCAGGGGCATGCGCCGATGTGCAATGGATGTGCTAATGTGTCAGTGCACGCCGGTTATTGGTGAAAGTCTGTGTGCTGGCATATGTGCACACACAGTGGTGGCTGGTGCTTTTTTTTTTTGAGGGGGGGCGGTAACTTACCATGTTTGAAGTAATCTATTCTGTTTATTCTCCAAAACTCCCCTTCCCTGGTTGTTGTCTTCAGGTGGCTCCATCTCTTTGCTGGGTCCCATGGAACCACCCTTATGTGCGCGGTTCTTACTGCCACTTTGAATGAGTCTCCTTATGGCCATAGATGTGAATAGGCCCAGTGGCAAGCCATCTTCCTTACCCCCCACCCCCCACTCCTCCCCGCGAATAATTGACAGTTGGATCCTGCGCTGTCTTTAGTACACTGAGCATGTGCAGCACTCCAGGTACACGCTCCATCAGCAGGTAATTTGGTAAAGTGGCGCTGTGGACCTGGAGCCGGCGGTTGTGCATTGATTATAATGTAAATGTACTATGGCCACATTTTAATGAAATTATGGACTGGGCGACAAAAAAAATGTTGCTAAGAATGTATTTATGTGAAAACACTGGAGGGTTTAACAATACTTTAAGTAATTAAAAAAATGCAGTCTTTCAGGACTTTCCTTAGGTCCCACCTCAGGCAACTCATTTGAATAATTCCTTAGTCAGGGGTGTCAGAAAGGTCCCGTCCTCCTGTATCGTATGAAAGTCATCAAGGAATGCACTTCCTTCTAAAAAAAGATGGAAACATGCTAGATGTGAAGGTGAGCAATTTCCTGGTCACTAAAGGGTCAACTGATAATTTCTTACTGGAGACCCAACTCTAAAATCAGCCGTCGTGTTCTGTGATGTGATGGACTATTTGTAGAGTTTACAGGGCTACGATGAAACCAATGGAGACATTTTCTACAATATTCTCACTTATTACCCCCTTGCGGCTCTGGTCCGAGCACCTCTGAGGAGGCACAAGGCACAAAGTAGCACGGGTGCCGATAATTGAGTGGCAGTAGAGCTTCTTTTGTATCCAGCAGTGGTGGAACCTCACCAGAAGTGGGTCATGGTTGGTAATCTGCAGAATGGCACCCAGAAGAGGAACCTTGGCAGCCTGGTGTGGAGACGGTGTAGGAGTCCACCTGTAGGCAAGGTGAGGTGAGTGCCAGGATCTGGAACATGATCAGGAGGCAAGACAAGGTCAGCACAGAAGTATAACAGGGACCTGGTCAATAACCAAGCCAGAGTCATGTACCTTGGTTGGAAGCTGAAATGACAAGAGGGCTCCCCTTGCGGCTCTGGTCCGAGCACCCCTAAGGAGACAGAGGCACAAGGCACAAAGTAGCACGGGTGCCGATAATTGGGTAGCAGTAGAGCTTCTTTTGTAGCCAGCAGTGGTGGAACCTCACCAGAAGTGGGTCATGGTTGGTAATCTGCAGAATGGCACCCAGAAGAGGAACCTTGGCAGCCTGGTGTGGAGACGGTGTAGGAGTCCACCTGTAAGCAAGGTGAGGTGAGTGCCAGGATCTGGGACATGTTCAGGAGGCAAGACAAGGTCAGCACAGAAGTATAACAGGGACCTGGTCAGTAGCCAAGCCAGAGTCATGTACCTTGGTTGGAAGCTGAAATGACAAGAGGGCTCCCCTTGCGGCTCTGGTCCGAGCACCCCTAAGGAGACAGAGGCACAAGGCACAAAGTAGCACGGGTGCCGGTAATTGGGTGGCAGTAGAGCTTCTTTTGTAGCCAGCAGTGGTGGAACCTCACCAGAAGTGGGTCTTGGTTGGTAATCTGCAGAATGGCACCCAGAAGAGGAACCTTGGCAGCCTGGTGTGGAGACGGTGTAGGAGTCCACCTGTAGGCAAGGTTAGGTGAGTGCCAGGATCTTGGACATGATCAGGAGGCAAGACAAGGTCAGCACAGAAGTATAACAGGGACCTGGTCAGTAGCCAAGCCAGAGTCATGTACCTTGGTTGGAAGCTGAAATGACAAGAGGGCTTCCTCTTGCGGCTCTGGTCTGAGCACCCCTAAGGAGACAGAGGCACAAAGTAGCACGGGTGCCGGTAATTGGGTGGCAGTAGAGCTTCTTTTGTAGCCAGCAGTGGTGGAACCTCACCAGAAGTGGGTCATGGTTGGTAATCTGCAGAATGGCACCCAGAAGAGGAACCTTGAAAACCTGGTGTGGAGACGGTGTAGGAGTCCACCTGTAAGCAAGGTGAGGTTAGTGCCAGGATCTGGGACATGATCAGGAGGCAAGACAAGGTCAGCACAGAAGTATAACAGGGACCTGGTCAGTACCCAAGCCCGAACCACACACAAGGAGCAGGAGTAAGCGTAGTCAAACAGCAAAGGGCAATACTTGGAAGAGCGTGGTCAGAGGCAAGCCAAGGCCACAGTCCAGAACCAACAAAGTAAGATCAGGCCGGGTCAGGAACGGAATATCAGACAACAGGAGCAGGAGCACAGTTCACGGGAGGGGAGCTGAAGAACCTCCAAGCGATCAGCACACATCGGGGGCCTCCCTTAAATAGGCAGCTTGGTGCCATTCTCAGAATTGGATGTGCGCACCCATGAGCACTTCTGCGCGCCGATGCACGCTTGTGCACATGGATGTGCCAGTGTGTCAGTGCATGCTGGTTACTGGCCAAAGTCTGATTGTGCGCCGGCCGGAATGTGAGATGGTGTTTCATTTTTTCAGCGGTTGCGAAGCAAAACGTCGCAACTGTGACACATATAGAGCCCTAAATTGCTGCACTTCTGTGTTTCGGAGGTGGAAAACCACGGCTTAATGGCCCACTCATGCGAACAAGCCCTAACAGAGTCCAAATGACTTGAATCATCAGTTCGATATGTTTCCATTCACCTAAATACTTGCCTACAGATCTGCATAATCCACAGAAAGTCAGGCACTAGGAATCCACGCAACAGTGATCCATGACCCCCTGCAAACCAGAATCCATCAGAGTTCTTCCTTAAAGAGCCACATGGAGGGCACAAAAGACGCGTTCTCTGCACATTACTGGAAAGTTAGATTGTAATTCCCTCAAGAAATTGATATCCAGAGAGCCCAACGAAGAAGAAGAAAAAAAAAAATGACCTACCAAGACTAATGGTCAGGCAATATAGGGTGGAAAAAGAGGAGAGGAATTTCCCAGATGGGACTATGCTCTCAGCAAATTGCTCTGTCCATACTGCTCCGCTCCCCGGGTGAGGCTGGAAAAGAAAGCTATTGATCCAAGGTGATGGATGGTGTCAGTTACTGCCCATAGAACAATGCTAAGCAATATATTATTTGATGGAGTAGTGTCATTCCAGCATCAAGCCTTGGCAGACAGTCATGGAGTAAGAAGGATGGCCAGAAGTAATCAATGCTCCATCATAAAGCTCGTGATAAAGCTCCATTTATTTCCAGCTCAAAATGTTCCTGTGACAGGGGGAGAGTGAAGGATGGTGCCACAGGAGCTCGGCAATTCCCTGCAAGCTCATAAAAGACGCCAATCCCTCTTGCTGTGTCCAAAAAAAAAAAAAGATCCGCGCGGCTTTATTTTTTCAAATTAAGTACTCCATTATCGTTGTAATTTATTAATGAGGCCAACATTAACGGGATCAGCGTGGAATGGAGTCATGGGCGTCGGGGACGATTGTCGCTCAAATCCATGCCAAAAAAAAAAAAAACACGGAATGGGCTGAATCCTTGTGATATATTGCGATGGCGGAACGTTCCGGATAAAGCGACAGAATATCAGAGCTCATCCCTCCGAGATTTCTAATTCTTTACCATTTTTTTTTTTAATCTTTTTATTAATTTTCTTAACAATAAAAAAAAAAAAAACACTACAAGACATCAAATCCACCGAACCCAAAGTATAATAATACAATCTCAAAATCCGGTATATCAATTATTAATCCAAAAAGAAGAAAAAAAATAAAAATAATTAAAAAAAACTATTTACAAATTACAATTTTTATTTTAGATTGGTAAATGTCATTATATTGAAGTACAGTATCTCACAAAAGTAAGTACACCCCTCAGTCACATTTCTGTAAATCTTTTCTTCTATCTTTTCATGTGACAACACTGAAGAAATGACACTTGTCTACAATGTAAAGTAGTGAGTGTACAGCTTGTATAACAGTGTAAATTTGCTGTCCCCTCAAAATAACTCAACACACAGCCATTAAAGTGGGGTTCCACCCAAAAAAAACAAAAATACCTGAAAAATTCTAAAAAAAAACCCCCCAAAAAATTTGGATATTTTTTTTTTACTTACCTCTAAATGCCTGTTGCTAGGTGGTCCCTCGTAGTCTGCCTCTTCCTTTGCCTGGGCTGGTGACATCACTTCCCCCTCGGCACAGGAAGGGCTCAGCTCTGCTCCCTCCCTCCTGTCAATCATCTGGGACCCATTACAGGTCCCAGGTGACTGAGCGGCCAATCACGGCGCGCGGCGCCGCTCGCGCATGCGCAGTGGGTGCCAGGCTGTGAAGCCACAGCCCGGCGCCCACAGTTGAAATGCCGGCAAAGACGAGCGGAGGAGGGGGGGGGGGGGCGAGCGGGGCTTCGATCCCCTGCATCGCTGGACCCCGGGACAGGTGAGTGTCCAATTAAAAGTCAGCAGCT
The DNA here is from genome assembly GCA_037952835.1 of Lithobates septentrionalis. Taxonomy (NCBI): domain Eukaryota; kingdom Metazoa; phylum Chordata; class Amphibia; order Anura; family Ranidae; genus Lithobates; species Lithobates septentrionalis. The sequence continues at coordinate 713,111 of JBBDGP010001697.1, read as the reverse complement.
GCAGTATTTGTAGCTGCTGACTTTTAATTTTTTTTTTTTTTAATGGACCCCCTGGGTGGAACTCCTCTTTAATGTCTAAACCGCTGGCAACAAAAGTCAGTACACCCCTGTTATACAAGCTGTACACTCACTACTTTACATTGTAGCAAAGTGTCATTTCTTCAGTGTTGTCACATGAAAAGATAGAAGAAAAGATTTACAAAAATGTGACTGGGGGTGTACTTACTTTTGTGAGATACTGTAACTGATCCCATCAACGTTCCAAAAACTTTCTTTTTATGTAAATTGTTACTTTGTTTCTAAGTACTCATTGTAAATATGTTACTAAAAATAGGTGCAGCCATATACATATTACCAAAACTATTGGGACGCCTGCCTTTACACACACATGAACTTTAATGACATCCCAGTCTTAGTCTGGAGGGTTCAATATTGAGTTGGCTCCGCCCTTTGCAGCTATAACAGCTTCAACTCTTCTGGGAAGGCCGTCCACAAGGTTTAGGAGGGTGTCTATGGGAATGTTTGACCATTCTTCTAGAAGAGCATTTGTGAGGTCAGGCACTGATGTTGGACGAGAAGGCCTGGCTCACAGTCTGCGCTCGAATTCATCCCAAAGATGTTCTATCGGGTTGAGGTCAGGACTCTGTGCAGGCCAGTCAAGTTCCTCCATCCCAAACTCACTCCTCCATGTCTTTATGGACCTTGCTTTGTGCACAGTTATGTTGGAACAGGAAGGGGCCGTCCCCAAACTGTTCTTACAAAGTTGGGAGCATGAAATTGTCCAAAATGTCTTGGTATGCTGACACCTTAAGTGTTACCTTCACTGGAACTAAGGGGCCAAACCCAACCCCTGAAAAACAACCCCCCACACCATAATCCCCCCTCCCCCCACACCATAATCCCCCCTCCACCAAATCATCAGTGCATAAAGCAAGGTCCATAAAGACATGGACAGTTTGGGGTGGAGGAACTTGACTGGCCTGCACAGAGTCCTGACCTCAACCCCATAGAACACCTTTGGGATGAATTAGAGCGGAGACTGCGAGCCAGGCCTTCTCGTCCAACATCAGTGCCTGACCTCACAAATGCGCTTCACACGGGGCCTCCGATCGGGACTACAAGTGTCTGATTCTGTACATATGACGCCATCTGGAAACTGAGAGGCTCCAAGCAGACATGACTGGAGTGCAGGTCCACAGAAAGTGGCTGCAAAGAGGCTGCAGGAGATCAGCAGCAACTTTTCTTTTTAGTTTTTGATGTTGCTAAGAAAGATTAGAAACCCTGCCAGGTTTTTACGGCTGTCTGGGACACCATTAGAAATCCCCCCTCACTTCCTGTTTTACCAGACAGGGAGGGTGTGTGTGTGGGGGGGCAGAAATAAAAATCTGACAGGGGTTCTAACACAAACTGAAGTATATCTGAAAGCTAAACGTTTTTCTTCAGTTTTGGATGGAGAGGGATTAGACCCCCTGTCAGGTTTATATTGTCCCCATTATGTTTGTCTTGGTGACCATTATCAGCGAGAATGAGAGAAAATCCCATATTTTTGGGGTTGTCACCGGAACAGCAATAGAGGGGGAATCTTCCAATGGGGACACTAGTTCTGGTGACACCCGGGGATTTTGTGTCTCTACGGATGGATTTTTTTTCTCACTTCCTGTTCCTGTTGCTCTGAGACAGGAAGTGAAGGGAAATCTCTCAGATAAGGGGGGAGGAAAAGCCTATCAGGGGTTATAACCCGCCCTTACTCATGTTTTGCCTTTAGTGCTATCGTAGTGCAGATCAGTAATCAGGAACACCCCATGAATTGTATTTCTTAAAGGCAAGCAGTGGATGTGCCCACCTGGCATCAGCCTATTGCAGTCCCTGTACAGCAGGGCCGGAGTGCGAGAGGAAGAAGCAGCTGAAGAAGCCAATCGGTCCATGTGCTGGACAAGACGCATGCTGGTAGGAGGAGAGAGCAGAGTGACAAAGAGATGAGCTCATCACTGCGCTGCTTCTCCTTTCACCGTCCAGTCACAGGCTTGGGCGACCTGGGCTCAAAGGAAGTGGTTTGCATGATGCTGGCCATCGAACTGAGGCCATCTAGTGGCAGAAAAGAGTATTGCAGGAGGAATCTCTGGATTGAAGGTGAATATTGCAGCAAAAATTGGCTTTGTAATCACTAATGGGCCATTCATTTATATCTCTACAGGGGTTCTGTTGGCCCCTCCTTCTTTTCCAAGAGTCTCAACACCTGTATAGAGTGTAGGCCCCATCTACTAACATTGACTGTCCGACCTGGGCTCAAAGGAAGTGGGTTGCATGATGCTGAACTGAGGACATCTAGTGGGAGAAAACGAGTACTGCAGGAGAAATCTCTAGATTGAATATTGCAGCAAAAGCCTATTTATTTTAATGGACGTTTGTTTTTCTTTATCTTTACTGGAGTTCTGTTGGTTTGTCTCCTTCATTTCCAGGAGTCTCAGCACCTTCGTAGAACTGTAGACCCCATGTACTGACATTCACCATCCAACCTGGGCTCAAAGGAAGTGGGTTGCATGATGCTGGAAACTGAACTGAGGACATCTAGTGGCAACAAAGAGTACTGCAGGAGGAATCTTTGGATTGAAGGTGATATTGCAGCAAAAACCGGCTTTGTAATCTTCTGTGGCCTCTTTCCTTCATGGCTTGTGGGGTCTTTCAGCACCTTTATATAAGGAGAGACCCCCATCTACTGACAGTCTATTGCTTCTCCTTTCACTCTCCAAGACATCCTGGGCTCAACGGAAGTGGTTTGTATGATGCTGGCCATCAGACAGAGGGCATCTAGTGGCATAAAAAGAGTACTGCGGGGGGGGGGGGGGGATCTCTGGATTGAAGGTGAATATTGTAGAAAAAGCCTATTTTCTTTCAATGGACTATTCATCTATATCTTTACTGGAGTTCTGTTGGCCCCTCCTTCATTTCCAGGAGTCTCAGCACCTGTACAGAACTGTAGACCGGACCCCCATCTACTAACATTTACCGTCCAACCTGGGCTCAAAGGAAGTGGGTTGCATGATGCTGGCCATCGAACTGAGGACACCTAGTGGCAAAAAAAGGGTACTGCAGGAGCAATTTGTGGATTGAAGGTGATAATTGTAGCAAAAGCCCATTTCTTTTAATGGACTATTCATATTTTATCTTTATTGGAGCTTTGTTGCCCCCCCCCCCCCCCTTTCATTTCCAGTCTCAGCACCTGTAATGAAGTGTGGACCCCCAACTACTAACATTCACCATCCAACCTGGGCTCAAAGGAAGTGGGTTTGCATGATACTGGCCATTGAACTGAGGACATCTATTGGGAGAAAAAGAGTACTGCAGGAGGAATCTCTGGATTGAAGGTGAATATTGCAGGAATTCACTTTGTAATCTTTAATGGGCCATTCATATATATCTCTACTGGAGCTCTAGTGGCCCCTCCTTCTTTTCCAAGAGTCTCAGCACCTGTACAGAACTGTAGACCGGACCCCCATCTACTAACACTCACTGTCCAACCTGGGCTCAAAGGAAGTGGGTTGCATGATGCCGGCCATTGAACTGAGGACATCTAGTGGCAAAAAAAGAGTACTGCAGGAGGAATTTTTGGATTGAAGGTGATAATTGTAGCAAACCTCTATTTTCTTTTAATGGACTATTCATATTTTATCTTTATTGGAGTTCTGTTGCCCCCCCCCCGCTTTCATTCCCAGGAGTCTCAGCACCTGCATAGAAGTGTAGACCCCCATCTACTAACATTCACCATCCAACCTGGGCTCATAGGAAGTTGGTTGCATGATGCTGGCCATTGAAATATGGACATCTAGTGGGAGAAAACAAGTACTGCGGGAGGAATCTCTGGATTGAAGGTGAATATTGCAGCAAAAATTGGCTTTGTAATCTTTAATGTGCTATTCATTTATATCTCTACTGGAGTTCTGTTGGCCCCTCCTTCTTTTCCAAGAGTCTCAGCACCTGTATAGAGTGTAGGCCCCATCTACTAACATTTACCGTCCAACCTGGGCTCAAAGGAAGTGGGTTGCATGATGCTGGCCATTGAACTGAGGACATCTAGTGGGAGAAAAAGAGTACTGCAGGAGGAATCTCTGGATTGAAGGTGATAATTGCAGCAAAAGCCCTATTTTATTTTAATGGGCTATTCATATTTTATCTTTACTAGAGTTCTCTTGGTCCCCCCCCCCCCCCCTTTTATTTCCAGGAGTCTCAGCACCTGTAAAGAAGTGCGGACCCCCATCTACTGACATTCCATTGCTTCTCCTTTCACTGTCCAACCTGGGCTCAAAGGAAGTGGGTTGAATGATGGCGACCATCAGACTGAGGACATCTAGTGGCAAGGAGGGAAATCTATGAATTTAAGGCGAATATCGCATCAAAAACCGGCTTTGTAATCTTTAATGGGCCGTTCATTTATATCTTATTACTTTTGGGCGGAGTTCTGCTGGTCCCTCCAGGGCCTGAGGGGTTGTCCCGGAGTCCCGGCACCTGTATATAAGGAGAGACCCCCACCTACTAACATTCCATTGCTTCTCCTTTCACTGTCCAGGGCTGCCTGAGCTCTAAGGAAGTAGGTTGCATGATGCTGTTCATCAGACTGAGGACATCTAGTGGCAGACAAGAGTACTGCATGAGGAATCTCTTGATTGAAGGTGAGTATTGCAGCAAAAGCCCTATTTTCTTTTAATAGGCTAATCATTTTTTTTTTCTTTACTGGAGTTCTGTTGGTCCCTCCCCTTCATTTCCAGGAGTCTCAGCACCTTCATAGAAGTTTAGACTCCCATCTACTAACATTCACTGTCCAACCTGGGCTCATAGGAAGTGGGTTGCATGATTTTGGACATCAGACTGAGGACACCTAGTGGCAGAAAACAAGTACTGCAGGAGGAATCTCTGGATTGAAGGTGCATATCGCAGCAAAAACCGGCTTTGTAATCTTTAATGGGCTGTTCATTTATATCTTATTACTTTTGGCCAGAGTTCTGCTGGTCCCTCCATGGCCTGAAGGACCTTTAATGTCCCGGAGTCCCAGGACCTGTATATAAGGAGAGACCCCCATCTACTAACATTCCATTGCTTCTCCTTTCACTGTCCGGGACAACCTGGGCTCAAAGGAAGTGGGTTGCATGATGCTGGTTATCACATGGTGAATATCACAGCAAAAAATGGTGTTGTAATATTTAATGGAGTTCTGTTGGTCCCTTTATTTCATTTCCAGGAGTCCCAGCACCTGAGCAGAAGTGTAGGTCCCCCATCTACTGACATTCACCGTCCAACCTGGGCTCAAAGGAAGTGGGTTGCATGATGCTGGCCATTGAACTGAGGACACCTAGTGGGAAAAAAAGAGTCTCTGGATTGAAGGTGAATATTTCAGGAACAATTGGCTTTGCAATCTTTAAGGGCTATGCTGAGTTCTGCTGGTCCCTCCAAGGCTTGTGGGGCCTTTAATGTCCCGGAGTCCCGGCACCTGTATATAAGGAGAGACCCCCATCTACTAGCATTCCATTGCTTCTCCTTTCACTGTCCAGAGCCTGAGGGACCTTTAGAGTCCCAGCCCCTGTATATAAGGAGAGACCCCCATCTACTCGCCTTCCATTGGTTCTCCTTTCACTGTCCAGAGCCTGAGGGACCTTTAGAGTCCCGGCCCCTGTATATAAGGAGAGACCCCCATCTACTAGCATTCCATTGCTTCTCCTTTCACTGTCCAGGGCCTGAGGGACCTTTAGAGTCCCGGCCCCTGTATATAAGGAGAGACCCCCATCTACTAGCATTCCATTGCTTCTCCTTTCACTGTCCAGGGCCTGAGGGACCTTTAGAGTCCCAGCACCTGTATATAAGGAGAGACCCCCATCTACTCGCCTTCCATTGGTTCTCCTTTCACTGTCCAGAGCCTGAGGGACCTTTAGAGTCCCGGCCCCTGTATATAAGGAGAGACCCCCATCTACTAGCATTCCATTGCTTCTCCTTTCACTGTCCAGGGCCTGAGGGACCTTTAGAGTCCCGGCCCCTGTATATAAGGAGAGACCCCCATCTACTCGCCTTCCATTGGTTCTCCTTTCACTGTCCAGAGCCTGAGGGACCTTTAGAGTCCCGGCCCCTGTATATAAGGAGAGACCCCCATCTACTTGCATTCCATTGCTTCTCCTTTCACTGTCCAGGGCCTGAGGGACCTTTAGAGTCCCGGCCCCTGTATATAAGGAGAGACCCCCATCTACTCGCCTTCCATTGGTTCTCCTTTCACTGTCCAGAGCCTGAGGGACCTTTAGAGTCCCGGCCCCTGTATATAAGGAGAGACCCCCATCTACTCGCCTTCCATTGGTTCTCCTTTCACTGTCCAGGGCTGCCTGGGCTCTAAGGAAGTGGGTTGCATGATGCTGGAGTTCTGTTGGTCCCTCCCCTTCATTTCCAGGAGTCTCAGAACCTTCATAGAAGTTTAGACTCCCATCTACTAACATTCACCGTCCAATCTGGGCTCATAGGAAGTGAGTTGCATGATTTTGGCCATCAGACTGAGGACATCTAGTGGCAGAAAATAGTACTGCAGGAGGAATCTCTGGATTGAAGGTGAATATTGCGGCTAAAGCCTATTTTCTTCTAATGGGCCATTCATTTTTTTTATCTGCACTGGGGTTCTGTAGGTTCCCTCCTTCATTTCCAGAAGTCCCAGCACCTTCATAGAAGTGTAGACCCCCCATCTTCTGACATTCCATTGCATCTCCCGCAGGTGACGAGGAGCTGGTGATGGAATTTTCAGACTGGCAGATCAGAGGAGCACAACGACCGTTTGATCATCAATAAGATGTAAATCATCTCGGTAATAGACGTCTATGGATTGAGAAGGTAGAAGAACGTTCCCTCAGCATTCCCTGGGCTTGGTCTCCTGCAATGTTCTGACTCTCCCATCAATCACCATTATGGAGATCTATTGGCAATCTGTTATTTTCTAGGTGTTGCTTCCTCTTCCTACGTCGGCATGATTGACACCGCGGTTATCATAATGTTTATTCTATATTTAATTATCCGGCTAAACAGTGAATCATTATTATGCTGCCTGGCTTATCGCCTCTCCTCCTCCCGGAACACAATACAACTTCAGGGCTTTCTCTCGCAGTTCGTCTGAAAATCGCACTAATAGCACGGAAGCCACGGCCAAAACACACACAACGGCCCTTGTTTGAGCTCGTCTTTTTTTTGCGCAATTATTGAGCTCCTTGCTTGAAGTCGGATATTTGTCACGCTAATGCGGTGATGTTTTGGCCAGAACATGTAAATTACACTCGGTTCAGGCCACTGGTGGCTCTCTCCTTCGCCGGGATGCGCGGAGTTAATCATTTCATAATCTCATTCAGCCGGTTATGCCGTATGGAGGAGATTTATCTACTGGATAAAAACCAATAATCGCCCAAAGTTGAGTTTAGCACGTCTCAAAGCAAGTTAAGTTCTTATGGGATAATCTCCCTGTTACTTTGTGATTTCCAGATGCGTGAAATAAGAAGCAAATCTAATTCCGGGGGATTTTTTTTGCTGCCTCGCTTGTTCCAGCATAAACTGACTTGTAAGTTGTAGAAATACACGGCAGAAACACATAAAAAAAATCTATAACGAAGGAACAAACCTGCCCCCGGGAGCATAAAGCTAAGCACAAGAGATTGACGATCAAAGGGTCTGTCCAGCCAAAACTCATGTCTTTGGTGATTGGTGGTGTGACAGTGCTGGGGCTCTGCCATGGTGTTAGAGGAGGTAAAAAAGTGCACAAGGTTCTCAGGGATGCAGATTGAGGGGCTCCAGAATGTCAGTTTTAAGCAGAGGAAATTGGGTTTTCAGTTTTATCTGGGATTGGTCACTCCCAGATTGGGTTCTGGAGTTTGGAGACTTCAAAGAGTCATGAAATCTCTAACCCTGTGAGAAAATTGGGTTTTCAGTTTACTCCGGTATTGGGTTCTGTAGTTTGGAGGCTTTAAAGAATCTTGGGAGGGATAAAATCTCTATCCCTGTGAAAAAAATGGGTTCTCAGTTTTCTCCAGGATTGGCAACTCCCAGATTGGGTTTGGTTTTGAGTTTGGAGGCTTCAAAGAGTCTTGGGAGGGATGAAATCTCTAACCCTGTGAAAAAATGGGGTTCTCAGTTCTCTCCAGGATTGGCAACTCCCGGATTGGGTTTGGTTTTGGAGTTTGGAGGCTTCAAAGAGTCATGAAATCTCTAACCCTGTGAGAGAATTGGGTTTTCAGTTTACTCCAGGATTGGCAACTCCCGGATTGGGTTCTGTAGTTTGGAGGCTTTAAAGAATCTTGGGAGGGATAAAATCTCTAACCCTGTGAAAAAATTGGGTTCTCAGTTTTCTCCAGGATTGGCAACTCCCAGATTGGGTTGGTTTTTGAGTTTGGAGGCTTCAAAGAGTCTTGGGAGGGATGAAATCTTTAACCCTGTGAAAAAATGGGGTTCTCAGTTCTCTCCAGGATTGGCAACTCCCGGATTGGGTTTGGTTTTGGAGTTTGGAGGCTTCAAAGAGTCATGAAATCTCTAACCCTGTGAGAAAATTGGGTTTTCAGTTTACTCCAGGATTGGCAACTCCCGGATTGGGTTCTGTAGTTTGGAGGCTTTAAAGAATCTTGGGAGGGATAAAATCTCTATCCCTGTGAAAAAAATGGGTTCTCAGTTTTCTCCAGGATTGGCAACTCCCAGATTGGGTTTGGTTTTTGAGTTTGGAGGCTTCAAAGAGTCTTGGGAGGGATGAAATCTCTAACCCTGTGAAAAAATGGGGTTCTCAGTTTTCTCCAGGATTGGCAACTCCCGGATTGGGTTTGGTTTTGGAGTTTGGAGGCTTCAAAGAGTCTCGGAAGGGATGAAATCTCTAACCCTGTGAGAAAATTGGGTTTTCAGTTTTCTCCACAAAAGGGCAACTTCCAGATCGGATTCTGGAGTTTGGAGACTTTAAAGAGTCTTGGGAGGGATGAAATCTCTAACCCTGTGAAAAAATAGTTTTTATCAGTTTTCTCCAGGATTGGCAACTCCCAGATTGAGTTTTGGAGTTTGGAGGCTTCAAAGAGTCTTGGAAGGGATGAACCCTGTGAGGAATCTCTAACCCTGTGAGAAAATTGGGTTTTCAGTTTTCTCTTGGATTGGTAATTCCCGGGTTGGGTCCTGGAGTTTGGAGGCTTCAAGGAGTCTTGGAAGGTTGAAATCTCTAACCCTGCGAGAAAATTGCTTTTTCAGTTTTCCTCCCAGGATTGCAAACTCCCAGGTTGAGTTCTGTAGTTTGGAGGCTGCAAAGAGCCTTGGGAGGGATGAGGCCTATAACCCTGTGTCCAGTTCTTACCGGAGACCTGCAGGCTAAGTCAGCCAAATTCTCACTCTTGTCACTCCTGTTGCCATTCTTATCTTCACTAACACTTGTTGCTTACCTTTGGATTGTTTACTGACTACGCTTCTGCTTTTCCCTGCCTGCAACATCTGCTACCGGACCCTGGCTTGCTCACCTCTTGGTGGAGCAATCCTGAGGACCGTGACCTGGTACTAACACACATCAAAACCCGTCTCCACCATCAGGAGCTCTGGTCAATACCAGCTAGTGCTCACACCCTGCACCTCAGGTGAGCCTTTGTCATCCACCATGGTGACCTGCTTGTATACTTATCCAGCTGGTCGGTGGACCAGACCCCTGATCGTGACACTTGACGTAACTTTTGAACATTTTACTTTCTTCTTAAATAAAAGTGGGCCAAAAAGCCATGTTTCCTGGCTGGATTGAACTTCAAGGCACTACACTTGAGGGGAACCCCAAAAAATCACAGAGGACCTTCGTGGGCTGAGTAAGTCACTGGCTCCCGATGGCTTTTGGAAACTCTGATCTTCTCTGTGCCAGTGAAGGGAACCCTTAAAGGGGTTGTAAAACCTTGTTTTTTTTTTTTTTAAATAACAAACATGTTATACTTACCTCCACTGTGCAGTTCGTTTTTCGTTTCAGTGTCCCCTGTCCTCCTCTTCTTGGGTCCCCCGGGGGGTGCTGGTAGCTGCTCCCTGCATCGAGTGCCCACGTTGGAGAAGGCTCTCCTAAGGTGGACACCCGTGCGGGCGCGCTCTCGAGTCCTGCTTCTGTGTACATTCACACAGAATGCAGGACTCGGCCCCGCCCCCCTGGTGCCTGCATCGTTGGATTTGATTGACAGCAGCGTGAGCCAATGGCTGCGCTTCTATCAATCTATCCAATCAAGAGCCGAGACAACGGGCAAAGAAGTAGAGCGCGTCTCCGCCGCGGGAACGAATAGGCTCAGTTGAGTAAAACGGGGGGGGGGGGTCTGGTCAGTGTCAGAAGTTTTTTCAGCTTAATGCATTCTCCAATGTGGGATAGGTTGATGAGGCTGCACTAATAGGTGGCACTGATGGGCACTGATAGGTGGTACTGATGAGGCTGCACTGATAGATGGCACTGATGGACACTGATAGGTGGCACTGATGGGTGGCACTGATGAGGCTGCACTGATAGGTGGCATTGATGGGCACTGATAGGTGGCACTGATAGGCGACACTAATGATGAGGTGGCACTAATGAGGTGGCACTGATAGGCAGTGATGGGCACTGATAGGTGGCACTGATGGGCATGGATGAGGTGGCACTGGGGCCCTGATGAAGAGGCACTGGTGGGCACTGATAGGTGGCACTGATAGGCGACACTAATGAGGTGCACTAATGAGGTGGCACTGATAGGCAGTGATGGGCACTTATAGGTTGTACTGATGGGCATGGATGAGGTGGCACTGGGGCCCTGATGAAGAGGCACTGGTGGGCACTGATGAGGCTGCACTGGTAGATGGCACTGATGGGCACTGATAGGTGGCACTGATAGGTGACACTAATGAGGCAGCACTAATGAGGCGGCACTGATAGGCAGTGATGGGCATGGATGAGGTGGCACTGGGGCCCTGATGAAGAGGCACTGGTGGGCACTGATGAGGCTGCACTGATAGATGGCACTGATGGGCACTGATAGGTGGCACTGATAGGCGACACTAATGAGGCGGCACTAATGAGGCGGCACTGATAGGCAGTGATGGGCATGGATGAGGTGGCACTGGGGCCCTGATGAAGAGGCACTGGTGGGCACTGATGAGGCTGCACTGATAGGTGACACTGATGAGGAGGCACTGATGGGCACCTTATTAGCAGCACTGGTGGGCACTATTTGGACTGCCCTGATTATCAGTGTCGATGTCCCTTTTAGGGAAGCCGGTTATCGTCTCTCTCCTCCTCTCCTCTCCTCTCCTCTCCGCTGTTAGCGAGAGGAAAGGAGAGCCGATAACGTGGTAAAGAGCGGCTGATTGGCTGCCCCAGTCTGTGATCAGCAGAGTCCTCCGGACACTGTGATTATAGAGCGCGCCGCGCCCCCTTGCCCCTGCAGCAGGCGCGAGGCGGGGGCGCGATCACGGTTGAGGCCGACCTATGACCACCTCCCAGAGCCTGCCGTTCGCCCCATCGCCGTCGTTCGGCTATAGCGCGGTCGGCAAGCGGTTAAAATAATGCCGGTGCTGCATTAATAAATTGTGTTTCCCCCCCCCCCCCCCCATAATACGTTTTGAAAACTGGAAAAAAAAAAAAATCTTCCGCCTTTAAATGAAGCTTTCTGATTATTTATAGGACAGACTCCGGTAACAGAAATCAAATTGTGAAAATTGACTTTCTCCAGATGTGATTAGAAGGATCTGGTCTGGAGGAGGAAGAAGAAGTGGAGGGGATTTCATTCCTGGAGACAATTAGGATCTGTGGGCACTTCTAATGGTTTGGTGAGTTTTTTCCTCCATGCGAGTGACGGGTTCACTTTCATTGATTATTTTTAATTAGCTTTTACAACATCTTAATTCCGACGCTTGTCATTTTCAGTGCCTCCCAGCAATTACATCTCTCTCTCCCAGAGTCCTTGTTTCCCAACCGACTTGATAAATCGAGTCTTGGCATCTCTTGATAACAAGGCCCCGGTGTCATTGTGCGATTGTCACTCATGGTGTAAGTACACGGCGCGCTACACGCCGGCTGCGGCTTAATATAGCATTCTACATAAGACTTAATTAGATTTGGCTAGTTTGCACACATTAATGCTTTGGTGTCAAAATGCTTCCTGGATTTCAAAATTGGCGCTTGTGTGTCGCCGAAATTCGACATCTGAAAAAAAAAAAAAAAAACATTCTTTGATCGTACGAGGTGGGTGAGATGAAGACACCAGCCGTCATAAATGGAGGATGGAATTCGTTTATAACTTTTCCCACTACTAGGGATTAAACACGTGCAATTCGCTTCCTTCCAAATTTGTTTTTTGTTTTTTTTAACGAATTTCGACAAATTCGTTCGGAAATATCTGAAATTAACGAATAAAAACGCATTTAACAAATTTTTTCGAATATTTGTGAATTTGTAAAAATTCATAAATTCGGAAATTCGAAAAAATTCGGAAACCCGAAAATTCGAAAATCTGAAATACTATCTAATAATAACGTAATTATTACCAACTATTATATTATAGGCAGTGGTGTATTTAGGTTTTGTGCTGCCCTAGGCCTGACTGAACTCGTGCACCCCCCTAATTTAAATATGACCCACCCCTCCCTGTCAAGGCCACACCCCTTCCGGTTTAAGACCCGCCCTATAATCTGTAAACCACACCCCTTCCTCCGCCGCACCATTCAGCGCGCTTCGCACGTGTGCAGTAGGGAATGGGGCATAATGGAGGCAGCAGCACCCGAGAGCCAATCCACAAATTGGCTGGGGTGTCGACATCGCGGGAGCCCTGGGACAGGTAAGTGTCCGAATATTGAAAGTATTGAATTTTGGCCCTTTCACACGGGCCAGGTCAGTCTGTCACTTTTTTCAGGCGGACCTGATCGGACGCTCCATTCACTCCTATGGAGCGTGACAAGTCTGCTGAGACCCGCTGCTATCCGATCCCATCCTGTCTGCAAAATCCAGAGGGATGGAAACCTGATTTTCCATCTGTCTGGCGGATCGGATGAAAATGGACAGGCGGATCCGCTTTCATCGGATCTCCCCATAGAGGACAGCGGGGACCCAGGGCCGTCTTTTTGCACTGGGCACGCTGGGCAGTTGCCCGGGGGCCCCACTTGCCTGGGGGGCTCACCTGCCCAGCATCCCCAGCTAAGCATCTATGTGTCACCCTCGCTCCAATTTTCTGTGACCCCCGCGCTCCGGCCACCATGTCCAGTCTCAGGCCGGCCCCTGGCGCCCTGTGATTGGGCGAAAGGGGTCATGTGTGGCAGGTGGGGCTGGCCTGTCCTCAATCGCGGGAGAGCGGGGCTGACCTTCGCTGTGATCTGTGGCTGCTGTCTTCTCCTCCTCCTCCTCTCCGGGTCACCAGTCATGTCCCCGCCGGGGCGTGCAGGGAGTGCCCGATGTCTTCTCCTCCTCCTCCTCTCCGGGTCACCGGTCATGTCCCCGCCAGGGCGTGCAGAGAGTGCCCGATGTCTTCTCCTCCTCCTCCTCTCCGGGTCAAGATAAAAGTGATCTCTGCGGCGGATTCGGCGCAAAAAAAGAATTAAACGAAAGGTAACAGATTTTTCGGCAGTCCAACTTCAAGATAAAAGTGGTCTCTGTGGCGGATTCGCCACGAGATCACTTTTATCGGTGGCAGGACAGAGGCCCCCCCCGCTGCCCTCCGCCGCTTACCGGAGCCGTCGGTAGCGGCGGAGGTGAACGGATCCTTTCCCTAGCCTGACATGGAGATGAGTGAGGGGAAGATGGCCCCCACCCGTCTCCATATCATTGCAGGGCGGAAAAGACGTCAAAACTTCAGACCCTCTGCCTGGGTCTTTCTATAGCTTGTCTGATTTAGGGATGTGGGCATTATCTCCTACCTTTTCACAATAGCACTTAGCATACCTTTTAACTCTACACACAGAGAGAAGCCAAAATCTTACAGGGTGCCCCAGGTTCGACGTCATTGGTGACAAAACACGTCGGGTGGAGCGATGTGCTGACATCACCGTGCTTCGTAGATACTGGAAGGATGGGTGTTTTACTAGTGCTTGTGATTTTCCTATGCGTTTTAATGCAAACTTGATGTTTGTGCATTACCTTTTAGATTTATTAAATGTTTAAGCGAGCCTTTATCTTTTTTTTTTTTGGGGAAATTCTACGGGCATGATAACTCGGAGGAGACCCGTAAAGGCTTCCTGTTAAAGATTGAGCTGTACTAGTCGCTATACCTGTGGCCTCAGAAATTGATATAATTGTGGGACGGCCATACGCACCCCCCCTATACAAACAAAGGCCCTGGCTGGGTAATTGGCCACAAGTGAGATAGACCTCCAGTGATAGGAGGTCCACATTAGCTGGTAAGCAAGCATTTCTTGCGGTGGAGGTGTCACTTCTTTTGTGACATTTCGACAAATTAATTCATTCGGAAATATCCGAATTAACGAAAACCAGTTTAACACATTTTTCCGAGTATTTGTAAATTTGAATATTGGAAAATTCGAAAATTCGTAAATTCGAAAATTCGTAAAATCTAATATTCGAAAATTCAGAAATTCAAAATCCGAAAATCCGAAATCTCAGAAATTCAGAAATTCGAAAATAAGAAAATCCAAAAATAAGAACGAAAATCTGAAAATTCGAAAATCTGAAATAACTAACTAATAATAATGTAACTATTACTAACTATAGGTATTGGAATTTCCTTTCAAATTTGGCTGTTAGAGAATGTAACGAATACGAATTTATCCGAAGTTACAAATTATCCGAAATAACGAATGCCGCATCTAAACAAATGGAACGTAAAGAATTAATAATAATAATAATTAACAATAAAAATAGAAATAAAAACTTTTTATTAATATCATTATTATTATTCATTTCGTTCCATTTGTTTAGATGCGACATTTGTTATTTCGACTAATTCGTAACTTCGGATAAATTCGTATTCGTTACATTCTCTAACAGCCAAATTTGAAAGGAAATTCCAATACTTATAATTTAATAGTTAGTTATTATTAGTTAGTTATTATTTTGAGTTTTCGGATTTTCGAATTTCCGGATTCTTGGATTGTCGGATTTTCAAATTTATGAATTTACCAATCTTCGAATTTACAAATTTCGATCATAACAAATGACCCGAAAAACAAAAAAAAACCCCCAAAAAACGAATGGAATGAAAACAAACACATTTTTTGGCAGTGCACAAGTCTACTTTTGAGACCCCAAGTCACGTGATATGTGAAATCCTATGTTAGCCACTTCAGCCCGGAAGGTTTTACCCCCTCTTCATGACCAGGCCATTTTTTGAGATACGGCACTGCGTTACTTTAACTGACAATTGTGCGGTCGTGCGACGTTGTACATAAACAAAATAGACGTCTTTTTTTCCCCACAAATAGAGATTTCTTTTGATGGTATTTGATCACCTCTGCGCTATAAACAAAAAAAAAAGATCGACAATTTAAAAAAAAAAAACATTTTTTTTTAATTTCTGCTGTAAAACATCCAATAAAAAAATTTAAAAAAATAAAATTTCTTCTTCAATTTAGGCTGATATTTATTCTGCTACATATTTTTGGTAAAAAAATCGCAATAAGCTTATATTGATTGGTTTGCAGAAAAATTATTGCGTCTATAAACTATGGGATAGATTTATGGAATTTTTTTTTTTTTACTAGTAATGGCGACGATCAGCAATTTTTAGCGGAACTGCGACATTGCGGCGGACAAATCTGACACTAAGTGACACTTTTTGGAGACCAATGACACTAATATAGTGATCAGCGCTAAAAAAAATGCACTGTCACTGTACTGGCAGGGAAGGGTTAACATCAGTGGCTATCGAAGGGGTAACTGAGTTCCCTGGGAGTGCTTGCTAATTGTGTGGGGGATGGTCTGACTGGGTGAAGACAGAGATCCGTGTTCCTGCTTAGCAGAAACACAAGATCTCCATCTTCTCCCCTGGCTGTTCTGCCTCGCTCGGCAATGATCGCGGGTGGCCGGCGGACATCGTTGATTGGCTCCTCCTCTGTCCAATCAGCACGTGATTGGCTCTCCGGCATCCCCTAGAGGCTATTGCACGAAGTGACGCACAGGTACGTGATTTTGCGCACTAGAGCCACTTTGCGGCAGTACAAGCACGTAACGCGGTTGGTGAGTCAATCAGAGCCGTCTTAATTAGCATGACTGAAGTCACTCTGACTTTGGAAATGCTTTTTCAAGGCGACTTTCATCCGACTTGTGCCCATAGACTTTATTGGATGTTGTCTCTGAGTCGGATCCTCCTCTCTATTGATGTGATTTGGATTCGACATTACGGGAAGATTACCCAGCATTCCCTGAAGTTGCTTCAAAGTTGCTTCAAAGTCGCATCAAATCACACTCAATCCACACTGAAGTCGCCCGGCGAAGTCATACTGTAAGTCAGGGCAGTGTGAACCAAGCCTAAAGCCACCCTAAAAGAGTTCTCCGGTTCCTGTAAGTGGGGCGAAACGCGTCACGTTTCAACTACTTCAGCAGGAACCAGCTTAAAATCAAGCTGTGGGTGGCCCTGTTGGCAACACTTAGCTTGTCAAAAGTGGTGTTTGTCAATGGAACCAGTTGGAAAATTGCTGGCCAAACAGCAGCTGCATCCAAACAGATGTATCACCCAATCAGATGCATCAGATGAATCAGATGCATCATTCAATAGATCAGAGGCATCATCCAACCTGACATGTCCCTGATTCGCATGCATCATCCAATTGGATGCATCACCCAATCAGAGGCATTTCTGAATCAGACCCAACATCCAATCAGGTGCATCTTTGAATCAGATTCATCACCCAATCAGATTCATCATTTAATCAGAGGCATCATCCAACCAGAGGCATCATCCAATCAGAGGCAATTATCCAATCAGAGGCATCACCCAATCAGAGGCATCATCCAACCAGAGGCATCATCCAAACAGAGGCATCATCCAATCAGAGGCATCACCCAATCAGAGGCATCATCCAATCAGAGGCATCACCCAATCAGAGGCATCATCCAACCAGAGGCATCATCCAATCAGAGGCATTATCCAATTACAGACATCATCCAATCAGAGGCATTATCTAATTAGAGACATCATCCAATCAGAGGCATCACCCAATCAGAGGCATCATCCAATCAGAGGCATCATCCAATCAGAGGTATCATCCAATCAGAGGCATCATCCAATCAGAGGTATCATCCAATCAGAGGCATCATCCAATCAGAGGTATCATCCAATCAGAGGTATCATCCAATCAGAGGCATCATCCAATCAGAGGTATCATCCAATCAGAGGTATCATCCAATCAGAAGTATTATCCAATCAGATGCAGTCACTGATTGGGAGTCCTGTCAGAATACAATGGGCGGTGGGGGTGACTCGGTGGTCCATAAGGAGGAATCTCTTCTCTGGGGCCGACGGAGGAAGATCTGCCCGTCTACGGGGCGGATTGGCCGCCTCTACAATTTAACACTCTTCTGTTGCATTTAAAACGCGTTGCATAAAAATAAACAACAACAGAGCGGAATCGTCTCTATAACACGATCGTCTTATTCCCGGGACACCGGATTGTGACAAACAGTCTGGATATTTGTTGGTAGAATTATTAGCAGTCTGCGCTTTTCTTTTCTTTTCTTTTTTTTTCTTTTTTTTTTTTTTTTTTAACGCGAGAGACATTTATGTCTCAGTTGCCAAACATTTCTGTGAAAATAATGTGGGAGGATTGTGACAGACATAATTCTCCATCCTACAGCCTCATCAAGTTGAGTTCTGTTAAGCCTTACCCGCTGGGCCCGGCTCCTTTTAAAGTTTCCGCCCTGACAGCTGGATTTATTAGTTTTGAAATTTGTACAAAAATCACACGTCACGTCGCAGGAAAGCTGTCAAAACGTCAACCAGAGGAGATCTCGCATTAAAAGCCTTTCCAGGCAGGCCGCCTCTCTCTCTTTAAAGAAGCAGAACGCAGCCTGCAGAAATATCATTTTATTTTTATTTTTTTTCTCCCCCTGCGCTCCGTCCTGCAATCTCAACTGCTTCATCTCAGCTGTAATTATAAAGTGTCGGGCGGGAGCCGTGCCATGCCAGTACGCCATCCCCATGTGCTACCCGCACTCTCCTTCTTTACAAACACACATCATTTTTTATTTTATATATATATATATATATATATATATATATATATATTTTTTTTTTTTAAATTTATTTATATATATAATTTTATTTATTTATTTTAGCTGCATTGTGCAGCTCTCCTTCTTTGCAAACACACATAATATATATATAAATATATATTTATTATTATATTTATTTATTATTATTTATTATATAGCTGCGTTGTGCAAAAAAAATAAAATAAACCTCATGTATATATATATATATATATATATATATATATATATATATATATATATATATATATATATATATATATATATATATATATATATACATATATATATATAATTTTATTAAATATTTATTTTAGCTGTGTTGTGCAGCTCTCCTTCTTTGCAAGCACACATAATTTATATATTTATATATATATATATATATATATATATATATATATATATATATATATATATATATATATGTATATATATATATATATAAAAGGTCAAGCCAAAATAGGCCCCCTGACAGAAAAGATCCACCTCTATATAAAAAATACTATAAAACAATATTAAAAAATCATATATACCGTATATATATATATATAAAAAAAGTAATAATAAAATAATATAAAATATGTGCTACCCGCACTCTCCTTCTTTACAAACACACATCATTTTATATATATATATATATATATATATATATATATATATATATATATATATATATATATATATAGATCTATCTATCTATCTATCTATCTATCTATCTATCTATCTATCTATAGCTATCTATCTATATATATAGATAGATAGATATATATTATTATTTTTTTTTATTATTTATTTAAATTTTTATTTATTTTTTAGCTGCATTGTGCAAAAAGAATAAACCTCGGCAGGTAATGGGAGCCAAGCAAAGCATGTGACTTTCCACCAGCAGGGAAAGAGTTAACTCTTCGGAGGTTATGGAGGCTCATTGACTTCAGGTTGTATTTTATTATTTTGGCTTGACCTTACAATTATGCTTTTGCTGTGTTTTTTTTTTAATGTGTTAAAACAGAACTCCCCCCCCCCCCCCCCCAAAAGGGGAAGTTCCACCTCCCTTCTCCCTTTTCAACTTTTGGATATTTTTTTTATTTTTTGGGGAAGGGGCAAAAGGGGAAACTGTCCTGGGCCCCACTGACAGAAAGGACCCCCCTCTATATAAAAAATACTATAAAACAATATCACCAAATCAGATGCAACTTCTAATCAGGTGCATCTTTGAATCAGATGTATCAATCAGCCAGATGCATCATCCAATCAGGTGCATCTCTGAATCAGATCCCCCCCCTTTCAACTTTTGGATATTTTTTATTTTTTGGGGAGGGTGCAAAAGGGGCAACTGCCCTGGGCCCCCTGACAGAAGGGGCCCCCTATATAAAAAAAATACTATAAAACAATGTCACCAAATCAGATACACCATGCAATCAGGTGCATCTCTGAATCAGATTCTCCCTCCTTATGAACTTTTGGATATATTTTATTTTTTGGTGAAGGGGCAAAAGGGACAACTGCCCTGGGCCCCCTGACAGAAGGGGCACCCCGCTATACAAAAATACTATAAAACAATATTATAAAATTATATCAAATAAAAAACAAATAATAAAATAATAAACAATAATAAAAAAATACTTTCTTGGGAAGTGTTATTTGCCCTGAGCCCCCTAACAGGATGCCCCACCTCTATACAAAAATTATATAAAACAATAAAAAAAATTATATAAAATAATACAAAAATCAATTATAATAAAAAAAGACTTTCTTTTATTAAATATAGGCCCCTGACAGAAGCCCCCCTCCCCCAATACAAAAATAATATAAAACACTATAAAAAAAACTATATAAAATAATAGAAAATAAATAATAATAATAATAAATAAATAAAAATAATACAATTACTTATCTACCTCCTGACATAAGGCCTCCCTATACAAAAATAATATAAAACAATACAAAAGTGATATAATATAATACAAAATAATATATTCGGTATATGTAATGCTGGAGAGGGGTGTCGGAGACTGCAGACCTAATAGAGGAGATGAGGGTCAGAGATTGAGGACAGGATACATTGTTGGTGTGGAGAAGCTGCAGAAGACAATACAGAACTGGGAAGATGTTACATGAGGCTGGTAGAGATCAATGCTATTACCCTAAATAATTTTCACGCTACAGACTGCTGAGGGCCAAGGGGTTGCATATCATATACCGAAGGGCCACATGCAGCCCTTGGGCCACAGGTTAGGCAACAGGGCCGCAAGGAGTCACAGCTGACTTCCTACAGTTAGCCTGGGGGTTACCGGACACCCAAAGACCGCCGAAGAACTGTCCCAGGTGAGGACAGCGCTGGATCTCTGGAGATCCTTTTTTTGTCCTTTTATAAAAAGTCAGCAGTTACAATATTTGTACAGTATTTGTAGTTGTCATTTTTTTAGGGGGGGGGGGGGGGGGGACTGAAGAACCCGAATGCATGGTGAATGCATTTTGAGATGCATCTAATTTGTTGAACCCCCAATGCATGTCAAGGCCACCTCAACACATCACAATGCATAGATTGGATTACACATGCTGTGTGGGGCTCTCTTTTGGCCAAAAATGGGTCAGGTATGTTTCTTGGTGCATTGAACCCCTTTAAGGTGAACCTTCACTCACAAAAGGCGGGTTTGCTCCCTTACAACAGGGGTCTTCAAATGACGGCCCATGGATCAAATCAGGCCTGCAACAAGATTTTATCTGGCCCAGGGTCAGCGGCATATTCTGAATGTGAACTGACTTAAGATTCAGGTTAACAGAGGCTGCCTATGGCCTTTGCTTCAACCTGATGAGGACCCAGTGAGTAAAATAAGTACTTGATCCCCTACCAACCAACAATAATTCTGTCTCCCACAGACTGGCTACGGTAGGTGCTCATGTGGTACACAGATTAGTCCTGTCAATGTAAGAACTTATTATGTGTATGAAAGACACCTGTTCTTCCATTCAAACCTCACCATCATGGGGAAGACCAAAGATCTGTCAGAGGATGTCGGGGAGAAGATTGTAGACCTGCACAAGGCTGGAATGGGCTACAAGACCATCAGCAAGAAGCTTGGTGAGAAGGAGACAACTGTTGGAGCGATTATTCCCAAATTGAGGAAATACAAAATAACCATCAATCGCCCTCGGTCTGAAGCTCCATGCAAGATTTTGCCTCATAAGGTGAGAATGATTATGAGAAAAGTGAGGGATCAGCCCAGAACTACACTGGAGGAGCTTGTGAATGATCTCAAGGCAATTGGGACCACAGTCACCAAACACACCATTGGTAACACAATACTCCGCCATGGATTGAAATCCTGCAGCGCCCGCAAGGTCCCCCTCCTCAGGAAGACACGTGTACAGGAACATCTGACATTTGCCAATCAACATCTAAATGATTCAGAGGAGGATTAGGAGAAAGTGCTGTGGTCAGAGGAGACCAAAATTGAACTCAACTTGCCGTGTTTAGAGGAAGAAAAATTCTGACTATGACCCTAAGAACACCATCCCTACAGTCGAGTACGGAGGTGGAACGATTATGCTTTTTCTCTGCTAAAGGTACAGGCCTTCTTTTCCACATTGAGCGGCTAATGGATGGGGCCATGTATTGTAAAATCATGGGTGAGAACCCTCTTTCCTCAGCCAGAACCCTGAAGATGGGTCTTCCAACATAACAATGATCCAAAACATGCCGCCAAGGCAACAAAGGAGTGGCTCACATTAAGGTCATGGAGTGGCCTAGCCAGTCTCCAGACCTTAATCCTATAGAAAATTTATGGAGGGAGCTGAACCTTCGAGTTGCCAAGCAACAGCCAGGAAACCTTAAGGATTTAGAGAAGATCTGTAAAGAAGAGTGGACCAAAATCCCTCCTGAGATGTGTGCAAACCTGATCACCACCTACAAGAAACGTCTGACCTCTGTGATCGCCAACACGGTTTTTTACATCAACTACAAAGTCATGTTTTGCTTGGGGATCAAATACTTGTTTTACTCACTGAACTGCAACTCCATTTATAACATTTGTATCGTGTTTTTTCCGGGATTTTTGGTTGATATTCTGTCTCTATCATATAAAATACACCTATGATAAAAATTATAGACCCTTCATTTCTTTGCAAGTTCCAAAATCTGCAGGGGATCAAATCATTATTTTCCCCATTGTAAGTCGAATGTTTGGTCTATAGCACAGTGACGTGTCTCGTCTGATTGGCTCAGTCTAATTTGCTGAGATTTATCTCATTCACAGCCTGACATAGTGAGATTTATGTGGCGGTGGAGTGACGGGATGCAGATGCCCTAGAAGACTAATGGAATCTTTTGTGGTTGACTATCTGACACAGCGGTCGGTGGTCCTTGAGAAGTGTAGTACTGAGGGGTGTAATCTCAGGTCTCCTCCACAATTCCTGACACAACTAAAAAAAAACAGGCCAGACGTGGCTCGGCCTCCATCCAAACCTAATAGAAAGCACAACGTTCCCTCCATGTAACATAGTAGCTCAGTGCAGGATCTGTGACTATACCAGTGAATGGGGTTTGATGTGTGATGGGCCCCAGACATGGTGACACCATCTCAAGCAGACCTTCACATCACAGATAAATTAGCAGAACCTGCGTTGGGAGCCGGGCTTATCTTGACAGAAACAGAGTCTTTTAATACCTGTCAAGATAAACCTGTAATCCCACAACAGGTGGTGTTAATTACCGCAATGTGACGGCTTTGCCTCCATTCAGCAAGTGTTCTTCACAGAACTATGTCTGACCTCCACTTCTCAGTTTTGCTGGGCCATTATGAACTGGAGACAGACAGATGATTCAATTTCCTCGTAACAAGGAATTCTGCAATTCTACTTCCCATTATCTATGATACATTCTTCAGATTGGAGAGTTGTCAGAAACCAGCAATCAGACTAAGACAGAAGTACAGTTAAATCCCACTTGTTTAATAATAATAAAAAAAGGTAAACGTAGTCAAAACATAGCCAGAGTCCAGGAACCGGAACGGATAGTCAGACAAGACAAAACGTCAGGGAGCCAGAGATGAGCGTAGTAGAACAGCAAGCAGGATCTGGAGCCAGAAGGAATGTCAGCCAAGAAAGTCTTTAACAGGAACACAGGAGAGCGTCTCTAGAGATGTGACCAAGGCGAAGGCAGAGATCATCTGAGCTGGACGGCATAAGTAGGCAGGACTGATGAGCAGGATATGATCAACAGGTGAGTCACTGTGGAGAGATAGGAGCTGGCAATTAGCCGACAGCTGAGTGGCCAGCTCAGAAAAGTAAGGGCTGAGCCCAGCCCTGACAAGAGTGTAGCGCAACCCCCCAAAAGAGCCACTGGTTTTGAACAACCCTGTTTCCTGACACACACAGCCAGGCACACAGTATTTCCTTCTCTCTCACCAGCTCAACTAAAGAACCTAGGGGTGTCGTTTGTCTTTTTGTTGCTGCGTTTAACTTGGACAGGGATGAGGGATGCTTGGAAGACCCCAAAGGAACTGAAGTAACTGAGGACTTTTCTCACTCTACTGGCAGGGAACTTCCATACAGTCACCACTTGCTTGGAAAAGATGCTCATGATTTTCTTTGGTGTAGAATGAAAAGTGAGTGTATAGTCTCTTGGGCACAGGATGTAGGTCGGCACTTACAGGCCTCGGGATCAGGGCCGGGACAAGGAGTGGGCAGGAGGGGCAGCTGCCCCAGACGCAGTGAAGCAAGGGGGCAAAGAATAGACCCAGGATGGTACAACCATTCTACGACATGTATTAACAGCAGGGGAAGGGGCGCAATTCTGGATTCTTGCCCTGGGTGATGGACAACTCTGTCCCGGTACTGCTCAGGATCATCAGATGCCACCTTCTGATACCCTCTGAGCCGCAGACTCACAATACCACCAACCAATGGACCCTCTTCCATCCAGCCTCCAATGGGTATCCTCCAGAGTACTTCTCCATACCAAAAAAACAGGAGACCGCAGACTTTAGGGAATAGCCCCCCCCAGCCTAAACTATGGCTGGGACCTCACTGACCTCCACACAGCATCTCGGCAGACTGCTTAGAGGGAGCGATCCCCTCAGGCAGTGACTCCTCTGGCAGGGCTAACCCAGGATCCAAGAACCTCCTGCTCTAGTGCTTCAGGCTATCTATGGGCTCCCCCCCACCATCTTTTGGACACTCCTCTCCAGGGTTTGTCTGGGTTCCTATAAGTATTCAAGCTGCTTGCCCATTCTTCCTCCAACTGTAGTTCTAGAATGTTCCAGAATACAGGGGTAAGCAATCAGACCAGCAGCTTGGGTAACACGTAGCAGGCAAGAGCAATTAACCCCTGCTCCATCGATTACAGAGAAGCTAAGCAAAATTTGCCTAGCTGCCTGCACTAACTAGGAGAGTGCTACAAGAATTTCAGAATGTTTTGTTTGAGAAAACCAGAAGTAAATATGCCTCTGATGCCTCCTCCAAAATGTGATGGTCTTACAGCAATAGCAAGAAAACGGAACTCAACTGATGCTCGTGTTATAATCATTTCAAAGCTAAGTTCACCTTTTCCAGAAAGCAAGCCTATGCAGTGTAGGGGCCACAGTTTAAGAGCAGGCCTTCTTCTGACACTGATACTCGACCTACGTATGCTTTCGCCTCTGCGCGCGAAACATGGAGGGATGGGGGTGCTTTAAAAAAAAAAATGTTTTATTATTATTTATTTTATTATTATTTTTTATATTTACACTGTTCCTTTTATTTATTTATTTTTTTATCACTTTTCCTATCAAAAAAAAAATAACATTACTCCGGTCCTCCTAGATCAGTGGGCTCCAAACTGCAGCCGGGGGGGGAGGGGGCTAGATGCGGTCCTTTGCTTGCTGTTATCTGGCCCTTGGGGCACTATTTCATCCACTGACACCAACAGGGCCCAATGATACCAATGATGAGGCCTAATTCAGATTCAGATTCCAATGACACCAATGAAGGGGCACAATTTCTCCCGATGGCACTAACAATGGGGCCCAATGACACCAATGATGGGACATAATTTCTCCCACTGACACCAAAGACATTATTTTGTTCCCAGTGACTTTGGGACCTTTTCCACTTCCAATGGCCATAATCCAGCTCCCCCCCCCACCTAAAGTCTGAGGGACAGTAAACTGGCCCTTTGTTTAGTAAGTTTGGAGACCCCTGATCTAGATCATAGAGGTGAGGAGAGATGATCTCGTCTATCCTCACCTCTGTATCCAGCCATGCAAACCGCCGGATCGCTTGCCGGGCTCACTGGTGGGAGCGGTAAGCCCGAGAAACCCCAGTGAGTGGCGGGAGGGGATAACTCCTCCCGCTGCTTCTAAAAGTGATCCGGTGGCTAATCAGCTACTCAGATTGCTTTCATCTGAAAAAAAATCGCCGGCTAAAAAAAAAAAAAACAACTGTGGGTGTATGGCTGATAGCTTCAGCCATAACCCCCGGTAAATCACTTCCAACCCGTAACGTAAATGGTCTTGAAGGGTCTTGAAGTGGTTAAAACCTGAAAAAAATGTTCATTAATATTAATGTCTGGGTCCCCCCAGAAGCCTGGATGGAAAACTCCTAGTTCACAACCCCCCATGTCTTGGCTTGTCGCTAGGACATGAAAAATTATTGGTTTTCAATTCTGCAGTGCTGAAAGTGAGCATCCAATGGTAAACAGGACAAATAGAGAGGGTGAATCTCCTCAATAGGGTCACAGACAGCAATAAAACTTGACAGGTGTGCTAATTCCTCCTCATAATAAAAAAAAAAAAAAAAGTTTTGCCTGTAAGCCGAACTCCAGGCAACAATGCTAAACACACAAATACATTCATGCGGTATAAAGGAGCTGTTGTACCTGCAGCAGAATTTGTTTGTCTGCTGCAGCTCGGAGATTCACACCGCCCTGCCACACAGCACAACCAGGTAGGTGACACCACTCTATGATAATTACAGACTGAAGAAGATATACAGCTAAGTCCTCCCTACATCCTTGTTGACTGGACAGCGAAGGAGCAGCAGACAACTGATATGATCATCTTCCATCTTACTGTGCTTTCTCCTCCTATCAGTACTTTCCTTGTTACACAAATTGCATGCAGCACACCTGATTGGCTCCCAGTCCTGCCTATTCCTCTCCCAGTCTGAGTACTGCGGTAGAAGATTGGGATGAAATGATTGTCCCGCTCTCCGCGGTTGATAGGCAGCAGAGAGGAGGACAGAACTCCTCCTACAGATTCTGCACTTCTCCATGCAGCCGCAGAGAAGCTGGTCTTCGCCCCTTACCTGTCTTAGCAGTCGGCAGTAGAGAGGAGGAGAGGACTCCACCTACAGGTCCTGCGTCTCTCATTGCACCCCCTTGCTTCCACCTCCCTTGGTCTCAGAATTCAGCAGACTCCAGCAGCTGACTCCAGCCCTCCTCTGGTCCTTCTCCAGACCCTGCACTTTCTGCTTCCTGGCTCAGCCCGTAGATTCTTTCTTGAGGAAAGTGTAAAGATAGTGCTGGACCCGTAGGTTTATTTTACTGTTGTTGTTATTGTAAGGTATTAATGTTGGTGTAAATGATCTGGTTCCTGGGCAGGCGGCTTCTACACCCCAGAGGATCTCCACAGTCTCCTTGGCTTGCAGTGTAATGTAAGAAGGGTTGAAACTGAAGTGCCACGCCACTGCTAAGAGGTCCAGATACAACTTTATTCCCTTACTGGTCAGGGATACCGATCAAGAAATACCAACGCGTTTCGGGGGGGTTTACATTTTTTATATATCTATGTTCTTTCAGATCCTGATGAAGGGGGTACATGGACCCTCAAAACACGTTGGACAGTTCTTGATCTAAACCCCTGATAAATAAAGGAATAAAGTTGTATCTGGACCGCTTAGCAGCGACGTGAGCACTTAAATTTCAACCCTTTTCCCAGATTCTTCCCGGCGGCAGCACAAGGTATAGGGGATGCACTGTAATATAAGGGAGTGTGGGGGACTCTAGACTTCTGATAGTGAGGGGGAGGGGGGGGGTCATGATATCTGATGTGGGGGGGAAGGGGTGTTGTGGACATCTGGACATCTAGTCTTACAGTTACAACAGGCCCTTTGAAGGCAACCATAATGCTGATATGGCCAGTGATGAAATTGAGGTTGACATCCCTGTTTTACCTATTATTGTAGTCCAACATCTGTCTACAAGTGCTTTCGATGTCTTTATTTCAATGTGTGTCTTTATCAGGGCTTTTTTTCTCAAACAATAGGTGCTGGAACTCAACCACGACCCCCCAAACCCCCCCCCCCCACACACACACATCCTCCAAATCACATCAAATAGTGGGTGTGGTCATATTTCACAAACAGTAGGAGGGTCTTAAAGGGGCATTAAATACAAGGATTGCATTACATACAGAGTGCAGAGTTCAGGGGGGTTACACACAGTGTGCAGAGTTCAGGGGGTGTTACACACAGAGTGCAGAGTTCAGGGGGGGTTACACACAGAGTGCAGAGTTCAGGGGGGTTACACACAGAGTGCAGAGTTCAGGGGGGTTACACACAGAGTGCAGAGTTCAGGGGGGTTACACACAGAGTGCAGAGTTCATGGGGGTTACACACAGAGCTGTCACTTGTAAACACAGAAACCGGACTTCTGTGCTTAAAAGTGATTGTGGTGAGCAGGCACCAAAGGGTCTGAGCCAGAGGTGTTGGAACTGAGGTTGACCAAGTTCCCCCCCTGAAATAAAGCCCTGGTGTTTATTAACTTCATTGGATATCATTTTTTTGCTCTGCTCACAAAGACACAGTTACTAGGCATGATTATTCTCATACATTCTATCGGGTTCCCCACTTGGAAAATCACTACGGCACTTTGAAAACACAACATTTCTAAACTATGCCGTATATAACAAACTCTGATATGTAAATAACCCCCAGTGTGCGTCTACCGGTCTGCTGATGGGTTGCATGTTTGTGCTAGTTTGTGTTTGTTATGATACCTTTGGGCCTGAAATAAAAGTGAAGAAATCCTCATACTTTCTACGTGTCCTGAAGCCAACACTGTAGAAGGATCAAGATGTTTCCAACAGCCGTGTGAAAGATACATCAATGTCACATTGGGCCATGTTAATAATCTGTATAGAAAACATAAAGACAAAAAGTCCTTCAATGTCTTCAACAGCCAGATCTTCCATAATCTCCGACCCGGGTTTCTTTCCCCATAATGCAAGTGTAGCACCCTCTACTTTAGGTAGGTGCTAGAAGTAGCAGGTAAATTTAGGCAGGCCTAGCCTGTTTGTTTTGATCTGTTGAGCTAGAGCAGCAGCAGGTGACTGACATGCAGCATCATTTCTCTGTCACCTCCCTCTGGTTTCTAGAGGATTCTAGAATCGAGGTGGGGAAGAGAGGTGAAGCTGCCTGGGGTGTTCTAAGGAGCCCTGACCAATCCCCAACCTGGATTGGAAGGGGGCAGGCCTCCTTAAGTACCTAGAGCCAGCCCTGCTGGGCAGGAGCTGTCGGGTGGAAGAACTGTTTATTGGAGTACCAGCTGTCGTGGCCTTTGAGGAAGCTCCCCAGTCTGGCGGGGGGGGGGGGGTGACCTTGGGCCTGGAGCTCGGGAGTGGAAGGTACTGCCAGGCAAAGTCTCCAGGAGGGATCCACCAGGTGTCAGTGAATGACAGGCACAGTCAGGAGAGCTGGGAGGCATGTGGGAGCGGAATGGGAGAGTGCATTCTGAGATGGATGTAGAGCCAGCAGGAGAGACTGTGATGTCATGGGTAGTAGAGATAGGCTGCTGCAGCCAGGAGGACTGGCAGGGCTGACTGGGACCAGTAGTCAACCTAGGGCAGCTAGCACCAGAACTTTCTATTTTTCTTGCTACACTTGAGTCCTTGCCTGCAAAGGGCTGTTTCTGAAGCCAGTGTCAGGCCCAACTACGTGCCAGCTGTGCCTAAAGTGTTGTGCTGGAGGAAGAGGAAGGACTAGTCTGCAGCAAGAGGTGTGCTGGAGGAAGAGGAGAGTGTCTAATTTGTCCAAAACTTTGCAAGTCTTACTGGGAATCCCATGAATTCCTTAACACCATCCAAGTTCTAATCCCTCAATAAAAACACAAAACAAAGCTGATGGACTGTTCATTGTCTTGGAGTGTCTGGAAGTGAATACGGGGCTGGGCAGGGTGACAGGTAGGCCACAACACTCAGCAGCCCCTACAGGCGTACCGCTACACAAAATAAATAAGAAATTCACCAAGGAGAGAGTAAGCCCCTCACTACAGCCAACCCTAAAAGACACGTCTACTAAGGGAGTGCCTGCTAGCTAAAGGGGAACGCTAACTTCCACCTGCCTACACACGTCACGTGTCCCAGGAGCCTGCAAGGGGAGGGAGGGCCAAACGGATGTCATCCTCACCTAGGCAAGGATTGAGGAAGTGGGAATGGGTACCTGTCAAAAAAGGTATGCTCTCCCTGAAATGAAAATAATTGAAAATTAGGGGCTACGGGAAAGTAGAAGATAAGCGGCACTTCAAGTTTTGGGTAAAGGTCCATTATTTAAATAAATATTTACAGTAGGTTTGGTGAAGCATTGGATGAGTTGGGTAGAGGGAGTTCAGTACAAAGTTTACTTTCAGTTGGTATTCCTCAATACTAGATGCTATATGGAAATGAAGGGCTGCAATCTTTTTATAAGACAGTAGGTTCTGTTGTATCTCCAGTTGGTGTTGGTGAAGCATTAAATGAGTTGGGTGAAGGAAGTTTAGTACAAAGTTTTCTTTCAGTTGGCATTCCTCAATAGAGATGATATCTGGAAATGTAGGGCTGCCATCTTTTTATGGCTGTAGGGTTCTGTTTTGTCTCCAGTTGGTGTTGGTGAAGAATTGAATGAGTCAGGTGAAGAAAGTTTAGTACAAAATCTTCTTTCAGTTGGAATTCCTCAATACGAGATGATATCAGCAAATGAAAAGTGCTTCATCACCAAGTGCTTTTGTTTTAATCCAAAGAGCACACTGTGACCCTGTTGGCTCATTGGAGGGTAAATATATATATGACAGTAGGATTATGTTGTGTTTCCAGTTGGTGTTGGTGAAGAATTGAATTAGTCGGGTAAAGAAAGTTTAGTACAAAATCTTCTCTCAGTTGGCATTCTTCAATACAAGATGATATCTGTGATGGAATTATTGGATATCATATTTATATCAATGAGATTCAAGTGGACCATTGCAAGGACTCCAATTTAAACTGCCTTGCCCCATAGGATGTGTATATGTATATATAGGTGTATGTGTATATATATGTATATATATATCTACGTGTATATGTGGGTATCTATGTGTGGGTATATATATATTTCATATATGGGAATGTTTCTTAATATCATGATAGAACAAAGCTCACCTTAAGAAATATATTTACCTTGGTGTGAACCCGAGAAGCCCTAGAGGTGTTGATTAGATCAAAGGTTATTGGCAGACCTTAAGGCATTCATTCTTCAGGGGGCCATTAACATGCTTCCAATACACTGATGGGAATCAGGGAAGGTCCCCTAGGTGGTAATCAACTCACCAGGGGCCATTAACATACTACGGTCGGGACTGTTTGGGCTAGGAGATCAAAGGAGATTGTTCATTAATTCATAGACTGGTAGGCACCGAGGGGGTCGCAATGTCCGAGCATGAATTCTGTGACATCTCTAACCCAATCAATATGTGGCATCTGTTGATTGGTGGAGAATGCATATAAAAGGGAGTGGGCTAAATGGTTACAGGAGTCCAGCCCGAGAACATCTGAGGGACATGCTGTCTGTGTAAAGTATCTATGTCTATCTTTCTTTCTAACCTTTTTTAATCCTAGGATTTATCTTATGACTTTGTATATCTTGTATATGTCCATTGAAAACATTTATGAGTTTATGCCTGAATTAACTTAGAATTAACTTTGCAGCCTAGAGCCAACACTATAGAGATATATGATAAATTCTAATCATTCTAACCTTCTTTTTCTGTGTAAATAAATGTAATTTTTATCTTTTTTCCCTGTTATCACTCGTTTTTATTTTTATGTAGACAAAGGTTTAATCAATTATATTTGTATCGTCAATCGTTTAAGTGAGGTATAAATATTTCCGTAACAAATGGTGCCCCGTGTGAGGAAGCTTCACGTTTGAGTGATTTTGCGGGTGGAGGACAAGTCTAACTCCAGAAACAGTAAGCATTTTTATGTCTTTGTGTGTCTGTCTCCCCTGTATGAACACCCAAACTAGCAAGCTTCTTTGAACATTGTTTATCTATATAACCTTTTGTCTGTACTAATACTTTGATGAGACTGATATGAACAGTATAAGTGAAATAAAATTGTACTGAGAGTGTATGAGAAGGCATCCTGCTCGGTTGGGCCAACACTGCAGGAGGGTGTCTGCGTGAATGATAAGGGGTTCTGATTGGACGTTTGAAGGCAGTGGAAAGAAGTAGGATCTGGGCCTTTCTGCCAACAAGCGCTTCTGGTTGACCCTTGCATGAGTCTAGGTCAAGACGCTTCCCGGTCTTTGAGATCGAATTGCACCTGTGGGCCTAGTACACACTGAATGATCTTCGATGTATGTATCTATCTTTCTGTGTAAACTACTAACTGGGGATCGTAAGCTTTGTGATTAGATCTGTAATGTTGTAACTCCTACAAATCGTATTGCAATTAGGTGTGCATCAGTTAACTACCTCCTGTACTACAAGCACGCATTAGTAATAACCTTTCGTTAAGCATTTCTTTTAGAGTACTTTAGAAAAGTCCACGGGGGGATTAAACTATTATTTAGTTTGGGAAAATCTCCAGGCTGATTTTTTGAAGGACTATAGCCAGGACAGGGAATTGGCCTAGCAAGTAGCGAAAAAAAATCGGCAAGGGCGACAGGGGCAGTACCTGTCAACCCAATTCTTGGTCAGAGAGTAGCTACCTCTGAAGTAAAGGCAACCTGTAAAAAGGTTGGGGGAAATCAGTTCAAGGTCCGGAGTCCGTAAAGGATGGGTAATCTAATCGCTTCAAAGAGGGCGTCTAACCGTGGGGAACCCTACCACTTGACCCCGAGGGAAGAGATGATAGATAAATATGGACCTTGGGTTGTGAAATATTTGCAAGATTGGGATCGTTGGACTGGGAAGAAGTATTTTAAAAGAGGTACTTTTAAGCAAAAAGCTTGGGAAGATCTGTATCGTGCTCATCACAGTAAGATGACACGACCATATGAAAAAGATACTTTATTTATATGGATGCTGGAGTCAGCGAACAAAACAGAGGAAGTGAATGTTATTACTATGGGATTTAAGGAGAAATCATTCCAAACAATGCTTGAACGTAGGGACAAGCGTAAACCATCACAACCCCCAACAAGGGGTGACAGTGATTGTCAGGGAGACAAGGAGCAGTTGTCAGGACTTGGGCCTTATGCAGTTGCCCAGTCCTTGTCAGCTGAATGCTCATGGGCTGACATGAATTGTCACCTTTCAGTGGTGGACAAAAAGGTAGAGCCACAACACAAGTCTGATACCTCAGTAACATGTGGATTACAGGGGGATGGGGAGGTACAGGAAGAAGAAGGCAGAGTAGCAAGACAAGGAGACGAAATGGTCATGCTGGCATTAAGGGAGGAAGGTCTCCAGGCAGAAGGGACACTTTCTGTCCCGCTGATGGGAGAGCATGTGAAATTAAATCTCACTGAAAGAAGCTGTAATAAGCGCATGGGAAAACCGCCGCTAATCTTTGCGGCCAGGTGGTTAGCAAAACAGTATGAGCATTTGAAAGTGCAAAACACATCCCTAAAAGAAGAGCTAGAAATCACCAAAGGTAACATCAGTACTTTAGAAGCTTCTATGTTAAATTCAGAGGCTATCCACCAGCAATTAGTACTAGAAAACAAAAGACTACAGGAGGACATTCTCCAGTTGGGAAAGAGACTGAAGGATGCAGAAGGTGGGGCGAAACCATTATCTGTCAGCTTCCAGGAGCCGTTGGATCAGTTTTCAGATAGAGAAGATAACAATGTAACTGATTTGGGTAGGTCTGAATTCAGGGGGACGTCCTCCACACCTAAGGTATGTATCGACAAGAATAAATCCCAGGAAGGTAAGAGCTCTTTAAAAATTGCCCCTATATTTTGTAAGCCGCAGGTAAAAACTACTAATCCAGGAGAGGCCATCCCATATTCACAGTCATCTAAAACAAAGCCCTTTGTTAAGAGGTGTTGTACCTCTTTAAATAAGATAAAATGCCACTTATGCGGATTACTGGGTCACATCGCGAGATTCTGTCTATCCAGTTCCAGTCAAAAAGTCGGTAAGCATAATCCATATAGGACCACAAGACGTGATTTTGAAGTGTACTCTGCACGCTTCGCCACATGGCCTAGGTGTAGGAAGTATGGACCACCTGGGTCAGGGGTCCCATTCCAAACTCCTGAGAATGCATCCATACAGGCTGAGAAGGGGCTAATGAAATGGGATGGATCTCTGAAAGAATTTCAACCTTACCAAACAGATGTTATGAGTTTAAGAAGAAGTACAGGGTATTATAGAAAACATGCTGATATGTGTGATGTCTAGAGTTCATCTATAACCTAGCCATTTCTGGGTGTGTGTGGAATATGCAATATATTTTGTGTTGTGTGACGTTTGTTCTCAGCTGCTGACAGCCCACCCAAATGACCCCCCTTCTTTCTCACCAGGTCTGTGAAAAGGTACAGCGAACTGTATTGACATGCAAATGACCTGAGCCAAGATAATTATCTGTACTAGTGAATTGAAAGATACATGTATTAACATGACTTTGTTTTTTCAGGAAAACAGTACTGGAGAGGTTCTTTGTGGTGAGGTATTATGACAAATGGTACTGCTAAAAGGTTTTTTTTACGGATTGCTAATTTTTTCAACCATGGTGAATACATTTTTTTTTTTTTTGGAATTATTGGTATACCATAAAACAAAAAATCCACGTGGTATTAATGTGTATTAAGTAATACATATTAATGATAAGTTGAGCTCAACAATTTTTTGGTATCTTAAAAAAAAAAGTGCACTGTTTATGTAATGTAATGTAATGTATATTTGTGTTTCATATGCTAATGTATTGTTACAGGTATATAACCATTGGATTATTTTGTTTCTAGGAGGAAAATTGAATATTTATTACTAAATTTTATTGGTGTTTTATTTTTCAGATTCGATAATTAGGTTTCCTGGCTTTAAAGGGTCAGCTCGTGTACCCACGCCTCAGTGCTGCAAGGGATATTTCTTTGCCCTTTGGCCACTTGTGTTTGGTAGCAGAAGTTCCTCGAGTTGGATACACATTATGCAATTTTTGTTTTCCAATTTCCTTCAGATTTACCTTCAGATGTGTAGTATGAGGGCCTGCCTGATGGCATACAAGTTGAGAGTGTATAGTTTTGGGAGAGCCCGGAGAAGAGTTGTGCAGGAAGATTGTGTATATTGCACTCTGTGTTCTGGATGGAGAGGTCATTGCTGGGAAGGAAGCACCTGGGTATTATTTGGGACATAGACGAGTTTGTTTCTGTGTCCTAAGGAATACCAATGTAATGTTAACCAGGGAACTAGAGGGTTCCTTGAACCCAACCATAGGTAGAGGTGCATTGTATACGCTGGGCATGGTCTCTGAAATCCAGGCACAGGGATGGAGTTGTGTGGGCATGCTGTATTCTCCTCAGTGGATACCCATAGGTGTCCTTCCTGTTCTAGACTCCTTGCGTACCTTAACTAGTGGTCTGTGTCCTGCAT
The DNA here is from genome assembly GCA_037952835.1 of Lithobates septentrionalis. NCBI lineage: Eukaryota > Metazoa > Chordata > Amphibia > Anura > Ranidae > Lithobates > Lithobates septentrionalis. The sequence goes on along the minus strand of JBBDGP010001697.1, from coordinate 678,186 downwards.
GACAGGAAGACCAGTGCCCCATAAGGTGTGCAGCCTCTATGAAGAGACAAGTGTACCTGGTGGCAGGTGGTTTTCAATTCGGGTATTCTGACTTTTTCCCATCCTTAGGAAAGAGAGGCTTAATTGAGACTGTCTTTGGAGCTGGAGGTGGGGCACTGGGTACCTTAAAACACTATGGAGCTGGAGCTATTCAGGATCACATTGGGGGGGTCTTGTGCTACATATCAGGGAAGGGGTTAGGGAAGCCAACTTGCTCTGTCCAGCATCACTTTGCAAGGACAGACGGGGGGGGGGGGGGTAGTATCCAGGTTGCCTATGAGTCGTAATAGATTGGTGGATGACTCAGTTCCAGGATCGTCAAAAATCTTACTTGCACTGTTCTCATCCCTAATGGCAGGGATGGAACATTGTGCAGATATCACGGTCAATCTGGGTACTATCCTATCAGACTCTACTGGATTACACCCTGGAGTCCATCTTGTTCTGATGGTTTGAGTCTGGACAGCCTCAGATGATTGGTACTGATAAGTGCTAGAGGAAGGTAAGGGTTGTGCTATGGGAAAAGGCAATAATGCTGGCACAGGGGGGGGTCATGTCTAATGGATGCCGGGGTAGTGTCCCAACTGGTCCTAAACAAAGTTAATTCATAGACTGGAGACCAGGATACTGGTGCTAATATCACATGTCTAATGATGCACTGTTTTCAGCATCAGGTTAAATGGTACTCAGCAGGGTACACTACCTCTGGGAGTCTATAGTACACCTCCTCTGGCCCGTGGCATGGATATAGCAGAAACACCGGGTTGTACCCCGATCACCCCTGAAGAAAGATTTTATAGCAAACCTGACATCCCCTTACACCTACAGAAACTTCCTCTGGGATTTGGGGCTGAGTTAAAAGCTTGGCTGATGGATTTCGGACAACAGGATGAAATATTAAATGTACTAAGAGATGCTGAAAAACAAGCCACCATACGACTCACCCATGATCAAAATAGACTGATACAAGTATCCCACGCTTTAGACGCAGATGGAAAGATTTCCTGGTGGGAAAGTTTATTTGGGTATAGTCCGAACGCTACAGCTTTCCTAAACATTTTGCTCCACCCTGTTGTTGTCCTAACCTGTGCAGCCTTATTGCTTTTCCTGATGCAGGTAATAATGTGCGTTACTATCAGGAGAATGAATGCCAAAACTATGAGAATGTGTACCTCAACGAGGTATCTTCTCTCAAGGAACAGAAAGGCCACTAACTCAGAAACAAATCTCTGAGGAAGCCAGACCCAATCCAGACCAGTACTAAGAAGTTGCGCATGTAAGAGAGGACCCCAGAACTATATTTTTCTTGTTCCAGGGATAAGCCTCTTCAATTTTTAGTAATAAAGTGCAGTCAGGTTTACCTAACTTCCAAAAGTTTTAATCATTTTTATTATTTTTTTTTATTTTTTTATTTTTAATTTTTTTTATTTATTATTTTTCTCTCCCTTTTGTTGTTAATATCTGCACACCTGACCTGCAAAAATACTGTTAATGGGAGAGGAGGGAGTTTTTTTTTTTTGAAAAGCATTTGTTTTGTTTTTTTTGTTTTTCATTTTTTTATTATTATTTTTTTTTTTAACCAATGTATTCATTTTTTTTTTTTTTTTTTTTTTTATATACAGATTCAAGGCTCTTTAACAGTCTTGGTTGGAGCAGCGTTCAATCTGTAGTTTCTTTCGCTTTTTTGTTCTTTTTTTCATTTTCACTATTTTTCCTGTTCATTTTCATTACTCACCTCTCTTCCATTCCTTTTTCTTCTTTAATATTATGCTCTCTGAGTTTTTTCCTTTGATTTCTATCATCTATCTTCTCAAGATAATGTAACTAAGACATCAGTCATATCATTTTTGTTTAAAAAAAAAAAAAAAAGACTTTGCCTGCCCGCAAGTATCATATTTTAACTAAAGTATCCCTGGACATCCAGTTTTATGTCTTAATGTAATTTCACCTCCCCTAGTCTACCTACTACTTTAACCTGAGCCCCGTGAGCAGGTGTGGTGAACCCAGGGACCTGGCAATAACAGACAGTATTGTCTATCCCTACCATCAAGGGCCATGGATGATACTGGCTGTTGCTCAGACTCTGTACCCTGTGGGAACCCACTCTACTCATCCACATTACACCCTTTATGAGTATTTAGTCTTAATGGCCAACACTCTGTTCCTGTCCAGCATTTCTCCAATATCTGTACACTAACGTTCTCCTCTCTCTTTTTGTATTCATGCACGACTGTCTGGAGACCCGCCCGACCCCACCTGAAGAAGCAGCGACCACCAAGTTATTTCTTGAGATAAATGTGTCACGAATAAGACTTTCCTGGACTTTCCTTCACCATGCTGAAAAGTGCTGTCTCGCGGTCCGATCCAATCGATGCAACCATTACATGGTCTTACAAAGATACAGGGCTAGATATGCCAGGATCCCGCCATCAATGTTGGAGTTCCGCTCCTCCAAGGCAGAAGAGTGATGAAACATTGCAATACAGACACTCATGGTTTGAATATGGAGTCTCCAAAGGACCAGGATTTCTTTGCTATCTTAAGCCTACTTTGAGGAGTTCCGGCGTGTTCAAGAAAGGAAGAGGAGGCCGCAGTGGTGGTGGGGAAGGGTCGGGGTTTCTGGGCTGTTGTGGGTGGGTGCAAGATCATTGAAGGAGGACATAAGTTCAAGAATGAACTTCAGGGGGAAATGTGATGGAATTATTGGATATCATATTTATATCAATGAGATTCAAGTGGACCATTGCAAGGACTCCAATTTAAACTGCCTTGCCCCATAGGATGTGTATATGTATATATAGGTGTATGTGTATATATATGTATATATATATCTACGTGTATATGTGGGTATCTATGTGTGGGTATATATATATTTCATATATGGGAATGTTTCTTAATATCATGATAGAACAAAGCTCACCTTAAGAAATATATTTACCTTGGTGTGAACCCGAGAAGCCCTAGAGGTGTTGATTAGATCAAAGGTTATTGGCAGACCTTAAGGCATTCATTCTTCAGGGGGCCATTAACATGCTTCCAATACACTGATGGGAATCAGGGAAGGTCCCCTAGGTGGTAATCAACTCACCAGGGGCCATTAACATACTACGGTCGGGACTGTTTGGGCTAGGAGATCAAAGGAGATTGTTCATTAATTCATAGACTGGTAGGCACCGAGGGGGTCGCAATGTCCGAGCATGAATTCTGTGACATCTCTAACCCAATCAATATGTGGCATCTGTTGATTGGTGGAGAATGCATATAAAAGGGAGTGGGCTAAATGGTTACAGGAGTCCAGCCCGAGAACATCTGAGGGACATGCTGTCTGTGTAAAGTATCTATGTCTATCTTTCTTTCTAACCTTTTTTAATCCTAGGATTTATCTTATGACTTTGTATATCTTGTATATGTCCATTGAAAACATTTATGAGTTTATGCCTGAATTAACTTAGAATTAACTTTGCAGCCTAGAGCCAACACTATAGAGATATATGATAAATTCTAATCATTCTAACCTTCTTTTTCTGTGTAAATAAATGTAATTTTTATCTTTTTTCCCTGTTATCACTCGTTTTTATTTTTATGTAGACAAAGGTTTAATCAATTATATTTGTATCGTCAATCGTTTAAGTGAGGTATAAATATTTCCGTAACATATCTGGAAATGAAGGGCTGCCATCTTTTTATATGATTGTAGGGTTCTGTTGTGTCTCCAGTATTGTTGGTGAAGCATTGGATGAATTGGGTGGAGGACATTCAGTACAAAGTCTTCTCTCAGTTGGCATTCCTCAATACGAGATAATACCTGGAAATTACGGTGCTCCATCACCAGGTGCTTTTAATTTAATCCAAAAAGCTCACTGTGATCCTGTTGGCCCATTGAAGGCTAAATATGACAGTAGGTTCTGTTCTGTCTCCAGTTGGTGTTGGTGAAGATGAAGAAATGAATGAGTCAGGTGAAGAAAGTTTAGTACAAAGTCTTCTTTCAGTTGGCATTCCTCAATACGAGATGATATCTGGAAATTAAGGTGCTCTATCACCAAGTGCTTTTGTTTTAATCCAAAAAGCTCACTGTGATCCTGTTGGCTCACTGGAGGTTAAATATGACAGTAAGTTCTGTTCTGTCTCCAGTTGGTGTTGGTGAAGAATTTAATGAGTCAGGTGAAGGAAGTTTAGTACAAAGTCTTCTTTCAGTTGGCATTCCTCAATACGAGATGATATCTGGAAATTAAGGTGCTCTATCACCAAGTGCTTTTGTTTTAATCCAAAAAGCTCACTGTGATCCTGTTGGCTCACTGGAGGTTAAATATGACAGTAAGTTCTGTTCTGTCTCCAGTTGGTGTTGGTGAAGAATTTAATGAGTCAGGTGAAGGAAGTTTAGTACAAAGTCTTCTTTCAGTTGGCATTCCTCAAAACGAGATGATATCTGGAAAGGAAGAGCTGCCATCTTTTTATATGACTGTAGGGTTCCATTGTGTCTCTGGTTGGTGTTGGTGAAGCATTGGATGAATTGGGTGGAGGACATTCAGTAAAAAGTCTTCTCTCAGTTGGCATTCCTCAATACAAGATGATATCTTGAAATTAAGGTGCTCCATCACCAAGTGCTTTTGTTTTAATCCAAAAAGCTCACTGTGATCCTGTTGGCTCATTGGAGGTTAAATCTGACAGTAGGTTCTGTTCTTTCTCCAGTTGGTGTTGGGGAAGAATTGAATGAGTCGGGTGAAGAAAGTTTAGTACAAAATCTTCTCTCAGTTGGCATTCCTCATTATGAGATGATATCTGTAAATGAAGGACTGCCATCTTTCTATATCTTTCTATATGACTGTGGGGTTCCATTGTGTCTCCAGTTGTTTTTGGTGAAGCATTGGATGAATTGGGTGGAGGACATTCAGTACAAAGTCTTCTCTCAGTTGGCATTCCTCGATACAAGATAATACCTGGAAATTAAGGTGCTCCATCATCAAGTGCTTTTGTTTTAATCCAAAAAGCTCACTGTGATCCTGTTGGCTCATTGGAATTTAAATATGACAGTAGGCTCTGTTCTGTCTGCAGTTGGTGAAGAATTGAATGAGTCGGGTGAAGAAAGTTTAGTACAAAATCTTCTCTCAGTTGGCATTCCTCAATACGAGATGATATCTGGAAATGAAGGACTGCCATCTTTCTATATGACTGTGGGGTTCCATTGTGTCTCCAGTTGTTGTTGGTGAAGCATTGGATGAACTGGGTGGAGGACATTCAGTGCAAAGTCTTCTCTCAGTTGGCACTCCTCAATACGGGATGATATTTGGAAATGAAGGGCTGCCATCTTTTATATGATTGTAGGGTGCTGCTGTGTCTCCAGTAATTGTTGGTGAAGCATTGGATGAATTGGGTGGAGGACATTCAGTACAAAGTCTTCTTTCAGTTGGCATTCCTCAATATGAGATAATACCTGGAAATTGAGGTGCTCCATCATCAAGTGCTTTTGTTTTAATCCAAAAAGCTCACTGTGATCCTGTTGGCTCATAGGAGGTTAAATATGACAGTAGGTTCTGTTCTGTCTCAAGTTGGTGTTGGTGAAGAATTGAATGAGTCGGGTGAAGAAAGTTTAGTACAAAATCTTCTTTCAGTTGGCATTCCTCAATACGAGATGATATCTGGAAATGAAGGGCTACCATCTTTTTATGGCTGTAGGGTTCTGTTCTGTCTCAAGTTGGTGTTGGTGAAGAATTGAATGAGTCGGGTGAAGAAAGTTTAGTACAAAATCTTCTTTCAGTTGGCATTCCTCAATACGAGATGATATCAGCAAATGAAGGTGCTCCATCACCAAGTGCTTTTGTTTTAATCCAAAAAGCACACTGTGACCCGGTTGGCTCATTGGAGGTTAAATATGTAACATCTTCCAAATAAAGGGATTTGTGAAACAATAAACAGAGAAAATGAGTAGAAGGAAAAAAAAAAAAAAAAAAAAAAATTCTTGGCCCAATTTCAGACATCTCCCCGGCTCCCACATCTGGCTGTAATATTTCAAAGTTAATTAGTCATATTGAGGCTGAGTGAAGATCCATTTATCATTCAGAGGGAAAGAAAATGGTTTGAAAAATGAAAGGAAGTCAGTGACGTGGAAATGAGAGGGATTAGAGACGGGGGTGTCATGGTGAGGGGCCGCAGACAATCTGACTTGCATTACCGTACCAGAGAAGAATGGTGGAAGCACACGCGGTGCCGGGCGTGTCGCAGTAATGAAAGCAGAATGCGGTCCAGGCCGCATTCACCCGGCAGAGTGACGCGTGCGCTGTCACTTCCACAGGAATGGCATTTAAAATGCAATAGCAATTTTAGTGTGACATTTATGTCACATCCGTCAATTTTATTACAAATGATTCATGTGAGTTGCGGATGCCGTGTAAGCAGATCGCAGTGATTTAAATGAGAGGTGCCGGCGTGTAGATGTGACTGTACTATAGAAGCCTCGAGCAGCCGGAATCGTCTCCGCTTTGACCCCTACAGGTGGGACAGCTGGAAGCAGTCAAGGTCATGTGTGGTGCACATGTTGGGGCTGATTTACTAAAGTAAAAGGGCTTTGCAGGAGAATTTTCACTTAGCTTGGCCAACCTGGTGAAAATTCACTTTGTGAAAGAATACCCAATCATGTGGCAGGAAAATTAAAGCTAGGTTCTTTCAGACAGGCAGTAGGCTTACCTCTCTTTGAAAAGCGATCCGCTGTGGATCAGGGTCAACAGAGTTCCCCTTTACATCAGGGTCCACAGAGTTCACCTTTACATCAGGGTCCACAGAGTTCCCCTTTATATGAGGGTCCACAGAGTTCCCCTTTACATCAGGGTCTACAGAGTTCACCTTTATATCAGGGTTCACAGAGTTCCCCTTTACATCAGGGTCCACAGAGTTCCCCTTTACATCAGGGTCCACAGAGTTCCCCTTTATATGAGGGTCCACAGAGTTCACCTTTACATCAGGGTCTACAGAGTTCACCTTTACATCAGGGTTCACAGAGTTCACCTTTACATCAGGGTTCACAGAGTTCACCTTCACATCACGGTCCACAGAGTTCCCCTTTACATCAGGGTCCACAGAGTTCCCCTTTTACATTAGGGTCCACAGAGTTCCCCTTTATATCAGGGTCCACAGAGTTCCCCTTTTACATCAGGGTCCACAGAGTTCACCTTTAGATCAGGGTCCACAGAGTTCCCCTTTACATCAGGGTCCACAGAGTTCACCTTTACATCAGGGTCCACAGAGTTCACCTTTAGATCAGGGTCCACAGAGTTCACCTTTACATCAGGGTCCACAGAGTTCACCTTTAGATCAGGGTCCACAGAGTTCCCCTTTACATCAGGGTCCACAGAGTTCATCTTCACATCAGGGTCCACAGAGTTCACCTTTACATCAGGGTCCACAGAGTTCCCCTTTTCATCAGGGTCCACAGAGTTCACCTTTACATCAGGTTCCACAGAGTTCGCCTTTACATCAGGGTCCACAGAGTTCCCCTTTTACATCAGGGTCCACAGAGTTCCCCTTTTACATCAGGGTCCACAGAGTTCCCCTTTACATCAGGATCCACAGAGTTCCCCTTTACATCAGGATCCACAGAGTTCCCCTTTACATCAGGGTCCACAGAGTTCACCTTTATATGAGGGTTCTTGTAAGTCAAACCCTGCGTACTGTAAAGGGGAACTCGATGTAAAAGCGGCTCTGGGAACTCTGATGTAAGGGTGGGGGATTCTATTGTAAGGGCAGGAAGAACACGTGAAAGGGTCCCGCTGTGGGACGGTAATAAAGGGCCCCGCAACAGGAGTAAAGGTCCCCAGGCTAGGAGGGAAGGGCCCTGGGCTTGGATCAGGAGGCCCTTAATGTTTTTTTTTTTTGCATCAAGGCCCTGAAGGTTCTAGCTACGCCTCAGTCACACCTAGTCATTGTTAGCAGAAGGTCACCTGAGACCGGAAATTTATTTCGAAGGGTTCCTCTGTGTCGAAAAGGTTGAGAAAGGTTGCTCTACACGTTGTGAAATCCCGTATTTACTTGAAGATGAGTAACTCTTCCCACCTTGAGTAACTCTTCCCAGCTTGTCACTCTTGGGAGGATATTTCCCGGGTTGCCGTTGTTTTTATTTTTTGTAAGAACACGATAAATAAATCTCAGTTGATCCCCTTGTCATGTGTTCACCTCCCTGCCTTCCTCGTGGTTGGGTTTGCAGTCACCTGTACGCACACCTACGTAACAAGCTGCCAGCTAGTCCCGCGGTGGGATGACTCAGCCCGCGGTGGGATGACTCGGCCCGCGGTGGGATGACTCTGCCCATGGTGGGATGACTCTGCCCATGGTGGGATGACTCGGCCCGCAGTGGGATGACTTGGCCTGCGGTGGGATGACTTGACCCGCAGTGGGATGACTCAGGCCATGGTGGGATGACTCGGCCCGCGGTGGGATGACTCGGACCGCGGTGGGATGACTTGGCCTGCAGTGGGATGACTCGGCCTGCGGTGGGATGACTCGGCCCGCGGTGGGATGACTCGGCCCGCGGTGGGATGACTCGGCCCGCGGTGGGAAGACTCGGCCCGCGGTGGGATGACTCTGCCCATGGTGGGATAACTCGGCCCGCGGTGGGATGACTCTGCCCATGGTGGGATAACTCGGACCGCGGTGGGATGACTCTGCCCGCGGTGGGATGACTCGGCCCACGGTGGGATGACTTGGCCCACGGTGGGATGACTCTGCCCGCGGTGGGATGACTCGGCCCGCGGTGGGACGATTTGGCCTGCGGTGGGATGACTCTGCCCACGGTGGGATGACTCGGCCCACGGTGGGATGACTCTGCCATCGGTGGGATGACTCGGCCCGCGGTGGGATGACTCGGCCCGCGGTGGGATGACTCGGCCCGCGGTGGGATGACTCTGCCCGCGGTGGGATGACTCGGCCCACAGTGGGATGACTCAGCCCGCGATGGGATGACTCGGCCCGCGGTGGGATGACTTGGCGTGCGGTGGGATAACTCGGCCCGCAGTGGGATGGCTCGGCCAGCGATGGGGTGACTCGGCCATCGGTGGGGTGACTTGGCCTGCGGTTGGATGACTTGGCCCGCAGTGGGATGACTTGGGCCTGCGGTGGGATGACTCGGCCCACGGTGGGATGACTGTGCCCGCGGTGGGATGACTGGGCCTGCGGTGGGATGACTCGGCCTGCGGTGGGATGACTCGGCCCGTGGTGGGATAACTCGGCCCGCGGTGGGATGACTTGGGCCTCAGGCTGCCAAGGAGGGTTGAGAAGAGTGCAGGCCCACCACCTCCTCCACCTCCCCCTCCCCGATGGCTGATAAGATCTCTGAGCTCACATCATCTATGTATGTACTTGCTGTTGAAGCCCAGGTGACAGTTTTGTTCATCGCGGTGGGGAGAAAAGCTTTTTGAAGTTGTAAAAAAAAAAAAAAAAATACGTCTTTCATGTTAAACTATCCGTCAAAAAGTTCTCTACAGCTGCAGACAACGTGTCACCTTAATTATGAAAACTTTGACGGGGAAACCATGCGAACGAGTGTGTTACATTTCGCCGTGTGAAGAGCCCCCCCCCGCGCGGCAGCGAGGAAAGCTAATATTTCACCGCGCTCGCCTAATTAAATCAATTAAATCATACTGGGTATTTATAAACGAGTTCAGTAATCACAATGAGGCCTCTTTGTACTTTGGATCTGCATCTTAGCAATGACCTTACTTTTTTTTTTTTTTTCTTCTTTTAAAGGATAATTCTGGATTTGGGTTAACCCCTCCCGTTCTGATGACACTCTAATTCCAATGGGAACATTTTACATGGAGACGGAAAAAAAAAAATTTTTTTAAAATGAATCAGTTAGCGACAAAAAAATAAATAGATTTAATTTTTATAATTTCCGTGTCTACTTTCATCTGCTGGAAAAATGTTTAATCGCTCTTGACAAGAACACACTTTTGCATTACATCTGGAAATTCTAAAATCAGCCAAGCATTTTATTCCCCATCACGAGGATTCATAATCGCGTCCATGCTCTCCTGTAAGACCGGATTTGTTTTGAAGACCGGCCAAGAATATCAGTCATTTCAACGGAAAAAAAAAAAAGGATACTTTTTTTTTTTTTAATTCAAATCCAATTAATGGATCAGACCAATGACGTTGATTAGTATCTGTTTGAAATGTGAATTCCCGGCGCGGTATCGTTGGGAATGCCGGTGTAGGCAAAAATCCGTCAACCCGAAGACGTTGATTTGTAACTATAAAAAAGGGAATAAAACGAACGTAACGCGGCCAAATGATGAATAATCATTATGAATAATCATAAGTTCAGCTCACTTCGTCAACGTCCAGCGGGCCTATTGTGGCATATTTCTCCTCCATTCCAGTTTGGGGCAATGCGTGTCACTGGGGCAGGAAGTGAGGTATAATCTCCCCAGTGGGGGACACGTACACCATATTACCAAAAGTATTGGGACGCCCGCCTTTACACGCACATGAACTTTAACCACTTACCGAGCCTCTTTTTTTAGATGTGTTGTTTATAAGTTAAAAATTGTTTTTTTTTTTTTGCTAGAAAATTACTTAAAACCCCCAAACATTATACTTTTTTTTCTAACAATACTTTCTGTCACATCGTATTTGCGCAGCAGTCTTACACTTTTTAAAAAAAAAATACACTTTTTTGAATAAAAAAATAAGACAACAGTAGCCCAATTTTTCTTTCATATTGTAAAAGATAATGTTACGCCGAGTAAATGGATACCCAACATGTCACGCTTCAAAATTGCGCCCCCGCTCGTGGAATGGCGACAAACTTTTACCTTTAAAAATCTCCATAGGCGACATTTAAAAAATTCTACAGGTTGCATGTTTTGAGTCACAGAGGAGGTCTAGGGCTAGAATGATTGCTCTCGCTCTACCGATCGCGGTGATACCTCACATGTGTGGTTTGAACGCCGTTTTCATATGCGGGCGCTACTCGCGTGTGCGTTCGCTTCTGCGTGCGAGCTCAGCGGGACGGGGCGCGGTTAAAAATTTTTTTTTTTTTTCTTATTTATTTTAACTTTTATTTTTTACTTTTACACTGTTTTTTTAAAAAAAATAAAATTGTGTCACTTTTATTCCTATTACAAGGAATGTAAACATCCCTTGTAATAGAAAAAAAGCATGACAGGACCTCTTAAATATGAGATCTGGGGGGTCAAAAAGACCTCACATCTCATATTTATACTAAAATGCAATAAAAAATAAGATTAAAAAAAATGTAATTTAAAAAAATGATTTAAAAAAAATGGCCCTTTAAGAGTTATGGGCGGAAGTCACTTCCGCCCATAACTCTTAAAGGGCCATTTTTTTTAAAATCATTTTTTTAAATTACATTTTTTTTTATCTTATTTTTTATTGCATTTTAGTATAAATATGAGATGTGAGGTCTTTTTGACCCCCCAGATCTCGTTTTGCTTAAGCCCTGCAATGTCATGGAGACAGGTGGGGGCCATCTTCTCCTCACTCCTCTCCATGCCCAGCCACAGAGAGGACCGGATCGCCTCCCCTGCTGCCGACAGCACCCGTAAGCGGCGGAGGGCACCGGAGTGAGGCGGGGGGCCCTCTCCCGCCGCCGATAAAAGTTTTTTCCCGGCGAATCCGCCACAGAGACCACTTTTAGCTTGTAGCGGGCCTCCAGCCGAACACGAGGATACCGGGCATTGGTGTGCGCAACCTATTGCATTAGGGTGTGCACCCCAAATTTTTTAAAACGTGGACGATGTTAGTAGAGCAGTGGATGGTGTCAGTAGAGCATTGGACTTGTCAGTAGGGCCGTGTATGGTGTCAGTAGTTTTTTATTTTTATTATTTTATTTTTTTATTAATTAAAAAAAAAAAAAATTAGGAGCCCACTAGGGGGCTTTGGTGAAATATCAGCAAGGAGAATCTGCGCCACACAGGGTGATTAGGGTGTGCCCAGGCACACCCGGCACACCCCCTGCGCACGCCTATGATACCGGAGTTAAGGCAGCTAGCTGCTGCCTCCATAACAACGATATCCGGCTGCTAGAGAGTCAATTGTTGCCGGCTGCTGTAGAGTCAATTGTTGCTGGCTGCTGTAGAGTCAATTGTTGCTGGCTGCTGTAGAGTCAATTGTTGCTGGCTGCTGTAGAGTCAATTGTTGCCGGCTGCTGTAGAGTCAATTGTTGCCGGCTGCTGTAGAGTCAATTGTTGCCGGCTGCTGTAGAGTCAATTGTTGCTGGCTGCTGTAGAGTCAATTGTTGCTGGCTGCTGTAGAGTCAATTGATGCTGGCTGCTGTAGAGTCAATTGTTGCTGGCTGCTGTAGAGTCAATTGTTGCTGGCTGCTGTAGAGTCAATTGATGCCGGCTGCTGTAGAGTCAATTGTTGCCGGCTGCTGGAGAGTCAATTGTTGCCGGCTGCTGTAGAGTCAATTAATGCTGGCTGCTGTAGAGTCAATTGTTTCTGGCTGCTGGAGAATCAATTGTTTCCGGTTGCTGTAGAGTCAATTGTTGCTGGCTGCCGGAGAGTCAATTGTTGCCGGCTGCTGAAGAGTCAATTGTTTCCGGCTGTAGAGTCAATTGATGCTGGCTGCTGTAGAGTCAATTGATGCTGGCTGCTGTAGAGTCAATTGTTGCTGGCTGCTGTAATCAATTGTTGCTGGCTACTGTAGAGTCAATTGTTGCCGGGTGCTGTACAGTCAATTGTTGCTGGCTGCTGTAGAGTCAATTGTTTCCAGCTGCTGTAGAGTCAACTGTTGCTGGCTGCTGGAGAGTCAATTGTTACTGGCTGCTGGAGAGTCGATTGTTGCTGGCTGCTGTAGAGTCAATTGTTACTGGCTGCTAGAGAGTCAATTGTTGCTGGCTGCTGTAGAGTCAATTGTTTCCGGCTGCTGGAGAGTCAATTGTTGCTGGCTGCTGTAGAGTCAATTGTTGCCGGCTGCTGTAGAGTCAATTGTTGCCGGCTGCTGTAGAGTCAATTGTTGCTGGCTGCTGTAGAGTCAATTGTTGCTGGCTGCTGTAGAGTCAATTGATGCTGGCTGCTGTAGAGTCAATTGTTGCTGGCTGCTGTAGAGTCAATTGTTGCTGGCTGCTGTAGAGTCAATTGATGCCGGCTGCTGTAGAGTCAATTGTTGCCGGCTGCTGGAGAGTCAATTGTTGCCGGCTGCTGTAGAGTCAATTAATGCTGGCTGCTGTAGAGTCAATTGTTTCCGGCTGCTGGAGAATCAATTGTTTCCGGTTGCTGTAGAGTCAATTGTTGCTGGCTGCCGGAGAGTCAATTGTTGCCGGCTGCTGAAGAGTCAATTGTTTCCGGCTGTAGAGTCAATTGATGCTGGCTGCTGTAGAGTCAATTGATGCTGGCTGCTGTAGAGTCAATTGTTGCTGGCTGCTGTAATCAATTGTTGCTGGCTACTGTAGAGTCAATTGTTGCCGGGTGCTGTACAGTCAATTGTTGCTGGCTGCTGTAGAGTCAATTGTTTCCAGCTGCTGTAGAGTCAACTGTTGCTGGCTGCTGGAGAGTCAATTGTTACTGGCTGCTGGAGAGTCGATTGTTGCTGGCTGCTGTAGAGTCAATTGTTACCGGCTGCTAGAGAGTCAATTGTTGCTGGCTGCTGTAGAGTCAATTGTTTCCGGCTGCTGGAGAGTCAATTGTTGCTGGCTGCTGTAGAGTCAATTGTTGCCGGCTGCTGTAGAGTCAATTGTTGCTGGCTGCTGTAGAGTCAATTGTTGCCGGCTGCTGTAGAGTCAGTTGTTGCTGGCTGCTGTAGAGTCAATTATTGCTGGCTGCTGTAGAGTCAGTTGTTGCTGGCTGCTGTAGAGTCAATTGTTGCTGGCTGCTGTAGAGTCAATTGTTTCTGGTTGCTGCTGTAGAGTCTGTTGTTGCTAAAGAAGTATTTTGCTGCGGGTGTCTTTTGTTGTTGGGGGAGATCTTTTGTTGCTTGGTTCTGTATTCTCTAAAAGAGGTTGTACTTGGGGGTGGAGCCAAGGGACGGTGCTCCGAGGTGGGTAGGGGGTGGAGAAAAGGAGTGACTTGGAAAGGGGGGGAGTCCCTGCACCTATTTTCTAAGAAAAAAAGACCTGATAACAACAGAGGTCCTAAACTTTCCCCACTTTCTTCTGTGTGCCCCTCCTTGTTGGGGTGGGGCATCTTTCCCTCCTGCCCACCCCTTGTCCCGGCTCTGCCTTAGGTTTAGTGATACTCCAGTATGTAACCGATAGTCAGTTACAATTGCTTTGTGAGCATTCTCTTGGATGATTTGAACCCTATTGCTATTGTCTATGTATACTTAAAAATTTTCAATAAATTTATGAAAAGGAAAAGAAGCCTGGCGAGTTTTTTCATGCTTGGCGCAGTCTCCCCTTCCCAGGTGGTGGCACAGATCTCCAGTCCTCAGATGGGACCCATGGCAAGGTATGCAGAACCTTCTAGTATCTCCAGGTCTAGCACTAGCCGGCCTGTGCAGGACCCCGAACTGCTTTGTAACCCTCAGCAGTTCCCATTGTATACACTACAAATACGTCGGTATTAGCATATGCATTGCCAACTCCTCAGACTGCAAACAGCAAAACACGTCCTGATGATTATCTTCCTAAGAGTTCATTAGGAATGCGATTTTCAATAGCAGATTAAAGAGATCTTGATCTGTGCATTCTAGCAGAACCCTCCACAAGGGCTGTGTTGTCATCTTTACACCGAGCGGTTGGCTGTCCTTTCAGAAAGGTGAGAAAGCCGCTTTTATCAGTTTCCGCTCTTTTCAGAGATGTGAGATCCATTTGCATTTCAAACATGTCAGCCCGTAGTAGGCACACTCCCATTTACAAGGCGATGAGAGTGGCAGGAGAAGCCGCATGGGAGCCTGTTTATGGTACATTCATTTTTCATCGTTACATTATTTTCTCAGCTACGGGGGATATCAAACTGTCTACTCTCACCACCGCCACTGTCTTGTCAGAGGAGGCCCAGATTCCGGCAGATGGCATGTGTTGGAAGTACCAGGACAGATAAACAGTTTAAAGGGAACCTGTGCTTAGAGAAACATGGAGGTTGCCATTTCTGACCGGACCTTCTGAAAATGCAGGTGACCTGGCTGCCGTGCTGAGCTGACCCTTCAATACTTTCTAAGTGTGAAGTACCGGGCTAAGGAGCCCGAAGTGTAGAGGAAGGCCCCTCTTACAGCCCTGGCAGAGTAACAGGGAATGCCTAATAGGACTTCTACTGGGGAATGCTGATGTGCGTCGGGATAACTGGCACGCTGGCAGAAGAGCAGGAACTGATGACAGGCACAGCTATGGCTGGATCAGGTGCAGGAAGAAGAGTCAAGGCAAAGTTAGACACTCCAGATGAGCAACTAGCAGGTAGATCAGACACAGGCAGGGGCGTATCTACCGAGAGGTAAATAGAGCATTTGCCCCGGGTGGTATTTTTTAGGGAAGCAGTGCCACCCCCAATCAGAAGGGACACTACGAGCAGTGGTGTTGCTAAGGGGGTGCAGAGGGTGCGGACCGCACCCAGGTGTCACCCACCAAAGGGGTGACACTGGGGGTTGCCGCGGACTGACCATTCGGTGACAGGAAAGCAAAGAGGAAGCAGGAGGTGGTGATTGATGCAGCCTCCGATCCCAGAAGTAGATCACTTGGCAGAACAGGTCGGAGTGTCGGGCTGTGATCATGCCTCAGCACCCTCGCTACACACAGCTGGCAAAAAGGAGCTGGGGGGCTGCGGGAAGATGAGAGCTCGGTGTAGTTTTCTTTTGGGGGGGATTGGAGAACCTCCTGGGGTAGTAAGGGGCGATAGGGGAGCCCTCTCTCTCTAATGCCCTCTCTCTCTCAACCCCTCTCTCTCTCTCTCACCCCCTCTCTCTCTCACCCCCTCTCTCACACCTCCTCTCTCTTTCTCACCCTTTCTCTCATCTCCTCTCACTCTCTTACCCCTCTCTTTTTCATCCTCTCTCTCTCTCTCTCTCTCTCTCTCTCTCTCTCTCTCTCTCTCTCTCTCTCTCTCTCTCTCACCCCACTCTCTCTCATCCAGTCTCTCTCTCCTACCTCTCTCTTTTATCCCCCTCTCTCATTCCCTCTTACCCCCTCTCTCTCACACTCACCCCTCTCTTTTTCACCCCATCTCTCTCTCACCCCTCTCTCTTTTACCTCCCTCTCTGTCTCACCCCCTCTCTCTCACACCCCTCTCTCTTTCACCCCCTCCTCTCTCTCTCTCATCCCCTCTCTCTTTCACCCCCTCTCTCTCACCCCTCTCTCTCTTACCCCCCCCCCTCTCTCTCTCTCTCTCTCTCTCTCTCACACACACATCCTCTTTCTCTCTTACCCCCTCTCTCACTCCCTCTCACTCTCTTAATCCTTTCTCTCACCCCCCTATCTCTCTCACCCCCTCTCTCTCTTTATCTTTTACCCCCCTCTCTCTCACATCTCTCTCTCTCTCTCTCTCTCTTACCCCCTCTCTCTCACCCCCCCCCTCTCTCTCTCTCTCTCTCTCTCTCTCTCTCTCTCTCTCTCTCTCTCTCTCTCTCTCTCTCACACACACATCCCCTCTCTCTCTTACCCCCCTCTCTCACCTCCTTTCACTCTCTTTCCCCTCTCTCTCACCCCCTCTCTTTCTCACCCCCTCTCTAACACACCCCTTCTCTCTCACACCCACCCTCTCTCTCTCTCTCTCTCTCTCTCTCTCTCTCTCTCTCTCACTGCCCTCTCTCTCATCCCCCTCTCACTCCTCTCTCTCTCACCCCCCTCTCTCTCCACCCTCTCTCTCTCTTACTCCCCTCTATTTCACCCCTATCTCTCTCTCTCACCCACTCTCCCCCCCCCTCTCTCTCACCCCCTCTCTCTTACTCCCCTCTATCTCACCCTCTCTCTTTTACCCCTCTTTCTCTCACACCCACTCTCTCCCCCCCTCTCTCTCTTTCACCTCCCCCTCTCTCACCCCCTTTCTCTCTCTCGTACCCCTCTCTCTCACCCCTCTCTCCCCCACATCTAAAAAGGTGGAGCTTTAACAGGAAGAGGTGGAGCTTAAAGGGGAAAGGGTGTGTCTTAAAAAGAAAGGGGTGGGGCAATTTTATATGGGGGCGCCCCATTTTAGTCTCGCCTAGGGCAGCACAAAACCAAAATACACCACTGAACACAGGTGTCAGGCAGAATTGTAGTCAGAAGTCAGGCAGGGGTCGGTAATAACAAGGCAGATGAGCAGAAGAATAAGACAGAAGCGTAGTCCAGGGGCAAGCCAAGGGCCAGAGCAGGCAGAGTTTAGGCAAAGTCAGGAGCAGATCGGGTCAGCAATGGGTGAGCAATACAGGAACAGATACACAGATGCTTCAGGAACGTAATAGACCAAGCAGCACTGACACAAGGCACTAGTGCAATCATTCATTGAGAAAATGCAAAGCATTCTGTGAAAGGTGGCTGTGCCAAGCAGGCATGTATGTGATGTATGGGATGTATGGGATGTATGTGATGTATGGGATGTATGTGATGTATGAGATATATGGGATATATGGGATGTATGGGATGTATGGGATGTATGTGATATATGGGATGTATGGGATGTATTGGATGTATGGGATGTATGGGATGAAAAAGATGTATGGGATATATGTGATGTATGTGATGTATGGGATGTATGTGATGTATGGGACGTATGGGATGTATGTGATGCATGGGATGTATGAGATGTATGGGATGTATTTGATATATGGGATGTATGGGATGTATGTGATGTATGGGATGTCTGGGATGTATGGGATGAATGAGATGTATGGGATGTATGGGATGTATGGGATGAATAAGATGTATGGGATATATGGGATGTATGTGATGTATGGGACGTATGGGATGTATGTGATGTATGGGATGTATGAGATGTATGGGATGTATGGGATATATGGGATGTATGTGATGTATTGAATGTATGGGATATATCAAAAAATCTCCCAAGCTTTGAACATCTCACAGTGCACTGTTCAATCCATCATCCGAAAATGGAAAGAGTATGGCACAACTACAAACCTACCAAGACATGGCCGTCCACCTAAACTGACAGGCCGGGAAAGGAGAGCATTCATCAGAGAAGCAGCCAAGAGGCCCATGGTAACTCTGGAGGAGCTACAGAGATCCACAGCTCAGGTGGGAGAATCTGTCCACAGGACAACTATTAGTCGTGCTCTCCACAAATCTAGCCTTTATGGAAGATTAGCCAGAAGAAAGCCATTGTCGAAAGAATGCCATATGAAGTCCTGTTTGCAGTTTGTGAGAAGCCACGTGGAGGACACAGCAAACATTTGGAAGAAGGTGTTCTGGTCAGATGAGACCAAAATGGAACTTTTTGGCCTAAAAGAAAAATGCTATGTGTGGCGAAAAACTAACACTGCACATCACCCTGAACACACCCACCATGAAACATGGTGATGGCAGCATCATGTGGTGGGGATGCTTTTCTTCAGCAGGGACAGGGAAGCTGGTCAGAGTTGATGGGAAGATGGATGGAGCCAAATACAGGACAATCTTAAAAGAAAACCTGTTAGAGTCTACAAAAGACTTGAGACTGGGGCGGAGGTTCACCTTCCAGCAGGACAACGACCCGAAACATACAGCTAGAGCTACAATGGAATGGTTTAGATCAAAGCATATTCATGTGTTAGAATGGCCCAGTCACAGTCCAGACCTAAATCACATTGAGAATCTGTGGCAAGACTTGAAAATTGCTCTTCACAGACGTCTCCATCCAATCTGATAGAGCTTGACATATTTTGCAAAGAAGAATGGGCAGAAATGTCCTCTCTAGATGTGCAAAGCTGGTAGAGACATCCCCAAAAAGACTTGTAGAGAAAGGGGGTTCTATAAAGTATTGACTCCGGGGGGCGCCATACAAATGCCCCCCCAATTTTCACATATTTATTTGTATCATTTATCATTTTCCTTCCACTTCAAAATTATGTGCCACTTTGTGTTGGTCTATCACGTAAAATCCCAACAAAATACATTTACGTTTTTGGTTGTAAAATGACAAAATGTGGAAAATTTCAAGGGGTATGAATACTTTTTCAAGGCACTGTACGTTGTATAACGTGCCAACCACTCAATAACCTGCCCAGTAATGCTGAGAGAGACACTTTCATTCTGATATTTGGCCGGGTTTTTAGCAGACTAGATGAAGCCCCATAGGGAACATGTTCCAGCCTTGTGTAATAAGGACAGATCTGACCTGTTCTCCATTCATTTCTAACATAACATAAGGCTAGAAGTGTGGCCATGTGACCAACCAGTTGCAATATTTTCATGTGAAGACGTTGGATAAATAGATTCCCCGGCTTCTGCTGAAACCCTATCCCGGGGTTCTGGTTGTATCCAAAGGCCACGGGAGGTAGACTGAGCTTGTCAGCCCAGATTGAGTTTGACAGATAACCTGCTGGGATTGAAGCTGAGACCAAGAATGTGCTGCAAGACACATCTAGATTACTGAGAGATGATATAATATTGGACTGGACTGGTGGCCTTCGCTGAGCTTTGATCTTGGGGATCTGGATTTTCATTAACCGCTTGTCAAAACCGAGGTCTGTAAAAACTTTTTTTCTTTTGCAAACTGAATCCATCTGCCTATCTCTACAAAGAGATACGTCTGCCCTTATATTATGCTGTATCTGTGAATTATAACCAACGGAGCATGGGAAAGAATTGTGTTGCATTAAATATTATGAAAAAAAAAAAAAAAGTAAAATGCACAAAGAGCCCCTGAAAGTGTTAAAAACTCTCGCTTTGTTTCAAACTGAACGTCAGGAGACACAAGAACCGTTTACCTCCATCCATGGCCAGACTTCATATTAGACTCAGTAGGTCCGTGCCTATAGGCAACAGAGACGAAGAGACGGGATCTTCCTGTGCAGTTATTGGTCACACATGGTTTTTTTTTCCTCTCATTATCAATATTAACCCCTTCAATACCGGGCACTTCCACCCTCCTTCCTGCCCAGTAGCCAATTCTTAGCTTTCAGCGCTCTCACACTTTAAACGACAATTGCGCGGTCATACAACACCGTACCCAAATGACAGAAACATTTTTCGTTTTTCTTAATTTCTGTTAAAAATTTTTTGCAACAAAGTAATCTTTCTTCATAAATTTAGGTCAAAATGTATCCTGCTACATTTCTGCTTCAATGATTTTTATTGAAATTTAACAGATCGAACAACGTATCATATATCTGTATCGCGGTGAAGTGAACATTTCGGGAGGGACATTTGATGTATTACATGACCTACACACCCGTTACAGTGGGGACGGAAAGTATTCAGACCCTCTTACATTTTTCACTCTTTGTTATATTGCAGCCATTTGCTAAAATCATTTAAGTTCATTTTTTCCCTCATTAATGTACACACAGCACCCCATATTGTACACACAGCACCCCATATTGTACACACAGCACCCCATATTGTATACACAGCACCCCATATTGTACACACAGCACCCCATATTGTATACACAGCACCCCATATTGTACACACGGCACCCCATATTGTACACACAGCACCCCATATTTTACACACAGCACCCCATATTGTACACACAGCACCCCATATTGTACACACAGCACCCCATATTTTACACACAGCACCCCATATTGTACACACAGCACCCCATATTGTACACACAGCACCCCATATTTTACACACAGCACCCCATATTGTACACACAGCACCCCATATTGTACACACAGCACCCCATATTTTACACACAGCACCCCATATTGTACACACAGCACCCCATATTGTACACACAGCACCCCATACTGTACACACAGCACCCCATATTGTACACACAGCTCCCCATATTGTACACACAGCACCCCATATTGTACACACAGCTCCCCATATTGACAGAAAAACACAGAATTGGTGACATTTTTGCAGATTTATTAAAAAAGAAAAACTGAAATATCACATGGTCCTAAGTATTCAGACCCTTTGCTGTGACTCTCATATATATAACTCAGGTGCTGTCCATTTCTTCTGATCATCCTTGAGATGGTTCTACACCTTCATTTGAGTCCAGCTGTGTTTGATTATACTGATTGGACTTGATTAGGAAAGCCACACACCGTCTATATAAGACCTTACAGCTCACAGTGCATGGCAGAGCAAATGAGAATCGTGAGGTCAAAGGAACTGCCTGAAGAGCTCAGAGACAGAATTGTGGCAAAGCACAGATCTGGCCAAGGTTACAAAAGAGATTCTGCTGCACTTAAGGTTCCTAAGAGCACAGTGGCCTCCATAATCCTTAAATGGAAGACGTTTGGGACGACCAGAACCCTTCCTAGAGCTGGCCGTCCGGCCAAACTGAGCTGTCGGGGGAGAAGAGCCTTGGTGAGAGAGGTAAAGAAGAACCCAAAGATCACTGTGGCTGAGCTCCAGAGATGTAGTTGGGAGATGGGAGAAAGTTGTAGAAAGTCAACCATCACTGCAGCCCTCCACCAGTCGGGGCTTTATGGCTTTATGACAAGCCCACTGACAATAAATGTATCAGTTTATAATTCTAATGCTCGGTTTATTTTAACAGTTAGAGACAGAATAACAACAAAAATATCCTGAAGAACGCATTTCAAAAAAGTTATGAATTGAATTGCATTTTAATGAGTGAAATAAGTATTTGACCTCTTCGCAAAACATGACTTAGTAGTTGGTGGAGGAACCCTTGTTGGCAATCACAGAGGTCAGACGTTTCTTTTAGGTGGCCACCAGGTTTGCACACATCTCAGGAGGGATTTTGTCCCACTCGTCTTCGCAGATCCGACTCCTCTCCAAGTCATTAAGGTTTCCAGGCTGACGTTTGGTAACTCAAATCTTCAGCTCCCTCCACATATTTTCTATGGAGTAAGGTCTGGAGACTGGCTAGGCCACTCTAGGACCTTGATGTACTTCTTCTTGAGCCACTCCTTTGTTGTCTTGGCCGTGTGTTTTGGGTCATTGTCATGCTGGAAGACCCATCCACAACCTATTTTCAGTGCCCTGGCTGAGGGAAGGAGGTTCACACCCAAGATTTGAAGGTACATGGCCCCGTCCATCATCCATTTGATGCGGCGAAGTTGTCCTGTCCCCTTAGCAGAAAAACAGCCCCAAAGCATAATATTTCCACCTCCATGTATGACGGTGGGGGATGGTGTTCTTGGGGTCATAGGCAACATTCCTCCTCCTCCAAACATGGCGAGTTGAGTTGATGCCAAACACTTTCACTCAGTTCTCCTCCAAATCATTCAGATGTTCATTAGCAAACTTCAGACGGGCCTTAGAATGTACTTTCTTGGCCTTTGCGGGGGGGGGGGGGGGCTTCGGGCACTGCAGGATTTCAGTCCTTCACGGTGTAGTGTGTTACCAATTGTTTTCTTGGTGACTATGGTCCCAGCTGCCTTGAGATCATTGACAAGATTCTCCCGTGTAGTTCTGGGCTGATTCCTCTTTGTTCTCATGGTAATTGAAACTCCACGAGGTGAGATCTTGCATGGAGCCCCAGACCGAGGGAGATTGACAGTTATTTTGTGTTTCTTCCATTTGTGAATCATTTTACCAACTGTTGTCACCCTCTCACCAAGATGCTTGGCGATGGTCTTGTGGCCCATCCCAGCCTTGTGTAGGTCTACAATCTTGTCCCCGACATCCTTGGACAGCTCTTTGGTCTTGGCCATGGTGGAGAGATTGGAATGTGGTTGATTGATTGCTTCTGTGGACAGGTGTCTTTTATACAGGTAACAAGCTGAGATTAGCAGCACTCCCTTTAAGAGAGTGCTGCTAATCTCAGCTTGTTACCTGTATAGAAGATCCAGAAATCTTGCTGATTGATAGGGGGATCAAATACGTATTTCACTCATTAAAATGCAAATCAATTTATAACTTTTTTGAAATGCGTTTTTCTGGATATTTTTCTTGTTATTCTGTCTCTCACTGTTAAAATAAACCGACCATTAAAATTATAGACTGATCGTTTCTTTGTCAGTGGGCAAATGTACAAAATCAGCAGGGGATCAATTACTTTTTTCCCTCACTGTATACTCATTGTAGTAGGATTTGTAACGCCTGTCTCCCTGACTCTGCAGGGAGAGTATAAGAAGTAGAGTAAGGCAAAGAAGAGAGGGGGGAAAAGAACAGGAAAAGAGGAAAGAAAACCAAAGAAGAGAGTAAACTTCATAGGACGAGCTTGTCTGGACCCTAACAATTCACAAGGGGTCAGACAAGTATTTAATCCAGGGCTCCCAGATCTTATCAAACCAAGCTTGTTTGTCTAATAGACTTGCCGAGAAGCGTTTGTTTACCATGATCCATGACAACTTGTTTTTCTCTAAGTCGAAAGGGATTATAGGTGTCCTACAAGACCTAGTTATCACTATCCTAGCTGCTGTGAAAATGAAGGCTATGAGTTTCCCTGCCTGTCTTGGTGTTCCAGCGATCGTTTGTCCCAAAAGAGCTAATTTCTTTGATGAAAATAACCCAAATCTGTGTATATTATTTAGTCTGTAGGAAAGTTATAGAGTCCACAAACTATGGGATATATATCTGAAAATCGATCAATCCTGATGTACTGACGGCCAATCTCATTTCTTGAGGCCCGAAAATGCCAGGACAGTACAAATACCCCCCAAAATGACCCCTTTTTGGAAAGTAGACAGTCCAAGGTATTTAGTAAGAGGCATGGTGAGTTTTTTGAAGTTGTAATTTTTTTGTCACGATAATTTGGAAAATGAAGAAATACATTTTTTCTTTTTTTTTTACATATTGTTACCAGAGCAGTACAGCGTCATCATATAACTGGTGTGGTGGTGATCAGGGACACTGACTGGTGGCAGTATGTAAAAAAAATACATTTTTTAAAAAATGTTTACGATTTTTTTCTTCTAACACACGATGACCCAAGCAATACAGTGTTACCATAGTAGATGGTATAAGCAAACATTTTTACTGAATTAAGCTGATTATTTTGTTGTGATTAGCTGTGATTGGCCCTGTTTGTACCATGTGATCACTGTGACCAATCACAGCTAGCAACACAATTGTATACAGTGAATGTCATGAAAGGAAGCCATCCATTGTTTACAATTGTTATGTGATCTGCTGTGATTGGTCACAGAAATCACATGGTACTGGCAGCGGGCTGGTGCACTGATCAATCAGTGACCGCGCCGCTGCGAGAGGTGTGTTCTGGGAGGACATCGTATGACAAAACAACAGTGCTCCCACCCAGCCGTCATTGTACTATAGGCCGGGTGGGAAGGTGTTAATATAGTCATCCCGTATCAGGTTACTTTAACAGTATATTGTTTCAGTTAGATGTGCGGTTCGTTTCATTCCGTATCAAAATTTGGACAAAATTTTTAATATTCAGAGATTCGGATTTATCTGAATCTCCAAATTACAATAGTAACCAATTTAAACCTAGGCCTGCTCTCCTATCCCAGATCAGACCTCACCCCCTCTTCCAGATCACACCTCCTCTCCTCTTCAAGATCAGACCTCCTCTCCTCTTCCGGATCAGGCCTGCAATCCTCTTCCAGGTTAGACCTCCTCTTCCAGATCAGGCCTGCTCTCCTCTTCAAGATCAGACATCCTCTCCTCTTCTGGATTAGACCTCCTCTCCTCTTCCAGATCAGGCCTGCTCTCCTCTTCCACATCAGACCTCCTCTCCTCTTCCAGATGAGACCTCCTCTCCTCATCCAGATTAAACCTCCTCACCTCTTCAAGATCAGACCTCCTCTCCTCTTCCAGATCGGACCTGCTCTCCTCTTCTAGATTAGACCTCCTCTCCTCTTCCAGATCAGGCCTGCTCTCCTCTTCCAGATCAGACCTCCTCTCCTCTTCCAGATCAGACCTCCTCTCCTCATCTAGATTAAACCTCCTCTCCTCTTCAAGATCAGACCTCCTCTCCTCTTCCAGATCAGACCTCCTTTCCTCTTTCAGATCAGACCTCCTCTCCTCATCCAGATGAAACCTCCTCTCCTCTTCAAGATCAGACCTCCTCTCTTCTTCCAGATCAGACCTGCTCTCCTCTTCCAGATTAGACCTCCTCTCCTCTTCCAGATCAGACCTCCTCTCCTCTTCTGGATTAGACCTCCTCTTCTCTTCCAGATTAGACCTCCTCTCCCCTCTGAAAGCTGATCACAGCTAGTCTGTTCTCTCTCCGTTTCAAACTTCTGAGCACTGGCTCCAACCCAGCCACACACCCATGCCTGCTCACCTGGTGGGGACCCTAATCCTCCCTACATGCAGGTGTAGGGACAACACACAAAAGCTAGACAGAGATTCGTTCAGTCAGAGGAAGAGCGGAGGAAGAGAAGGTGGTCGGCTGACCGATGCCTTTACACAATTTTTCAGTACTCAGTGCCAAGGTCTGATCAGTTCAAGCAACCATCGCCAGCATCTGCGCTATATGGTACAGGAATATCTAGGGGCAAGAGCAGAATAGGAGACCTTTCCAACAGAGCATCCACTGGGTTACTGGGTCTTGAGGATGGACCACTGGCCAGAACTTGCTCAATATGAAATCGAGCTACTGGCCTGTCCTGCATCCAGTGTCCTTTCTGAATGCACATTCAGTGCTGCTGGAGGGTTTGTAACAGATCAAAGAGTGCCCTGTCCAGAGACTCCGTTGATAGGCTCACATTCATAAAAATGAATCAGTCTTGGATCAGCAGCTATCAAGCACCTGATGCTGACATAACTGATTGAAATTGGTATGGATGTGGGATCTCTTGAAGACTGCCTATGCTGACTATCCTATTCCTCCTCAATCTTGATGATGCTAGCTTCCAACAATATTTTTGGTTTAGGGCACCACCACCACCACCCAAGGCCCAATTTTTCTGCTCCTGTTTAACAGGGTCATGTAATTACAATGTTATACTATTTCACAGCAAGGCCCATTCCTGCGCCCAACAATAGTATCTGTAAGGGGTTACAGTGTTGTGGCTCCACCACCACCACCACCCAAGGCCCAATTTTTCTGCCCCTGTTTAACAGGGGTATGTAATTACAATTTTTGATATAATGTTTCACAGCAGGGCCCGTTCCTCCGCCCGACAAGACTAACTGTGAGGACTTACAGTGTTCTGGCGTCACCAACACCTAAGGCCCAGTTTATTCTGCAGAGTATATAGTATATATATTGCTGTTCAGATTATATAGTGCCTGGGGGCCTAGGGAACCCCCACACCATTTAAAAAAAAAATTTGGTGAGGGGTTCCCCTTAATATCCATACCAGACCTAAAGGGCCTGGTATGGATTTTGGGGGGGACATCCGCGCCATTTTGTTTGGTATTTTTGGCATGGGGTTCCCCCTAATATTCATACCAGACCCAAGGGGCCCGGTAAAGGACTGGGAGGGGGGGACCCACGCTGTTGTTTTCAATATTTTACAATATATTACAGCCGTGAGCAGTTTTGAAATTACATTTTTTCCTTTAGAAATATCATTTTCCTGTGGGATTGTTATAAACATGGGAAATATGAGCTACTTTACAGGCATACTAAGGACACCCCCCAGGCATGGTATGCGTAAAGTGAAACAATAAAAATGAAATATTCCTTTATGAATATTTCATTTTTATTGTTTCACTTTACGCATTAGTAAAATCACTGCTCTCGAAAAAACTGACTTTTTAAAAACTTTTTTTTGCATTGATACATGTTCCCTGGGGCAGCACTGGGGTACCCAAACACTTTTTATGGCAATAACTTGCAAATAAGCCTTTAAAATGAGTACTTTTGATTTTTCACGTTCTCGTCCCATAGACTTTAACGGTGTTCGCACAAATTTTTTGCCTGTTTGCATGTTCTGCTGCGAACTAAACCGGGGGTGTTTGGCTCATCCCTACAGGCCACATTAACAAACATAGATCAGACCTGCTCTCCTCTTACAGATCAGACCTCTTTGTCTCTTCCAGATCAGACCACGTCTCCTCTTCCAGATCAGACCTCCTCTCCTCTTCCAGATTAGACCTCTTCTCCTCTTCCAGATCAGGCCTGCTCTTCTCTTCCAGATTAGACATCCTCCATTCTTCCAGATTAGACCTCCTCTCCTCTTCCAGATTATACCTCCTTTCCCCTCAAAGCTGAACACAGCTACTCTGTTCTCTCTCTATTTCGAACCTCTGAGCCCTGGCTCAACCCCAGCAACACACTCATGCCTGCCCACCCGGTGGGGACCCTAATCCTTCCTACATGTAGGTGTAGGGACAACATACAAAAGCTAGAAAGAGATCCAACAAGCATAAAGGGGTAGAGCTGAGACGCTTCAGAGTAATAATAGGAGCTCTGGCTCCATTACCATCAGCCTGCTGGCTACATCAACAAACATATAAATCCTTCCTTGTATGGGGCCCCTCATATTACTGTGGTTACAGACCTGGTCGATCAGGGGTTGCACATAAGGCCTAGGCCCAAAAGTCAAAGGGCCATGGGATATGAGGCACATGGTATCACAGGGAGCCCCATATTACCACCACCAGGTTGGCCATCCCACCTTCACCAAGACACTATCCACTTCCTGGCCAAGCTTATCTCTGTCTTTGATGGCCAAGTATAGGATTAATACTGTGTCTCCTCTTTACTGTCAAGAAACTTGTACAAAAAAGGCCATAGGTTTTAGTAAGGATAGCTTCCATCTGTCTTGGTGGTGCCCACTTAGGAGATAACTGATGGCATTCCTCCCAAACAGAAATCCACATAACAGAAACCTCTCATATATTACATAGTCTCTGCTGATGCCCTCATTTTTTCACATTGCCCCAGACCAGACCCCTGCTCCCTTCCCAGATCAGACCTCCTCTCTTCTCCCAGATCAGACCCTCTCAATTCTCCCAGATCAGACCCTCTCAATTCTCCCAGATCAGACCTCTACTCTTCTCCCAGATCAGACCCCCTCTCCTCTCCCAGATCAGATCACCTCAATTCTCCCAGATCAGACCTCTCCTCCTCTCCCAGATCAGGCCTCCTCAATTCTCTCAGGTCAGACCTCCACTTTTCTCCTGGATCAGACCTCCTCTCCTCTTGCAGATCAGATCTTCACTTCTTTTCCAGACCAGACTTCCTCTCTTCTCCCCGATCAGACTTCCACTCCTCTTACAGATCAGAACCCCTTTCCTGTCCCAGATGAGAACGCCTATCTTCTCCCAGATCAGGCCCCCTCTTCTTTCCCAGATCAGACCTCCTCTCCTCTCCCAGATTAAACCTTTTCTCTTCTCCCAGATCAGACCCTCACTACTTTCCCAGATCAGACCTCCTCTCTTCTTCCGTAACAGACCTTTCCTCCTCCCCCAGACCACCTCACTTCTCCCAGATCATACCTCCTCTGTTCTCCCAGGTCAAACCTCCTTTCCCTTCCAAGATCAGACCTCCTCTCTTCCCCCAGATCTGACCTCTACTCCTCTCCCAAATGAGACCTCCTCTCCTCTCCCAAATCAGACCTCTTCTCCTCTCCCAGATCAGACCTCCTCTCTTCTAGATCAAACCTCCTTTTCCTTCCCAGATTAGACCTCCACTCTTCTCCCAGATCAGACCTCCATTGTTCTTCCAGATCAGACCTCCACTCTTCTCTAGATCAGACCTCCTCTCTTCTCCCAGATAAGACCTTCTCCCCTCTTTTAAAGCTGCTTGCAACTGCTCACTACTCTCCTCCCTGAACCTACAAGCACTGGCTCCACCACAGCTACACACCTATGCTTTCCCAACTGGGTATGGACACTGACCTTCACTACAAGTAGATGTATGGACCACACAAAAAGCTAGAGCGAGCTCCATCGAAGGTAAGTATGCAGAGCTGAGAGTCTTCACAATAATACTTCTACTCACAAAAATGGGAGTCTTTATGGTTAAATGGCCATAAGGTTTGGGGAAAGGGAGCCAACATGGCTGCATAGTAAGATGAAACCGTTTTTTTCTCCAGATATACACTTTAAGTGTGGACATACATGTGTTTGAAAAAAACAAACAAACAAACAAAACAAAATAAAAAGAATAAAATAAATTATTTATTTTTATTTTTAAAGTGCGCTTTTTGACTTTGTGGAGCACATTGTTTTTTTTAAGAATCTGAAATGAAATATATAAAGTTGGTGGTTGTCTTTAGTTTGAATGTCCACTCCTATGGACATTTCCCCTGAAGACAGAATTCAGACGCGGGGCCCGTATGTATCTTTCCCTATCCTCGGACAATGGAGGGGCCTCACGAGCCATTAGCCTCTACAAAAGGACTGTCTGTACAGACCATCATCCAGGCAATTACATTCATAATCCTGTTTGCTGCTTAACTGGCTCTTCTCAACTGGTTTAGTGGAGAGTAAAAGTGGAGCGGGTTTGTCTTTATTTGTGTTCATAGACCAATGAGCCACGATCCGGCGAGTACCGACAGCGAGAGGAAACCAGGTCCTTCTCTGAGATGAACTACGTGGTGAAACACTAAGGGGTGCCAGGGACACCAAACCTCTGGAAAATGTCCCCATAAAGTGAAGCTTATAGAGCAAATGCATTAAAGCAGATCTCCAGTAACAACATACACTTTAATTTTATAACATTAGTGTAACAACAATATAAGCAATAATTATTACTGGCAATCCAAAATAAGATTACTGGAAAAATCTCCTTCATGCTGTGAGTTCTACAACAACACAAAACAAAAACTCTTGCGCATAAATGTGTAAGCCCGACAGTTCAAAGTTCTCGATGGATGGTAGCTTTCAGCCTTGCTGCCCTCAAGGATAGGGAAATCCTAACATACAGACAAAAACAGAAAAGAGAGGGCACACCAGCCTTGTGCATTATCTTTAAAAAGGTTTATTTAAAACAGAAAACGTATAAGTACTACTCACAAGGGTAGATAGAAAGAAGGTGAAGAAGAAGGTGCTACCTTCGAAACGCGTCAGCCAGCAGCGGTCTGCACGTCTTGTCCATAGGTCTAGAGACTGCTACCATAATTTGACTAATATGCGTGATTTCTATCTACCCTTGTGAGTTATGCTGTGAGTTCTGCCTGTCTTTCTACAAATTCTTGGATTCCCAGCATGCTTTGCAGCTTCTCTTCCATTTCAAAAGGACTACATATCCCATGGTACCTTGCTGTTCCCTGTACTGATTCCGCCTCCTGAAACTCCTCCCCATCAGAAGGCGGGGCTCTGTAAAAATGTGTGACACAGCAGTATCTCCTCGCAGGGCATAGTGACTCTGTGTCACAGAATTCCAGGAAATCAAGTTGTGGGATCTTCACAAACTTCAAGTTGGTTCGGAGTTATGGGAGGAGGCTGGAAATAACCTGGAATGCAGTTTGGAAATGAATTTAGGATTTTATATTTTCACCATAGATATGCTTAAAGCTAAATTCAAAGTTTTCAGGGGTTTCCAATCGGGGCGTAACCAGTATGCAAATATTGACTTTAGGTCTAAGTCACCTGAACCCCTTCTCCAATTATAGTGTATGTTGGGGCAAAATAAATATGTATATATATGCAGCACATCTCTGCAAGACATGTACATTTCCCTGTGATTTATCCCTATAAATAATCTGTGAGTATAGAAGAACACCCTCTGATCTGCCAGAAATTAACTCCTAAGCCTTGCTGTGGGCTGAAAATACACAGAATTTGTGAGAGGTGTCAGCCCTGCCCAGTTATCTTTCTACAACATAGAGACCAATCATTCTGTAGTCCCAAGATAAGATCTGGGAGGGCTCATTGGACTCCTTGAGATAACACAGGAAGTGTGAAGAGGACAGCTCTTTTTATAATATTTATCAAACTGACAAAACAAAATGTTGGCGCTATATAAATCCCGTACAATAATAATAATCTACATATATTTATTATATTTAACAAGACACAATGTAGAAAAAAAAATAATAGAAGATGAATGTTAAGATTTGCATATCACTCTATGGATCAATTAAAGCCCAACTCCAGGAATTCAAAAAATTATTATTATTATTATTATACAGTATTTATATAGCGCCAACAGTTTACGTAGCGCTTTACAACTTGAGGGTAGACAGTACAAATACAATACAATTTGATACAGTAGGAATCAGGGGGCCCTGCTCCTTAGAGCTTACAATCTAAGAGGGAGGGTCAAGAGATACAAGAGGTAATAACTGTGGGTGATGTGCTGATTGAGAAGATAAATGTACAGTTGTTAGGTGGGGGCCAGATAGGCTTCTCTGAAGAGATGAGTTTTCAGGGATCGTCTGAAAGTGGATAAAGTAGGAGAAAATCGGACGGATTGGGGTAGAGCATTCCAGAGGATGGGGGAGGCTCTGGAGAAGTCCTGAAGGCGAGCATGGGATGAGGTGACAAGGGAGTTTGACAGCAGGAGGTCTTGGGAGGAGCGAAGAGAACGATTAGATTGGTATTTTGTGACTAGGTTAGAGATGTAGCTGGGGGCCACCCTTGTAGTCGGGCCCCCCAATTGTTATGTCTAGGGGTTCCAGAATAAGGAAAAATATTTAACTCTAATTCTAACCCAAAATTCTAACCCTAACACTAGCCTTAGACCTCACTCTATTCCCTAACTCCTAACCTTATCCTAACCCTAGTCTTCAAACTAATTCAATTTCCTAACTCTAGCCTTAACGCTGACCCCTAATCCATCCTAACCCCTAACTGTAACCTGTCTGAACCCTAACCCTAGCCCTCACTCTAACCCTAACCCTATCCTAACCCTAGCCCTCACCCTAAATCAATTCCCTAACCCTCACTATAACCAGACTCCCTAATCCTAATGCTAACCCAAACCCTAATGCTTAATCTGCCCTAACCCTATCCCTCACCCTAAGACTATTCCATAACCCTAACTCCTAGCCTTAACCCCAGCTCTAACTCTAACTTTAGCACTAACCCTAAACCCTAACCATAACTTGTCAGAACCCTAACCCTAGCTCTCACTCTAACCCTATTCCCTAACCCTATCCTAACCTTAGCCCTAACTCAATGCCCTAACCCTAACACTAACCCTCACTATAAGCCTATTACCTAACGCTAACCCAAACCCTAATCCTTAATCCGACCTAACCCTAGCCCTCACCCTAAGACTATTCCCTAACCTTAGCTCTAACCCTAACTCTAGCACTAATCCTAACCTCTAATCCATCCTAACCTCTAACTGTAAGCTGTCTGAACCATAACCCCTAACCCTAGCTCTCACTCTAACCCTATTCCCTAACCCTAATCCTTAATCCGTCCTAACCCTCACTCTATTACCTAACTCTAACCCCTAAGCCATCCTAACCCTAACTGTAACCTGTCTGAACCCTAACTCTTAACATTATCCTAACCCTAGCCCTCACTCTAATTCAATTCCCTAACTCTAGCCCTAACTCTGACCCTGAATCCATCCTAACCCTAACCCTAGCCCTCACTCTAACCCTGTACCCTAACCCTAAGACTATTCCATAACCCTAACTCCTAACCTTAACCCCAGCTCTAACCCTAACTCCAGCACTAACCCTAACTCCTAACCATAACTTGTCTGAACCCTAACCCCTGACCCTCACTCTAAACCTATTACCTAACCATAATCCTTAATCTGTCCTAACCCTAACCTGTCTGAACCCTAACCCTAGTCCTCCCTCTAACCCTATTCCCTAACCCTATTCTAACCTTAGCCCTCATCCTAACTCAATTCTCTAACCCTAACACTATCCCTCACTATAACCCTATTACCGAACGCTAACCCAAACCCTAATCCTTAATCTGTGCTAACCCTAGCCCTCACCCTAAGACTATTCCCTAACCTTAGCTCTAACCCTAACTCTAGCACTAATCCTAACCTCTAATCCATCCTAACCTCTAACTCTAACCTTTCTGAACCATAACCCCTAACCCTAGCTCTCACTCTAACCCTATTCCCTAACCCTAATCCTTAATCCATCCTAACCCTCACCCTATTACCTAACTCTAACCCTAAGCCATCCTAACCCTAACTGTAACCTGTCTGAACCCTAAACCCTGGGAGTCCATCTCCCCATCCCTGAGGAGCCTACATTGGCTAACGGTAAAGAATCGGATCACATTCAAGACCCTCTGCCTCACCCACAAATGCATACAAGGTAACGCCCCTCAATACCTCCGAGAGAAAATAAAACACTACACACCCAATCGCAATCTGCGATCATCTAACCAAAACCTCCTCCTCGTTCCCAAATACCGCTACAAAGCAAGGGGAGAGCGCAAATTCGCAGTCCAGGGACCTCG
The DNA here is from genome assembly GCA_037952835.1 of Lithobates septentrionalis. Lineage (NCBI taxonomy): Eukaryota > Metazoa > Chordata > Amphibia > Anura > Ranidae > Lithobates > Lithobates septentrionalis. The sequence goes on along the minus strand of JBBDGP010001697.1, from coordinate 644,947 downwards.
GCTATGGAACACTCTTCCGACTCACATCCACATGGAAGAAAACCATCAGGCCTTCAGGAAAAAACTCAAGACCTTCCTCTTCTAAGAAGCTGACAACACAAAGCGCATTTAGCGCCTTGAGGCGATTCAGTTCGCATTTGCAGCGCTTTACAAATCATTCATTCATTCATTCATAACCCTATATCCTAAACCTAACCCCCATGTTAAACCTATTCCCTAACCCTATCCTAACCCAAGCCCTCACCCTAAGTCAATTCCATAACCCTAACTCTAACCCAAACCCTAATCCGCCCTAACCCTAAGACTATTCCATAACCCTAACTCCTAACCTTAACCCCAGCTCTAGCCCTAACTCTAGCACTAACCCTAACTCCTAGCCATAACTTGTGTGAACCCTAACCCCTAATCCTAGCCCTCACTCTAAACCTATTACCTAGCCTATTACCTATTACCTAAACCTAATCCTTAATTTGTCCTAACCCTAACCTGTCTGAACCCTAACCCTAGTCCTCACACTAAGCCTATTTCCTAACTCCAACCCTAACTCTAGCCCCAACTTCTAAACATAACCTGTCTGAACCCTAACCCTAGTCCTCACTCTTACCCTATCTTAACCCTAGTCCTCACCCTAATTCATTAACTCTAGCACTAACCCTAACCCCTAATCCATCCTAAGCCTAACTCTAGCCCTAACCCTAATCCTTGATAGGCCATAACCTTAACTCTAGTCCTCACCCTAAGCCTATTCCCTAACTCTAACCCTAGCTGTAACCAGCCCTAACCCTACCTCCTATCTCTAGCCTACCCCTTACCTTCCATACCCCAGCAAAGTCTGTCCAGTGATACAACCAGTCCCCATGCAGCCTCCTGTTTCAGGCGCTCCCAAATGTGTTTTCATGCTTGCCCCCACCATGTACAATCAGTGTTGCCAACTGTCAGTATTTTTACTGGCAGCCAGTAAAAAACAGGCAATTTTCTCCTGCCAGTAAATGCCAGTAAAAAGAAAAGGTTGCCAGTAAATAATATGGCTGTGACGCTTGGCCAGGAGCCAGCAAGTGCCTGCTACAGTGTGTTTGGGCAGCTCTGGGGGAGGCGGTGCCTGAACATATCCTGTGATGTCATGGTGCAAGGGAGCCAAGCAGAGTGGCCAGAGCCTTGTGTGTGGGTCTGCTTGATGGGAGCAAGGCAGGCCAGGAGCGGAACCATCAGTTCTGTTTGGACTGGAGGAACCACCTGGCTAGGAGAGAGATTGTCACTGTGACTCTGGAGGGGATGTGTTGTATCGGTGATCTGTATTGCTGCACACTGCTGTCAGTATGACTGCGAGAGTCAATTTCATGTGTGTGCCGTCCATTCTAATTTCTTGCCCTCCTGAGTTCTGTCCCTGAGCTACCTACTTACTGTATCGAAAATAAAATAAGAAATATGTTTTTTGCCTTATTATCTACCTTAAATCACATTGCTAATTACATATTGTACTAGTTTGTAGCCTAAATAGTGACACTTGTAATTAAAACTGTCATTTTATAACTTTTGAAAATGCCAGTAGAAACTTGGCTGTGCCAGTAAATCTTGGGTGTTGTGTCAGTAAATTTCAATATGTTAGGTTGGCAACACTGTGTACAATACAAGGGTAATAGCTCTGCATTGTAGGTGATGATGTCGAAGGACCCCCCACAGACCAGAGTTTTAGAGGGGGGGAGATGACAACGCAGGACCCGGCCATAGTGAGGGATGGGTTACCTAATCCTGCCTGTTCCTGTACCTCCTGGACATGGCAAGCATTTCACCTTGCAGGGGGTATGTATGTGTGGAATGGGGGGGGGGGTGACTGCAAGGGTAGATTTTTTTTTCCGAGTTGGACACGGAACACATATGTGTGGCAGCACATAAAATAGATATGACATAGAAATCATTATTTATTTATTTTTTTTAGGCTGCTTTTGCCAAGCAATCAGCAGTGGAAAAGGAGCGTGTTTGACTACTTCTATTTAAATAGCTGAAGACGTAGCAAAAAAATCTGCTTGAGTCAGGAGTTTCCAACGCCGCTGTAATCTGGAATGCCGCTGATAATTATGCAAAGCAGAGAGGCTGCAAAATAAATCTGGAGGCTGACAGACGCAGTGTCATCATGTTATTTCATCCAGGGAGCCAAACGCTCTCTTTACAGGTCCTTCCACATTTGAGGACAGATTCTCTTTAGCTGCTTTACCTCCTAAGTGTCCCCAACGCTCGCCAACCCAACTCCATTGACGTGAAGATGTCTGACGGCTCTCCTAATGCCAAGTCTAGAAGGTCACAACTGACGGCTGATTGGCCGAGATCGGTTTACTGACAACAAACTTCGGAAACTTCCTTAGATCATTCGATTTGGTGTGCGGATGTTTCCTGTCATCTCTTCATCATTAATTCCCTCGTATCCACAAGACTTGGTTTGGACAAGGTGATGATTCGGATAGTTGAAATTGAACATAAATTTACCCCCCCCCCCCCTTCATGACTAGACCATTGTTTGCTATTCAGCACTGCGCTACTTTAACCGCTTCAACACCGGCCACTTTCCCCCCTTCCTGCCCAGGATAATTTTCATCTTTCAGTGCTGTTGCACTTTGATCGACAATTACGCGGTCATACTACACTGTACACATAGGACATTTATATCATTTTTTTGAGATAGATGGAGATTTATTTTGGTGGTACTTAATCATTTTCTGCTAAACAAACCAAAAAAGACCGATTAATTTTTAAAAATAAAGTTTTTCTTCGTTTCTGTAATAAAATTTTGTTTTCTTCTGCACTGATGGGCACTGATGAGGAGGCACTGATGGGCACTAATAGATGTCACTGATGGGAACTAATAGATGGCACTAAAAGGCAGCACTGATGAGTAGCTACTGACAGTCATTACTGATGGGCACTGATTGGCATCTGTAAAGGGCACTGATTGGCACTTTGATGGGCACTGATTGGCATCTATGAAGGGCACTAACAGGCGTTACTTATGGGCACTGATGAGGAGGCACTAATGGGCACTAATAGATGGCACTGATGGGAATAGATGGCAATGATAGGCAGCACTGATAGGCAGCACTGATGAGTAGCTACTGACTGTCATTACTGATGGGCACTGATTGGCATCTGTGAAGGGCACTAACAGGCGTTACTTATGGGCACTGATGAGGAGGCACTGATGGGCACTAATAGATGGCACTGATAGGCAGCACTGATAGGCAGAACTGATGAGGAGCTACTGACAGTCTGATGGGCATTGATCGGCATCTGTAAAGGGCACTGTTTGGCACTTTGATGGGCACTGATTGGCATCTGTAAAGGGCACTAACAGGCGTTACTTATGGGCACTGATGAGGAGGCACTGATGGGCACTAATATATGGCACTGATGGGAACTAATAGATGGCACTGATAGGAAGCACTGATGAGGAGCTACTGACAGTAAGTACTGATGGGCACTGATTGGCATCTGTGAAGGACACTGACAGGCGTTACTTATGGGCACTGATGAGATGGCACTGATGGAAACTAATAGATGGCACTGATAGGCAGCACTGATGAGGAGCTACTGACAGTCTGATGGGCACTGATTGGCATCTGTGAAGAGCACTGACAGGTGTTACTGAAGGGCACTGATTGGCACTTTGATGGGCACTGATTGGCACGTTGGCGGAAACTGACTGGCATTTTGATGGGCACTGATTGGCAGCTGTGGTGGGCACATCTGATGGGGGCTGAGCATTAACAAAAAAAATCCCAGTATATATCCCATAGTTTGTAGACACTCACGCAAACCAATCAAAATACACTTATTGGGATTTTTGCATTGATTATTGACAATCAATGCAAAAAATCCCAATAAGTGTATATTGATTGGTTTGCGTGAATGTTATAGTGTCCACAAACTATGGGATATATACTGGGATTATTTTGTATTATGTGCGGTGGGCAATCTGGCACTAACTGACACGGGGGGGCTGACACCACCAGTGACACAATTATGCCCCGTACACACGGTCGGACTTTGTTCGGACATTCCAACAACAAAATCCTAGGATTTTTTCCGACAGATGTTGGCTCAAACTTGTCTTGCATACACACGGTCACACAAAGTTGTCGGAAAATCCGATCATTCTGAACGCGGTGACGTAAAACACGTACGTCGGGACTATAAACGGGGCAGTGGCCAATAGCTTTCATCTCTTTATTTATTCTGAGCATGCGTGGCACTTTGTCCATCGGATTTGTGTACACACGATCGGAATTTCCGACAACGGATTTTGTTGTCGGAAAATTTTATCTCCTGCTGTCCAACTTTGTGTGTCGGAAAATCCGATGGAAAATGTCCGATGGCGCCCACACACGGTCGGAATTTCCGACAACACGCTCCGATCGGACATTGTCCATCGGAAAATCCGACCGTGTGTACGGGGCATTACAGTGATCAGTGATAATACTATACACTGTCACTGTACTAATGACACTGGCTGGGAAGGGGTTAGCATCTAGGGGCAATCAAAGGAAATAAATGTGTGCCTATCAATGTGTAATGTGTGTTGATCTTCACTAAATATCTCTTTGTGTCTTATCCCTGCTTTGCAGAGAGAAGAAGCAGAGAGATGGTTGCCTCTGTACAGAGTTGTAAGGGAATTTCAGTATGGCGACTGGCGCAGAGATATGCGCAAAAACAAAAATAGAATGGAAGGCGCACACATCTAGTGCATTATCAAAAGACATTTATTCAATAATAGGCTCATTAAAAAAATGGATACTCACAAGGTGGCAAAAAATAGAAGGCCGTAAAAACGCACAATGCTGAACAGTGGGGACACACATGTGCCGTATTCACATCACGGGGTATACAGCTGATGCTGTAGCTTAGCTCTGACAAAGGGGGTGTGCCCCTGAAACACGTCCCCACTGTTCAGCATTGTGTGTTTTTATGGCCTTTTATTTTTTGCCACCTTGTGAGTATCCATTTTTTTGTTGCTCCTATTATTTAATAAATGTCTTTTGGTAATGCACTAGGTGCGTGCGCCTTCCATATTATTATGTTTTTGTAGTATTAATCGGATTACCCCGCCTGAAGAGGGCAGCATCCTCTTAGTCCTTTGGTATTGCCGTTGTCCTTGTTCTCCACTACGGAGGACCTCATAGCACTGGAAGTGACTGCTTGCCATAGATATGCGCAGCCGCATAGCATTGCTCATAAAAATGAGCACAGGGACGCACACGGCAGGAATGTGTGCACATAAGTGCACGCATGTGGGAGCATGTCTACGGTTTCTGGTGCCAAACGGGCTATTTAAGGGTTGCTCTTGCTCGCTGTCAGTGCTGACTGGTCTTCAGCTTTTCCCCGAGTTCTTAGTGTATCCTGTGTTTGATTTCCGTTGATGATCCAGCTTGTTACTGACCCGATCCTGGATTCTGCTTGGACCTCTGCTCACCTGTTCCTGACCTTGGCTTCATTCCTGACCGCACTTCCGCCTACACTTCTGTACCTCGTTGCCTGCCTGCTGCTGACCTTGGCTACCTCTGTGCTCTCACTCCTGCTCCCGATTCAGCTTCAACTACTTCTGAGTGTCTTCTTCGGCTGTCCTTCATAACCGCTCCAGTCATCGCAGTGTGTTTCTGCCTAGAGCCTGCTGAGAGCTTTGACAAGCCTCACTTCCAGAACCTGCAGTACATGCAGAATGCCCCTTTAGCCTCAGCTGGTCCTTCACAGCTGCTCCTGGCCTGATGCCCTGCCTGACTTCTCAAGCCTGCGTCTCCTGCTGCAAATTCTGCTACCAACACCTGCCACCACTCGTGCTCCTCCTGTCCCTTGGCACCATCTGTTCCACCTTCAATGGACTGGAGATACAAGAGAGGCCATCCTGTTCAATTAAGTCTCCTACCAGGTATGTGTGTGATTGTCAACACAGAGCTCTGAGCTGTGATTGGACACAGCCAATCACCAGGTCCCGAACATGAATCATTGGCCAGGACCTGCTGACAGACTCCCGCTGTGTACAATCACAGCGGGTGTCGGTGGGGGGGCATGCATGGGCGCGCCCAAAACCAAGGAACAGGCAGCGACGTACCAGTACTTGCTTTGCTCTGTGGGCCACCCGTCCACAGTACATTGCGGGCAGGTGGTCCGCAAGTGGATATCAATTTTCTCTGGGCATGTTACAGTGCATATAGATCAGCGGTCTCCAAACTCTTCAGTAAAAGGACACATTGTACATTTTACAAAAAAAATTGCCATTTGAGGTGAAATGTTTGGTTGGTACCTCCTTAGAAACGTACATCAAGGAAGTCACTGGTGGTAAGAGTACTCTCCTGCTCCAGAAAAAGAAGACTGGTGCTTCGTCGGGTAGGCCTTCAGCTCCTGAGTCTACGAGGACTTCCTTTCAGACCTGAGAACACTTTCTTCTCGCTTTCTACTCTCAAATTTGCGCTTCTCCCGACAAAGACAAGCGGATTTCCATTCAGCTTTTCGGCAGCTTCTCTCACAGGGGGGTTATTGCTGCTGTTCCATACTAGGAACGATTCCAAGATCTCTACCAGAACCTGTTCACTCTTCTTAAGGTGGAGACACTTGCCCCAGTCTGGATCTGAAGACTCCTAACTTTTTTCTTCAGGTCCAGAGGTTTTGCACAGAATAAGCCAGGTAGATCATTGGCTCCCTTCTTCCGGGAAACTTATGGCCTCTGTGGACATCAGAGATCTTTGAAGCAGGTGCAGTTAGCTACTTTGACACTAAGTGGTTCTGTACCAGAATAGTGTCTGGTACAGCAGTTAGTGACACTAGGTGTTAGGACCCTTTTAGGTAGAGCCCTCCCACAAGTGATGTCAGGGATGAGTGGTGGGGAGGGACAAATATGGACTTGGGGCATGGGAGCCATCAGCCGGCATCTGTGGGAATGTAATCTACACACGTGGGCTCTGGGCAGGGTGTGAGGCCGGGTGAAGGTGACCTGTATGCTGGAGGAGCCGGCTGTAGTCAGTAGTAAATTCGGAAATTCGAAAATTCGGAAATTCGGAAATTCAAAAACTTGAAAATCTGAAAATCTGAAAAAAAGAAGGAAAATCAGTAAAATTCAAAATAATAACTAACTAATAATAACTAACTATTAAATTATAGGTATTGCAATTTCCTTTCAAATTTTGCTGTATGTGAATGTAACGAATATAAACTTGTCTGAAGTAACGAATTATCCGAAATAACGAATTCTGCATCTAAACAAATGGAATGGAACAAATTAATACTAAATAATGATAATATAAATTATTATTATTGTTACTCATTATTATTAGATCGTTACGTTCAATTTTTTTAGATACGGCATTCGTTATTTCAGATAATTCGTAACTTCGGATGAATTCGTACTCGTTACGTTCACTAACAGACACATTTGAAAGGAAATTCCAATACCTATAATTTATTAGTTATTATTAGTTAGCTATTATTTCAGATTTTTGGGTTTTCGAATTTTCGGATTTTCATTCTTTTGAATTTTCAGATTTTTATTCTTATTTTTGGATTTTCAAATTTCCAAATTTTTGAATTTTCAAATTTCCAAATTTTAGAATTTTCAAATGTCCAAATTTTTGAATATTCAATTTTCGAATGTCCGAATTTTTGAATTTCTTAATTTCGAATTTTCAAATTTCCGAATTTCCAAAATTTTGAATTTGCAAATTCGAATTTTCTAATTTTCCAATTTCTGAAATTTTCTCATTTCCGAAATTTTCTCATTTCTAAAATTTTCAAATTTCCGAAATTTTCCAATTTCCGAAATTTTCCAATTTCCGAAATTTTCCAATTTCCGAAATTTTCTCATTTCCGAAATTTTCTCATTTCCGAAATTTTCTCATTTCCGAAATTTTCTCATTTCTGAAATTTTCTCATTTCCGAAATATTTCGAATTTCCAAAATTTCCAATTTCTGAATTTCCAATTTCCGAAATTTCCAATTTCTGAAATTTAGAATTTTTGAGTTTCCGAAATTTTTGAATTTCCAAATTCCGAATTTCCAAAATTCCAAATTTCTCAACTTTCAAATTTCTGAAATTTCAAATTTCTGAAATTTCAAATTTTCAGAAATTCGAAAATTCAGAAATTTTAAAATTCGGAAATTCGAAATTCGGAAATTGAAAAATTCGGAAATTCGGAAATTGAACATGAACAAATTTGTCAAAATTCGTTAAAAAATGAATTTCGGAACTAAACCAATTGCACATGTCTAAACAGTAGTATCATGAAAGTACAAAATTTATTGAAACAATGGATACAATGTGAATTGAAAAAGAACTGATCAATAACATGAAATCATGAAATCAAACCACTGGAGTAACCCAAAATCACCAGTCAAGGAGACAGGAGAAGTCCAACACGTTTCAACATAAAAACTGAAAGTCTTCTTCAGGGTCAAATGGGTTAAATAGTTCCAGGTTTGTGAACTTAATCTATAATTGTAAAATACACAGAATTATAAACATGAACAAAACTTAATGGTATTTATACAATAATCATATGCAAAACATTTGTAAAAATAAAAAAAACTCTGCATGCTGACCCCATGTGCTGACGATTGAACCAAGGGAGATCATAGCTGAAGAAACAGGAAAGGATGGACCACTGAAATTACGGCAAGCAAGCAGGAAATCTTACCCCCCCCCAAACAAGGCCTGGACCATCTTCCTCCTTTCAACGTTTGTATCTCAGGAATGAGTTATACAGAAATCAGGCCGCAGAGTACCAGAAAAAAGAGACGAGTGCTTCTTCTGGATATAAAGAGGTTAAAAATTAAAAGCAAGCATGGGCAAAAAAATAAATACTCTTTTTTTGAAGGTTTTAAAGAAAGTGGGATCTCATGAATCACTGTGTGCTGCTAGAATATGCATTTAGTGCACGAGTTAGAAGATTGTCCTATAAATCTGTCAGGGGACGTCAGATTCATGGCCCTATTGCAGCCGGAATGAGGATCGCTCTATCCTGAATATCTTTACGAGAGAGGACATGCATTTTTAAGAATGGCCCCATAAAGCATTGGAAATGTCATCCATAAAGGGTGAGGAACCCGATTCCTATGCAGAATGTAGTGCCGGGATCTCATTGGATTGGAAGCCGCCAGTAATTACTGCACTTTTCTTCACATAGTAATACATGTCATAAATATCTAAACACGTTCACATCTATAATGTGGCATTTTGGGGGTTGAAGACCCACCAAGGACTGTACTCTATACGTTGTAATGTTCCCTAGTTCAGCCTATATTCAGTTTGTCCGTATGTATACAGAACCATGCTTATATGAGTATGTCCTGCTCTAGATAGGTATATGGAAACCCAAACAATAAATCTTTTATGTATTGCAGCTTTTCGGTTCGTAGATGCATTTGTAGGCATGTGCAATCTATTTTCTCCACTGTAGGTGGCGCTCAACCGCAGCGGCATTACAGTTGTAGGGGAAGTAAAGAGAAACTTGGTTCCTCTGTGGTTTCCTGGGTCACTGGGGAAGCTATCCCAATGCAACAGCACCATGTGACTCTGGTAGTCATCTTTGGTCAGGTAGAGCCTATTTAAGGCCCTGGTTCCCAGGTTTGGCATGCATCTTGTGCGTAGGTAGCATAAGGACCAGTGGCAGCTGGTGGAATTTTTTTTGGGGGGGCAGCAAACAGTATGCCACCCTACCAACCCCCCACCGGCGGTCGGTCGGTTGGCCGGTAGTACTTACCCCATCACCGGCGACTTCCCCCTGCGCGGCGGCCTCCCGTTCTCCTGCTCTCCATCACTGGTGGCTTCCTCTGCTCGGCGGCCTCCCTTTTTCCTGCTCTCCACGGCGGTGGTGGCTTCCCCCTGCTTGGCGGCCTCCCGTTTTCCTGCTCTCCACGGCAGCAGCTTCCGTTTCCTCCCTCTTCCTCGGCGGCCATTCTAGGAGTCTTCTCTTTTCGGGCAACCGGAAAATGGGTCTCACACCCAATTCTGATTGGCCGGATTGAGGATTAGTGTTTCAACAACCTGGGTGGGCTCCAGGTCGCATGCTCTGCGACCCAAGCCCACCCTATTTTGAAGCCTATCAGAGCCTATGGCTCTAATCAGGTGCTTCAGAAAAATACCCTGCCGCTGTAATTCATGCACCCGGTGCCCCAAAAGGGGCCGGACACATGAATAGAGAGTGGCCGCAACGGCAATGGAATCTATCCATTATGCATATGGGGGGGTGGCGTGAGAGAGGGGACGGTGCCCGGGCGCTCCCTAATGGACGGGCCGCCCCTGGTCAGGACAGGTCACCCATCTGACAGGGACAGTGATTAGCGGCAGACAGAAGTTCCAATCGAGTGGGGAAAGAATGGGGACAAGCCATCCTTCTGGAGACTACTACCCCATTTGGGTACAGACCGGCCAGGCCGCGTTCTGCTCCTCAAAATAGACACATCGGTTTGTTGTGAATGGCTGAACTCTGACATTAATACAAGTTCTGTTCTCTGCAACTGGACTCTGAGTGTTTACTGCCGCCACACCAAGCTGCACCTCCCCACCTGGTGACTGCATTAGTTTTCTTTTTTCAAGATTTCCCCTTCTCTTGCATGCTGTTGAAGTTGGGGAGGGGGGCCTGTTGGTATATACACAATGCGTTTTGTGGGTTCAGAACCCTATTTCCTAAGGTACTGTGCAACAATGAAGCATTCCAATAGCATATAATATAGATATAGGGAGATAACAGCTGCTTCACCCTGCAAAAAATAGACTTATTAAGAGGGATCCCTAATAAGGTGAGCTGATTGAACCCCAAACCATGGCTTCATATGGAAAGACATAATTAATCTCAATCATGGCCAATTTCTTAGGGATCCAAAAACAGCCAGCATCTGTACCTCTCCGTCCACCAAGCAGTCTAGGAGTCCCTAGACTTCTTGGTGGATGGAGGGGTACTGTCACATTCCCTGGTTCGTGGCGGAGCTAATGAGAGGGCTTCCCTTTGCGGCTCTGATCTGAACACCCCTCAATGTGGTGATAGAGGTACAAGGCTCAAAGTAGCATGGGTGCTGGCAGCTGAGAAGCAGGAAAGGATCGTGGTTGGCAGACCGCAGGATGGCACCGTAGAGAAGAACCTTAGGGATATGGGATGAAGACTTGGACAGGAGTACACTCAGAAGCAGAAGGAGGTAACTGCCAGGGTCAGAGATGTGGTCAGGGCAAGCCTGGGTCATACACAGTTAGGCAGGAGGAAGCACAGTCAGGCTGGGGTCAGTACCAGGGAAGCAGGCAGAGCATAATCAAGTAGCAGGCCGAGGTCAGTACTAGGCTTTATGTTCGGGTCGAACATTGGCTGTTCTCCCGTTCGCCGAACAGCAAACAATTTGGGGTGTTCACGGCAAATTCGAAAACCATGGAACATCCTTTAAAAGTCTATGGGAGAAATCAAAAGTGCTAATTTTAAGGGTTTATATGCATGGTATTGTCATAAAAAGTGTTTGGGGACCCGGGTCCTGCCCCAGGGGACATGTATCAATGCAAAGTTTTAAAAACGGACGTTTTTTCGGGAGCAGTGATTTTAATAATGCTTAAAGTGAAACAATAAATGTGTAATATTCCTTTAAATTTCGTACCTGAGGGGTGTCTCAGTCCGAGAGCAAAATGAAATTTCTAAAGGAAAAAAAGTCATGTAAAACTACTATCGTTCGACATAAAAGTTCATTGATAAAAACGACATGGAATTTCCCCACAGGGTTACCCCGAACCAAAATTAAAAAAAAAAAAAAAGCGTGGGGGCCCCCCTAAATTCCATACCAGGCCCTTCAAGTCTGGTATGGATATTAAGGGGAACCCCGTGCCAAAATTAAAAAAAAAAAATGGCGTGGGGGTCCCCCTCAAAATCCATACCAGACCCTTTAGGTCTGGTATGGATTTTAAGGGGAACCCCACGCCAACATTTAAAAAATGTGGGGTCCCCCCAAAAATAGATACCAGACCCTTATCTGAGCACGCAACCTGGCAGGCCACAGGAAAAGAGGGGGGACGAGAGAGTGCCCCCCCTCCTGAACCGTACTAGGCCACATGCCCTCAACATTGGGAGGTTGCTTTGGGGTAGCGGCCCCCCCAAAGCACCTTGTCCCCATGTTGATGGGGAGAAGGGCCTCATCCCCACAACCCTTGCCTGGTGGTTGTGGGTGTCTGCGGGCGGGGGGCTTATCAAAATCTGGAAGCCTCCTTTAACAAGGGAACCCCCAGATCCCGGCCCACAACTGTGTAAATTGGTAATCGGGTACAAATGTACCCCTACCATTTCACAAAAAAAAGTGTCAAAAAGGTTAAAAAACACAAGACGGTTTTTGACAAGTCCTTTATTAATTTTTCTTCTTTCCGCTTCTTCTTCCATCTTCTTTCTTCTGGTCTTCCTTCGGTGTTCTTCTTCTTCCCGGTTAAGTAAACGGGTGACCCCGCCCCCCTCTGACAACACGGGAAATCCATAGGGAAGTCCCCGTGAAGTCCCCGTGCATCAGAGGAGGGCGGGTCACCGGGTGGCCCCGCCCTCCATTATATAAGAAGTGTCAGAAGAACCAAAGCGTCACACGGCGGAAGACTCCCACTGAGGCGGATTGTGCGGACAGAGCGGAGAAGAAGCCGGAGGAAGATGCGGGACGAGAAGAGCAGAGGAAGAAGAAGATGGAGAAGAAGAAGATGGAGGAAGAAGAAGAACACCGAAGGAAGACCAGAAGAAAGAAGATGAAAGAAGAAGAAATTAATAAAGGACTTGTCAAAAACCGTCTCTTGTGTTTTTTAACCTTTTTGACACTTTTTTGTGTGAAAAAATTCCAGATTCCGATAAGCCCCCCACCCGCAGACCCCCACAACCACTGGGCAAGGGTTGTGGGGATGAGGCCCTTCTCCCCATCAACATGGGGACAAGGTGCTTTGGGGGGCTACCCCAAAGCACCCTCCCAATGTTGAGGGCATGTGGCCTGGTACGGTTCAGGAGGGGGGGGCGCTCTCTCCTCCCCCCCTCTTTTCCTGCGGCCTGCTAGGTTGCGTGCTCGGATAAGGGTCTGATATGGATTTTGAGGGGGACCCTCACGCCATTTTTTAAAAAATTTTGGCGCGGGGTTCCCCTTAATATCCATACCAGACCTGAAGGGCCTGGTATGGAATTTAGAGGGACGCCCACGCATTTTATTTTTAAATTTTGGTTCGGGGTTCCCCTGTGCGGAAATTCCATGCTGTTTTTATCAATGAACTTTTATCTGTATTGCCGGACTGACAATTCATTATAGCCGGCGCTAGCGATAGTAGTTTTACATGACTTTTTTTCCTTTAGAAATGTCTTTTTGCTGTCAGACTGTTCTAAACATGGGAAATATGCGCCCCTTTACAGGCATACTATAGACACCCCCCAGGTACGAAAGTTAAAGGAATATTACACTTTTATTGTTTCTCTTTAAGCATTATTAAAATCACTGCTCCCGAAAAAACGTCCGTTTTTAAAACTTCTATTTGCATTGATACATGTCCCTTGGGGCAGGACCCAGGTAAACCAAACACTTTTCATGACAATAACTTGCATATGAGCCTTTAAAATTAGCACTTTTGATTATTCATGTTCGTGTGCCATGTGACTTTAACGGTGTTCGCGTGTTTGAACAAATTTTTTGCCTGTTCGCATGTTCTGGATGCGAACCGAACCGGGGGGTGTTCGGCTTATCCCTAGTCAGTACCAAGGAAGCAGGCTGAGGTCAGTACCAAGGAAGCAGGCTGAGCGTAGTCAAGTGGCAGGCCGAGGTCAGTACCAAGGAAGCAGGCTGAGTGTAGTCAAGTAGCTGGCCGAGGTCAGTACCAAGGAAGCAGGCTGAGCGTAGTCAAAGGCAAGCCAAGGTTGGTATCTGGGTTTCACAGATCAAGTTCAGGACAGGAGCTAGCTGGGTTAGCAACAGAACATAAAACAGCATGAACAGGAACACAGTAAGACAGGTCACAGGGAAGCTGAAGAACATCCAACAACTAGCTCACATCAGGGCCTGCTTTACATAGGCAGCTTGGCGCCATTCCCAAGATTGGGCTTGGGCAATGCATGCAGATGTGCACTGGCGCACACAGATGCGCCTACATGTCAGTGCATTCCGGTTACTAGCCAGAGCTCGTCTATGTGCTGGTAGGGGGTAGGGGGAGCCACTGTGAACATGGCTGGGGGAGAGAGGTGGGGGCGACACATAAAATCCATTGTGGACATGGCTGGAGGAGAAGGGTTGAGGTGGCCACCAAAAAGGAGGAGACAAGTGGGGGGCACACCTAAGAGCCATTAGGGACATGGCCAGTGGAGACAAGTGGGGTGACACCGAAGAGCCATTAGGGACATGGCTCGGAGGAGACAAGTGGGGGTGACATCTAAGAGCCACTAGGGACAAGGCTGGAAGAGACAAGTGGGGGTGACATCTAAGAGCCACTAGGGGCATGACCAGAGGAGACAAATGGGGGTGACACTTAAGAGCCATTAGGGACATGGTCGGAGGAGACAAGTGAAGGTGACATCTAAGAGCCATTGGGGACATGACCAGCGGAGACAAATGGGGGTGACACTTAAGAGCCAGGAAGCAGGCTGAGCGTAGTCAAGTAGCAGGCCGAGGTCAGTACCAAGGAAACACTCTGAGCATAGTCAAGTAGCAGGCCGAGTTCAGTACCAAGGAAGCAGGCTGAGCGTATTTAAGTAGCAGGCCGAGGTCAGTACCAAGGAAGCAGGCTGAGCGTAGTCAAGAAGCAGGCCGAGGTCAGTACCAAGGAAGCAGGCTGAGCGTAGTCAAGTAGCAGGCCGAGGTCAGTACCAAGGAAGCACTCTGAGCATAGTCAAGTAGCAGGCTGAGTTCAGTACCAAGGAAGCAGGCTGAGCGTAGTCAAGAAGCAGGCCGAGGTCAGTACCAAAGAAGCAGGCTGAGCGTAGTCAAGTAGCAGGCCGAGGTCAGTACCAAGGATGCAGGCTGAACGTAGTCAAAGGCAAGCCAAGTTTGTTATCCAGGTTTCACAGATCAAGTTCAGGACAGGAGCTAGCCGGGTTAGCAACAGAAGATAAGTCAGCAAGAACAGGAACACAGTAGCACAGGTCACAGGGAAGCTGAAGAGCATCCAACAACTAGTTCACATCAGGGCCTGCTTTACATAGGCAGCTTGACGCCATTCCCAAGATTGGGCTTGGGCAATGCATGCGGATGTGCCCTGGCGCACACAGATGCACCTACATGTCAGTGCATTCCGGTTACTAGCCAGACAGGAACACGGCGGTTTTTGGGTCCCTATGAAATTGGTCATGATTGCCTAGAAAAACACTTTAGAATCTGGACAGATTTTTGGGAAATCTCTCATCTAAAAAAAAAAAAAAGTCATCTTTAACCCATAAACACAAACATTCCGGAATATTTTCATATTTTGATTTCCTGCTCAGTTTCTTTTGGCGACTCTTCCAATCTTTCACAAAAACACATCTCGGCTTTTACAGTTCTATTTTTGCCTTTTACAGTTCAGATGGAAGCTGAGACCCGGCATGTGTGATATATTTACAGTTCAGTGGAAAGTGATCTTGATATATTTTGTAAATGACATATTTACTGTCTGCTAGTAAATGATATGTGCGGTATATATCGGTTTCCTCCAACGTACGGCCAACAAAAAGATTCTCATCTATACATAGCAGTTTCCAAATAAGAAACTATAACATTTCATTGTGCTTCAAGCTGAAAAGGCTGCTTTCCTGATGAATATCTGTCTTGGGGACATCATGGCTGGAGAAGGAAGGTCGGGGTTACACCTAAGAGCCATTGTGGACAAGGCAGGAGGAGAGAGGTTGGGGGCGATACCTAAGAGCAACTGGGGAGGTCACTGGAAGAGAGAGATGGAGGTGATACATAAGAGCCACTAGCAATGTGGCCACGGGAGAAAGGGGTGGTGACACCTAAAATCTGTTGGGGACATGGCTGGAGGAAAAAGGTGGGGTGGCCACCAAAGAGCGACTGGGAACATGACTGGAGAAGAGGGGTGGGGATGACACCTAAGAGCCATTAGAGACATGGCTGGAGGATACAGGTAGGGGTGACACCTAAGAGTCATTTGGGACATGGCTGGAGGAGACAAGTGGGGATGACACCTAAGAGCCATTAGGGACATGGCCAGAGGAGACAAGTGGGGGTGACACCTAAGAGCCATTAGGGACATGGCAAGAGAAGATAAGTGAGGGTGACACCTAAGAGCCATTAGGGACATGGCCAGAGAAGACAAGTGGGGGTGACACCTAAGAGCCATTAGGGACATGGCCAGAGAAGACAAGTGGGGGTTACATCTAACAGCCATTGTGGACAGTGCAGGAGGAGAGAGGTAGGGCGATACCTAAAAGCAGCTGGGGAGGTGACTGGAGGAGAGAGATGAAGGTGACACATAAGAGCCACTGGGGACGTGGCTGAGGGAGAGAGGTGGGGGTGACACATAAAATCCATTGGGGACATGGCTGGAGGAAAAAGGTTGAGGTGGCCACTAAAAAGGAGGAGTCAAGTGGGGGGCACACCTAAAAGCCATTAGGGACACAGCCAGTGGAGACAAGTGGGGGTGACACCTAAGAGCCACTAGGGACATGACCCTAGGATACAAGTGGGGGTGACATCTAAGAGCCATTGGGGACATGACCAGAGGAGACAAATGGTGGTGACACTTAAGAGCCATTAGGGACATCGTCGAAGGAGACAAGTGGGGGTGACATCTAAGAGCCATTGGGGACATGACCAGAGGAGACAAATGGGGGTGACACTTAAGAGCGATTAAGGGACATGGTCGAAAGAGACAAGTGGGGGTGACACCTAAGAGTCATTGGGAACATGGCCAGAGGAGAGGGGTGGGGGATAAACTTAAAAGTCATTGGGTACATGTCTGGAGGAGAGAGGTGGGGGTGACACCTAAATGCCACTTTCTTTGCTCTTTTTTCCGTATGTCCCACATAGGACAGGTCATTCACTTGAATGAGTGGCCCTAAGGGCATTTGTCACACAAAAGAAGCTCAGGGACCACATTTTGGCCCTGGGCCAGGCACATTTTTAATGCGCGCGCTGCCACAGTTTTCGTGCATTTTGTCGCCAATTTTGCGCCGCGTTTGGGGTACCATTAGGAATGAATGGCACCCAAACACATGTTGCAGGTTTTGCCGTGATATCTAAAACACGGGCCGATTTTGCCTACTAATCCAAATCACTCAGATGTGAATGAGGCCAAAGGCTCCACCTAACTGTCAGTTCAGGCGTGAACGGGAGGCTTTTATCCTAGCAACAAATAAAATTAATGTAAAACACCTTCAAAAATATTAATAAACTAAAGAACACACAACACCCTCCTTCCCCCACATACGCCAAATTTGAGTAGGTCCTAGTTACCACCATATTACTTGTCTGCCAACTGGCGGTAATTCTTTTAGGATTTGTTGCAGCCAAAGTAGCGTTAGTAAGAACTTCCCGAATTTTCTTGTAAAAAATAAAAATAAAATAAAAAAAATAAGAAGAAGTTCCCGAATCTGGCGCAGGTGTCGGTACTTCTACCAAAACTGGCACAAGGCCTTCATGAATTAGGCTCAGGTCGTGCTAAAGGGACCATACCGCCAGAACAGTGATGTCACCACCTTACCGAACTCCTGACCATTTCTCAGGCAATGCGGTGCCGATACGGCTCTTTTGTGTCTCCACTTTAACCACTTCAGCTCCAAAAGGTTTTACCCCCCCCATCATGACCAGGCCATTTGTTTTGATATTTAGCACTGTGCTAATTTAACTGGTAATTGCGCGGTCATGCAACGCTGTACCCAAACAAAATTTTTATAATTTCTTTCACATAAATAGAGCTTTCTTTTGTTGGTATTTGATCACCACTGGAGTTTTATTTTTTGCGATATAAACAAAAAAGACAGAAAATTTTGAAAAAAAAAACCCTAAATATTTGAAAATTTTTGCTATAAAACATGTCCAATAAAAGAATTAAAAGAAAAAAAAATTTCTACATGAATTTTGGCCAAAATATATTTTGCTACATGTCTTTTAATTAATAATAATAATACATAATTAATTGTATATTGATTGATTTATATGAAAGTTATAGCATCTACAAACTATGGGATCTACACTGGGATTTTTATTTATTTATTTATTTATTTTATACTACTAATGACGGCGATCAGCGACTTATAATGGGACTGTGATAGTGCGGCGAGCAATCTGACACTAACCGATTAACTGACACTGACATCACCAGTGACACTAATACAGTGATCAGTAATAGACATGTGCAATTCGCTTCATTCCAAATTCATTTTTTTAACAAATTTCGACAAATTTGTTAATTCGGAAATATCCGAATTAACGAATACCCGTTTAATTAATTTTTCCAAATATTCGTAAATTCGAATATTCTTAAATTCGAATATTCGTAAGTTTGTAAATACAAAAATCCGACAATTCGAAAATCCGAAAATAAGAACGAAAATTGAAGGAACGAATATCCGAAAATGAGAACGATAACTGAAAAACCTGAAAATCTGAAATAATAATAACTAATAATAGCTTAACTATTACTAACTATTAAATTATAGGTATTGGAATTTCCTTTCCAATTGGCTGTTAGTGAACGTAACGAATACGAATTTATCCGAAGTTACAAATTATACGAAATAACGAATGCCGCATCTAAACGAATGTAACGTAAAACTTTTTTATTATTATTATTTATTACTAATTTGTTCCGTTCCATTTGTTTAGATGCAGCATTCGTTATTTCGGATCATTTGTAACTTCGGATAAATTTGTATTCGTTATGTTCACTAACAGCCAAATTTGAAAGGAAATTCCAACACCTAGAATTTAATAGTTAGTTATTATTTAGAATTTTCGGATTTTCGCTCTTTCAAATGCTCTTTCTTATTTTCGAATATTCGAATTTCCGAATTTTTTAATTTTTTAATTTCCAATTTACGAATTTTCAAATTTTCGGATTTTTGAATTTTCGAATTTCAGATTACGAATTTACAAATTTCAATCATAGCAAATGACCCGAAAAACGAAAAAAAACAAAAAAACGAATGAAACTAAAGCGAACACATTTTTCGGCAGTGCACATGTCTAATCAACGATAATACTATACACTGTACTAATGACACTGGCAGGGAAGGGGTTAGCATCTAGGGCGATCGAGGGGTTAAATGTGTGCCTAATAATGAGAATTAGGTGTAATGGGTGCTGGTTTTACCTACAGATCTCTAATGCCGCGTACACACGGTCGGACTTTTCGTCTACAAAAGTCCAACGGACGCTGACGGACTAAAGCTGGCTGGTAATCCGATCGTGTGTGGGCTTCTCCGGACTTTCAACATACTTTTTTAGCCTCAAATCCGACGTACTTTAGATTTGAAACATGCTTCAAATCTTTACTTCGTAACTACGACGGACCCCGAAATCCGCTCGTCTGTGTGCTAGTCCGACGGACAAAAAGCCACGCTAGGGCACCTATTGGCTACTGGCTATCAACTTCCTTATTTTAGTCCGGTGTACGTCATCACTAGGGATGAGCTTCGTGTTCGAGTCGAACCCATGTTCGACTCGAACATCGGCTGTTCGACCGTCCGTCGAATTGCGAACGTTATGGGCCGTTCGCGCCAAATTCGTGTGGCGCGTCACGGCCCATAATTCACTGCGGCATCGCAGTGCATTGCTGGCTGATGATTGGCCAAGCATGCACTATGACCCGCATGCTTGGCCAATCACAGCGCCGTCAGTAGAGAGAGCTGTAATTGGCCAAAGCCAGGGTGGCTTTGGCCAATTATGGCTCAGGGGATTTAGTACACGCCCCACACTATATAAGGCCGCCTGCACGGCGGCCCTGTGTAGTGTGTTCCGGTGTGCTGATAGAGAGAGAGACAGACAGTGTCATTTGATTTGAGTTAGCTAGATTAGGCTAGATCCGTTCCTGCTATTTACATTTAGTGCAGTGCGTCCTGCTCACAGTGTTCAGCTAGATCCGTTCCTGCTATTTACATTTAGTGCAGTCAGTGCGTCCTGCTCACAGTGTTCAGCTAGATCCGTTCCTGCTATTTACATTTAGTGCAGTGCGTCCTGCTCACAGTGTTCAGCTAGATCTGTTCCTGCTATTTACATTTAGTGCAGTGCGTCCTGCTCACAGTGTTCAGCTAGATCCGTTCCTGCTATTTACATTTAGTGCAGTGCGTCCTGCTCACAGTGTTCAGCTAGATCTGTTCCTGCTATTTACATTTAGTGCAGTCAGTGCGTCCTGCTCACAGTGTTCAGCTAGATCCGTTCCTGCTATTTACATTTAGTGCAGTGCGTCCTGCTCACAGTGTTCAGCTAGATCCGTTCCTGCTATTTACATTTAGTGCAGTGCGTCCTGCTCACAGTGTTCAGCTAGATCCGTTCCTGCTATTTACATTTAGTGCAGTCAGTGCGTCCTGCTCACAGTGTTCAGCTAGATCCGTTCCTGCTATTTACATTTAGTGCAGTCAGTGCGTCCTGCTCACAGTGTTCAGCTAGATCCGTTCCTGCTATTTACATTTAGTGCAGTGCGTCCTGCTCACAGTGTTCAGCTAGATCTGTTCCTGCTATTTACATTTAGTGCAGTGCGTCCTGCTCACAGTGTTCAGCTAGATCCGTTCCTGCTATTTACATTTAGTGCAGTCAGTGCGTCCTGCTCACAGTGTTCAGCTAGATCCGTTCCTGCTATTTACATTTAGTGCAGTGCGTCCTGCTCACAGTGTTCAGCTAGATCCGTTCCTGCTATTTACATTTAGTGCAGTGCGTCCTGCTCACAGTGTTCAGCTAGATCCGTTCCTGCTATTTACATTTAGTGCAGTCAGTGCGTCCTGCTCACAGTGTTCAGCTAGATCCGTTCCTGCTATTTACATTTAGTGCAGTGCGTCCTGCTCACAGTGTTCAGCTAGATCTGTTCCTGCTATTTACATTTAGTGCAGTGCGTCCTGCTCACAGTGTTCAGCTAGATCCGTTCCTGCTATTTACATTTAGTGCAGTGCGTCCTGCTCACAGTGTTCAGCTAGATCTGTTCCTGCTATTTACATTTAGTGCAGTCAGTGCGTCCTGCTCACAGTGTTCAGCTAGATCCGTTCCTGCTATTTACATTTAGTGCAGTGCGTCCTGCTCACAGTGTTCAGCTAGATCCTTTCCTGCTATTTACATTTAGTGCAGTGCGTCCTGCTCACAGTGTTCAGCTAGATCCGTTCCTGCTATTTACATTTAGTGCAGTCAGTGCGTCCTGCTCACAGTGTTCAGCTAGATCCGTTCCTGCTATTTACATTTAGTGCAGTGCGTCCTGCTCACAGTGTTCAGCTAGATCCGTTCCTGCTATTTACATTTAGTGCAGTCAGTGCGTCCTGCTCACAGTGTTCAGCTAGATCCGTTCCTGCTATTTACATTTAGTGCAGTCAGTGCGTCCTGCTCACAGTGTTCAGCTAGATCCGTTCCTGCTATTTACATTTAGTGCAGTGCGTCCTGCTCACAGTGTTCAGCTAGATCTGTTCCTGCTATTTACATTTAGTGCAGTGCGTCCTGCTCACAGTGTTCAGCTAGATCCGTTCCTGCTATTTACATTTAGTGCAGTGCGTCCTGCTCACAGTGTTCAGCTAGATCTGTTCCTGCTATTTACATTTAGTGCAGTGCGTCCTGCTCACAGTGTTCAGCTAGATCCGTTCCTGCTATTTACATTTAGTGCAGTCAGTGCGTCCTGCTCACAGTGTTCAGCTAGATCCGTTCCTGCTATTTACATTTAGTGCAGTGCGTCCTGCTCACAGTGTTCAGCTAGATCCGTTCCTGCTATTTACATTTAGTGCAGTGCGTCCTGCTCACAGTGTTCAGCTAGATCCGTTCCTGCTATTTACATTTAGTGCAGTGCGTCCTGCTCACAGTGTTCAGCTAGATCTGTTCCTGCTATTTACATTTAGTGCAGTGCGTCCTGCTCACAGTGTTCAGCTAGATCCGTTCCTGCTATTTACATTTAGTGCAGTGCGTCCTGCTCACAGTGTTCAGCTAGATCCGTTCCTGCTATTTACATTTAGTGCAGTCAGTGCGTCCTGCTCACAGTGTTCAGCTAGATCCGTTCCTGCTATTTACATTTAGTGCAGTCAGTGCGTCCTGCTCACAGTGTTCAGCTAGATCCGTTCCTGCTATTTACATTTAGTGCAGTGCGTCCTGCTCACAGTGTTCAGCTAGATCCGTTCCTGTTATCTTCCTACTGACAGGCAGACTTGTCTGGTTACAGTATATAAAGCTACCTGAAGAAAATTACTGGTGTTCTATCCCAGCTTAGTGCAGCTACAGGCCATTAGTATGTCTAGAAGGCCAAGAAGGAGAGGCAGACAGTCACAAGCCAATAAGAGAGGGCAAGCAGGCTCTGTGTCTAGTGCTGGTCGTGGAGACGGTGCATCCTCATCAGCACGTGGCCATGGGACACGCTTGGCCTTTTTTTCGGCAGCTGGCCGTGTTGAGCCGCAACATGCAGAAAACTTGGTCGAGTGGATGACCAAGCCGTCCTCATCCTCCTCATCCTCTCTCACCCATGCCCAGGGTGCTTTGTCTGGCAAAGCAGCGGCCTCTTCCCTCAGCTCAATGTCATCAGTGACTCCTTCCCTAGCTTCACCATGTCCTCATGAGGATTCCCTCGAACTGTTTGACCACAGTGTTGGGTACATGCTCCAGGAGGATGCCCAGCGTTTGGAAGGCTCTGATGATGATACTGAGCTCGATGAAGGCAGTAACATGAGCACGGACAGAGGGGGTGCCCAAGAAGGACAGCAATCTGGCAGTCATGCTCCCCCTGCTGCAGCATACTGCCAGGTTTGCTCCAGTGATGAGGAGGGAGGGGATGATGAGGTCACTGACTCAACGTGGGTGCCTGATAGGAGAGAGGAGGAGGAGGAGGAGGAGGAGGCGGCACATCACCAACGAGGCAGGATGCCCTCCAGGGGCCAGCCTAAGGGCAGCACATTGACTGCATCACACCCCAAAGCTCCACATGTGCAGGGCGCTGCAGTCTCTGCGCGTTATTCAAAAAGTTCTTTGGTGTGGGCCTTTTTTGAGACGAGTGCATCAGATCGCACCGCTGCTATTTGCAACATATGTCTCAAGCGTATCTCGCGTGGCCAAAACATCTCCCGCTTGGGTACCACATGCTTGACCAGACATATGTTGACCTGCCATGCAGTTCGTTGGCAAGCGTATCTAAAAGACCCACACCAAAGAACAAAGAGGATCTCTCCTTGCTCCTCATCAGCTGAGATTTCCAACCCCACTAGACCTTCAGTCCTCTCTGAGACCTGCAGTGAGAGGAATGAAGGTGTAGAATTAGGTGTGTCACAGCCAAGTACTTGTGGGCAATCTGCTTTTGGTACACCGACGCCAGATTGTACCAGGCAAATTTCCCTGCCCCAGCTGCTGCACCGCCGAAAGAAGTTTGCTCCCAGCCATCCACATGCCCAGCGGTTGAATGCTAGCTTGGCAAAATTGCTAGCACTTCAACTGCTGCCTTTTCAGTTGGTAGACTCTGCCCCCTTCCGTGAGTTTGTGGAATGTGCGGTTCCTCAGTGGCAGGTACCCAAACGCCACTTTTTCTCACGGAAGGCGATTCCAGCTCTCTACCGGCATGTGGAAGGCAATGTCCATGCCTCGCTGGACAGGGCGGTCAGCGGTAAGGTGCATATTACCGCTGACTCATGGTCCAGCAGGCATGGACAGGGACGTTACTTAAGTTTCACGGCGCATTGGGTGACTCTGCTGGCAGCTGGGAAGGATGCAGGACAAGGTGCAGTAGTGTTGGAGGTTGTTCCGCCACCACGCCTCCAAAATGCTGATTGTGACACACCTCTCTCCTCCACCCCCTCCTCTTCTTCTTCCTCCATGGCCTCTTCCTCGGAACCAGCGGTGCTCCGTAGGCGTTCAAGGGGCTACGCAAGTACGCAGGCCAAAAGATGCCATGCGGTGCTTGAGCTGGTGTGCTTGGGGGACAGGAGCCACACTGGGGCAGAGGTTCTGTCAGCTCTGCAGGGGCAGGTTCAGAGGTGGTTGACGCCACGCCAACTTAAGGCAGGAATGGTGGTTTGCGACAATGGCACCAACCTCCTCTCTGCCCTCCGACAGGGACAACTGACCCATGTGCCCTGTTTGGCTCACATCCTTAACTTGGTGGTGCAGCGGTTCTTGGGCAGGTACCCGGGCTTACAGGATGTCCTGAGGCAGGCCAGGAAAGTCTGTGTGCATTTCCGCCGGTCATATAATGCCAGTGCTCGGCTGACGGACCTCCAAAAGGAGTTTAACCTGCCCAAGAACCGCCTAATCTGTGACATGCCCACCAGGTGGAACTCGACATTGGCCATGCTGCAGCGGCTGCACACGCAGCAGAGGGCCATCAATGAGTACCTGTGCGACTATGGCACCAGGACAGGGTCAGGGGACCTTGGTTTTTTTTCCCCACACCAGTGGGCCATGATCAGGGATGCATGCACTGTCCTGTCACCATTCGAGGAGGCCACGAGGATGGTGAGCACTGACAGTGCATGCATCAGTGACACTGTCCCCCTTGTCCACCTGTTGGAGCACACGCTGCGTGGAATAATGGACAGGGCACTTGAGGCAGAACAGAGGCAGGAAGAGGAGGACTTCCTTAGCTCTCAAGGCCCCCTTTATCCAGACAGTGTTCCTGCGTGCCCGCCGATCACACAGGAAGAGGATGAGGAGGAGGAGGAGGAGGAGGAGGAAGATTGTGTCAGTATGGAGGTGGAGCCTGGCACTCAGCATCAGCAGCAGTCTTTAAGGGATCAGTCCCAAGGAACACATGGACTTGTACGTGGCTGGGAGGAGGTGGCTGCGGACGTTGTTGTCCTTAGTGACCCAGAGGACTCCGGACCGAATGCCTCAGCAAACCTACGCTGCATGGCCTCCCTGATCCTGCAAAGCCTGCGTAAGGATCCTCGTATTCGTGGTATCAAGGAGAAGGACCAATACTGGCTGGCAACCCTCCTTGATCCACGTTACAAGGGTAAGGTTGCGGACCTTATCTTGCCATCGCAGAGGGAGCAGAGGATGAAACATCTTCGGGAGGCCTTGCAGAAAGGTCTGTGCAACGCGTTCCCAGAGACTGGGAGGTTACAAACTCCTGTTTCTGGACAACGTGTTGCTGAGGCTTCGGTCAGTCAAAGAAGGAGCGGTGGAGAAGGTGGCCGTCTGACCGATGCGTTCAGACAATTTTTTGGTCCGCAGCCCCAAGGTATGATCGGTTCCAGCAACCATCGCCAGCGTCTGTTTTACATGGTGCAGGAATACCTAGGGGCAAGATCAGACTTGGACACCTTTCCCACCGAAAATCCTCTGGGTTACTGGGTCTTGAGGATGGATCACTGGCCAGAGCTTGCACAGTATGCAATTGAGCTACTGGCCTGTCCTGCATCCAGCGTTCTTTCGGAACGCACATTCAGTGCTGCTGGAGGCGTGGTAACCGATCACAGGGTGCGTCTGTCCACTGACTCGGTCGATCGGCTGACCTTCATAAAAATGAATCAGTCTTGGATCACCACCAGCTACCAAGCACCTGATGCTGATGTAACTGAATAATTTTTTTCAGATCCCTTCAAAGACTGCCTATGCTGATGCTGATTGACTATCCCTGAGTAATTATCCTCTTCCTCCTCAATCATCACGCTGATAGCTTGTAAGAACATTTTTGGTTCTGGGCGCCACCACCAGTGCCTAAGGCACAATTTTTCAGCCCCTGTATAACAGGGGCGTGTAATTACAATTTTTGATGTAATACTTTGCAGCAGGGCTCGTTCCTGCATTCCAACTAGAGTGTCTGTGAGGGGTTGCAGTGTTGTGGCACCAGCACCAGTGCCTAAGGCCCAATTTTTCTGCCCCTGTCTAACAGGGGCGTGTAATTACAATTTTTGATGCAATACTTTGCAGCAGGGCTCGTTCCTGCGTTCCAACTAGAGTGTCTGTGAGGGGTTGCAGTGTTGTGGCACCAGCACCAGTGCCTAAGGCCCAATTTTTCTGCCCCTGTCTAACAGGGGCGTGTAATTACAATTTTTGATGCAATACTTTGCAGCAGGGCTCGTTCCTGCGTTCCAACTAGAGTGTCTGTGAGGGGTTGCAGTGTTGTGGCACCAGCACCAGTGCCTAAGGCCTAATTTTTCAGCTCCTGTTCAACAGGGGCATGTAATTACAATTCTTGATCTAATATTTCACAGCAGGGCCCTGTGAGGGCTTACAGTGTTTTGGCCACAGCAACACCTAAGGCCCAAATTTCTGCTGAGTATATAGGGCAGGACCCTACTTTCAAACATCTAACTTACAAACGACTCCTACTTGCAAACGGAAGGAGACATCAGGAAGTGAGATGAAATCTACCCCTAGGAAGGGAAATTCTCTCATGTAAGAGTTAATATGGGAAAACAATTTCTCCTTTCCACTGATGCTTTCCAATCCTTGTTCCACAAAAAAACCCAAATTTTCAAAAAACATTTTTCATTGGGACAAAAAAGTGAGGTGAAATCTTCTGAAGAGGAGGAAAGACGCAAAACAAATGTCACAGGGGTGATAACCCTTCCCTATGTTTTCCAAAAAGCTTAGAAAAGATTTTTTGGCTGGAGCTAAACACGTTAAAAATGTTCAAAATTACAAACAGATTCTACTTAACAACAAACCTACAGTCCCTGTCTTGTTTGCACCGCCTGTATACTGCTGTTCAGAGTATATAGGGACCTTTCCTTATTTTAATTTGGGTGCGGGGTTCCCCTTAATATCCATACAAGACCCAAAGGGCCTGGTAATGGACTGGGGGGTACCCATGCCGTTTGTCTCACTGATTTTCATCCATATTGCCATGACCCGACATGACATTAAACCCGCAAGCAGTTTTAAATGAGATTTTTTCCTTTAAAAATGACATTTGGTGCAGGGACTGTTCTAAACATGGGAAACACGCGTCACTTTACAGGCATACTATAGACACCCCCCAGGTACAATATTTAAAGGAATATTTCACTTTTTTTTTTTTACTTTAAGCATCATTAAAATCACTGCTCCCGAAAAAACGGCCGTTTTTAAAAGTTTTTTTTGCATTGATACATGTCCCCTGGGGTAGGACCCGGGTCCCCACACCCTTTTTAGGACAATACCATGCAAATTAGCCTTTAAAATGAGCATTTTTGATTTCGAACGTTCGAGTCCCATAGACGTCAATGGGGTTCTAACGTTCGTGCGAACTTGCGGTCCGTTCGCGGGTTCTGGTGCGAACCGAACCGGGGGGTGTTCGGCTCATCCCTAGTCATCACGTAAGAATTCGACGGACTTTTGTGTGATCGTGTGTAGGCAAGTCTGTTCGTTAGAAAGTCCGCCGCAAGTCCGTCGAAAGTCCGCCGAAAGTCTGTCGGACAGGCTGTCTGACTTTTGTAGACGAAAAGTCCGACCGTGTGTACGCGGCATAAGTTTCTCATTCCTGCTTTTGCAGGGATGAGAAACAGAGAGATCATTCTCTCAGTACACAGCTCTGTGTTGATTGTCAACACAGAGCTCTGGGCTGTGATTGGACACAGCCGATCAGCAAGTTTCCGGCTGTGAATCATTGGGCGGGACTTACTGCCAGGCTCCCTCTGTGTATAATCACAGCGGGTGCCGGCTGTGGGCAGCGTGTGCGCCCCCTAAACCCTGAAGAAGGAGGCGGCGTACCGGAATGCCACCGTCTGCAGTACATTGCTGGTGGGCCGGTGGTGGGGAAGTGGTTAAAGTGAAACTAAAATCTCCTAATCAGCATGATCCTTGTGTAACCCTCATGCTGCCAGCATTAGTAGATAGATAGGAAGGGATATTATATTTACTTGTTTTATGCTTTTTTTTTTACATTTCCTTAGTTACTTTCTGGTTTCTGGCCAAAATGATGTCATACATTCCAGGAGGCTTCATGGGAGGAGGAGCTTTCTCAGCTATGCACACCCTCCTGCCTGCATGCCTGAGCTAAGGGCAGATAGATTCCTGCGGCTAGAAATGTGGGGGGGGGGGGTGTTTTTCAAAGTGATCTCTCAACAAAGTAAATCATGGAGACATAGATTGATGGGGGAGTGGAAGGATGGATGGATACATGGATGGATGGATGGAGGAGTGGAAGGATGGAAGAAGACATGGATGAATGGATGGAGACATGGATGGATGGAGACATGGATGGATGGAGACATGGATGGATGGATGGAGACATGGATGGATGGATGGATGGAGACATGGATGGAAGGGACATGGATGGATGGATGGAGACATGGACGGATGGAGACATGGATGGAGACATGGATGGAGACATGGATGGATGGAGACATGGATGGATGGAGACATGGATGGAGGGATGGAGACATGGATGGATGGATGGAGACGTGGATGAGTGGATGGAGACATGGATGGATGGAAACATAGATGGATGGAGACATGGATGGAAGGAGACATGGATGGATGGATGGAGACGTGGATGGATAGGGACATAGATGGATGGAGACATGGATGGAAGGAGACATGGATGAAGACATGGATGGATGGAGTGAAACACGGATGGATGGATTGAGACACATGGATGGATGGAGACATGGATGGATGGATGGAGACATGGATGGATGGATGGATGGAGACATGGATGGATGGAGTTATGGATGGAGACATGGATGGATGGAGACATGGATGGATGGATGGAGACATGGATGGATGGAGATATGGATGGATGGATGAATGGATGGAGACATGGATGGATGGATGGAGACATGGATGGATGGAAGGAGATATGGATGGATGGAAGGAGATATGGATGGATGGAGACATGGAAGGATGAATGGAGACATGGATGGATGGATGGAGACATGGATGGATGGAGACATGGATGGATGGAGACATGGATGGAGACATGGATGGAAGGAGACATGGATGGATGGAGACATGGATGGATGGATGGAGACATGGATGGATGGATGGAGACATGGATGGATAGATGGATGGAGACATGGATGGATGGAGACATGGATGGATGGATGGAGACATGGATGAATGGATGGATGGAGACATGGATGGAAGGGACATGGATGGATGGATGGAGACATGGACGGATGGAGACATGGATGGAGACATGGATGGAGACATGGATGGATGGAGACATGGATGGATGGAGACATGGATGGAGGGATGGAGACATGGGTGGGTGGATGGAGACATGGATGTATGGAAACATAGATGGATGGAGACATGGATGGAAGGAGACATGGATGGATGGATGGAGACGTGGATGGATAGGGACATAGATGGATGGAGACATGGATGGAAGGAGACATGGATGAAGACATGGATGGATGGAGTGAAACACGGATGGATGGATTGAGACACATGGATGGATGGAGACATGGATGGATGGATGGAGACATGGATGGATGGAGTTATGGATGGAGACATGGATGCATGGAGACATGGATGGATGGATGGAGACATGGATGGATGGAGATATGGATGGATGGATGAATGGATGGAGACATGGATGGATGGATGGAGACATGGATGGATGGAAGGAGATATGGATGGATGGAAGGAGATATGGATGGATGGAGACATGGAAGGATGAATGGAGACATGGATGGATGGGTGGATGGATGAATGGATGGATGAAGACATGGATGGATGGAGACATGGATGGATGGATGGATGGATGGAGACATGGATGGATTGAGACATGGATGAATGGATGGAGACATGGATGGATGGATGGATGGAGACATGGATGGATGGAAGGAGATATGGATGGATGGAGACATGGATGGATGGAAGGAGATATGGATGGATGGAAGGAGATATGGATGGATGGAAGGAGACATGGATGGATGGAGACATGGAAGGATGAATGGAGACATGGATGGATGGATGGATGGATGGAGATATGGATGGATGGAGACATGGATGGATGGAAGGAGATATGGATGGATGGAAGGAGATATGGATGGATGGAAGGAGATATGGATGGATGGAAGGAGATATGGATGGATGGAAGGAGACATGGATGGATGGAGACATGGAAGGATGAATGGAGACATGGATGGATGGAAGGAGACATGGATAGATGGAGACATGGAAGGATGAATGGAGACATGGATGGATGGATGGATGGATGGAGACATGGATGGATGGAGAATTTTTCTTTGAAGATTAAAAATGAAATAAATATCGTTTTCAGTTTGTGGTGCTCAGATACAGTTTAGTTCCGCTTGAACTCCCGTAAACTCTTCTACGTACTGGAAGAGGTTAAAGTCTCCAGTTCCTCTGCCCACCACACTTTCCAGTTCACCTTGGCAGAGATTCAGGCAGAAAGGTAACAAGGGGACTCTGTCCAGAGCTCTCCTCCCCCCACCTCCGATCCATACAACATCCACCAGAAAAGATGATAAATTTCCCCCGGTGACATTACAGACAGTCATAAATAATTCTCCTCTTTGGTGCAGGCACTTTCCATTAGGCTTGTCTGTTGACACCCCCAGTCTATGCCGGGACCAGCAGTGAAATTTATCAGCCTGCTTTCCACACCTAATAAATCATCGGAGCTGGGAGCCATATGGCAGATTAGGCCTTCAAAACACGGTGAAGGGAAGGCCGAAGCCTGCTCAGAATTTGCTGCACACCCCTTTGTTCCTGTGTCCTGGCCAGGCCCGCTCGGCTTTTCCTTCCTGTTGATTTTGTACGGGGCGTCATTAATTAGATCATAGCTGAGGCACGGCTGGTGGAGGGATTTGGAGACACAAACCGCATTATAGCTTTGCCGTGCCTCATGTCCTTGAAAGAACAGAAACAAACAACATAAAGAAACTTGTGATGTACAATAAGATTTAATTCTGAACTCTGGGTATGATCTGCATTGTATAGTCACATTGGTTCAGCTTGGCACAATGTAAATATGTACTCCAAAAGTATTGGGACGCCTGCCTTTTTACACACACATGAACTTTAATGACCTCCCAGTCTTAGTCCGGAGGGTTCAATATTGAGTTGGCTCCGTCCTTTGCAGGTATAACAGCTTCAACTCTTCTGGGAAGGCCGTCCACAAGGTTTAGGAGGGTGTCTATGGGAATGTTTGACCATTCTTCCAGAAGAGCATTTGTGAGGTCAGGCACTGATGTTGGACGAGAAGGCCTGGCTCGCAATCTCCGCTCTGATTAATCCCAAAGGTGTTCTATCGGGGGTTGAGGTCAGGACTCTTGTGCAGGTCAGTCAAGTTCCTCCACCCCCAAATTCGCTTTGTTGTGGAAATTTTATTATGTGTGTTTTATAGATTGTCATCGGTCTCCCTGTGTGTAATTTAACCAAGGAGTGCTCTAGCAGAGCGCACTTGGGTTGAATCGGGACCAGCGGTAAAGCCGTCAGTGTGAAAACCTTCTCATGGGCTTGGAGACGTGTTCTCTGTGTGTGTGGGCGTTTGCCGGTTTGTAAGTATGCGATGCGCTGGGCTTCTTGCCTTCAAATGTCTATGCACATTAGAGAAGCGAAGTCTATATAACGAGAGAAAACATCTTATATCTCTCTTGTTGCTACGCTATGCCTTTTGGATACATATCTGCTTTAATAAGCGGACATTGATATCTGCCTTGTTAATATACTCGTCCCGTATATTGACAACAGCAGTAGCAATGTCCCCGCAGATCTTCTCAAGCCTGTAAGGACAAGTAGAATGATCTCACTAGATACTGGTTACTCTGAGCAGTATTGAGTGGGCTCCATGCTGACCAAGATGGTGGATGCCCTCCCCTTTAGTGTCTTCATTTTCTGTGTAGTCATTTCCTGTGATGTCATTTCCTTCCTGTGTGGTCATTTCCTGTATGGTCATTTTGCATGGAGGAAGCGATTGGCTGTTGGGGCCATGACTTCCTGTTTGTCATTTCCTTCTGTTGTCTATGCATAAAAACCAAGTGGCTGTGCTCAGGAGAGACAGTCAGCCGAGCTGACTGATGATGTAAGCGGACGGTGACTATGTCCCTTAATCTGGGAAATGCGGGAGACACGGGTTGATTAAGGTGCATTATACCAAAAGGCTGAAAGGGCGCTTAATAGCACAAGAGTGTAGTGGAATTTCCACGACGGCTTTGGTTCTTTGTTGCTATGCGTTGTGCCTGTATCGTGGTTCTACATGTACTCCTAGGCAGAATATAATGCCAGTGCATTTTTGTAACCCTAGACCAGCACGGGGGGGGGGGGGGGGGTGTTTTGCCCAGGCTGCTCCCCTTACTCCTGGGTTTGCGTGTTGGAGGTGACGTCAATGAGCTCAGATTGTGAATTGAAAAAATGTGACTCTTGCTCATCAGTTAGAATACCTGGAGTAGAGTGTCAGGGGGGATCGGATGCCTTCGGGGGATAAACTGGTCATAAAAGTCTATTATAGAATCCCCCACATTTTAGGAAACCATTTATGATCCAGCAGGCCACCGGAAGTTCTCCAGAGCCCGTTCTCTGGTTGTAAGCTTTATAAATGCAGAGAATATGTTCCTTGCGTCCCCCCCCCCCCCTCCCCCCAGAAGCTGATACTACTTATTTCCTCCATTGTCTTCCTGTACTGAATTCCTTACAGTGAAACTCAAGACTATGACAGGTATTGAGAATGCTTTGACCACGTCGTTGTGACCTAAAGCAACGAATGTGTAACCGAATATCTCCTGTGACATCTCTGGATTGATTTATTAGGCTCCAGTTACAGTACGGGGTTAGCACACTCGCTGACTGTCCTCCTATACATCCCATATATCTCAGTGCAGAGAGTTGAACCATCTGTTCCCCGAGCGGCTCCCATTTCTGCCATCCAACCAAACACAGCTGCCGTCCTGCGTGCCACGCCGGCTTTATGTCACCAAATCCCACTGGGAAATTTACTCAGCTGACTGGCCATTTGTAATGTGGATGGGGCATCTTTATTATTATTAGCAGCAGATAGTTACAAAGGTAAGGACAATAATCCTATGTATCAATATGAGGTTCATGTATTGATCACCGCATCAACTTTGATTTCTTGTAAGCAGCGCCTCTCCACTAACTCCTAATTCCTTTCGCTGCCAGAGCTGTTTTTTGCATTTTTTGCACACATATCTAAAAAAAATATACACTGTGTGCACAATTATTAGGCAAAAGTGAGTCTTTTCACCAAATCATCATTTTTAGGCATATTGTCCAACTCTAAGCTGTATAAACTTGAATGCTTATTGGATTTCAGCACATCAGGTGATGTGTATTTGTGTAATGACACAATGTGTGGTGTAAGGAGATCAACATACATTATTGTAAATCTTTTCTTCTATCTTTTCATGTGACAACACAGAAGAAATTACACTTTGCTACAATGTATGTGAGTGTACAGCTTGTATAACAGTGTAAATTTGCTGCCCCCTCAAAATAACTCAACACACAGCCATTAATGTCTAAACCGCTGGCAACAAAAGTGAGTACACCCCTAAGTGAAAATCTCCAAATTGGGCCCAAAGTGTCAATATTTTGTGTGGCCGCCATTATTTTCCAGCACTGCCTTAACCCTCTTGGGCATGGAGTTCACCAGAGCTTCACAGGTTGTCACTGGAGTCCTCTTCCCCTCCTCCATGATGACATCACAGAGCTGGTGGATGTTGGAGACCTTGCGCTCCTCCACCTTCTGTTTGAGGATGTCCCACAGATGATCAATAGGGTTTAGGTCTGGAGACATGCTTGGCCAGTCCATCACCTTTACCCTCAGCTTCTTTAGCAAGGCAGTGGTGGTCTTGGAGGTGTGTTTGTGGTCCTTATCATGTTGGAATACTTCCCTGTGGTCCAGTCTCTGAAGGGAGGGGATCATGCTCTGCTTCAGTATGTCACAGTACATGTTGGCATTCATGGTTCCCTCAATGATCTGTAGCCCCCCAGTGCCGGCAGCACTCATGCAGCCCCAGACCATGACACTCCCACCACCATGCTTGACTGTAGACAAGACACACTTGTCTTTGACCTCCTCACCTGGTTGCCCCCACACACGCTTGACACCAAGCCAAGAAATATCTGAAGACAGATTTTTCAAAGGTTTTATGGACTGATGAGATGAGAGTGACTCTTCTTGATGGACCAGATGGATGGGCCTGTGGCTGGATCAGTAACGGACACAGATCACCACCAATTTTCGAATTTCCAAATGTCCGAATTTACACATTTTTTAATTTACAAATTTTCGAATTTAAAAAATCTCTGAATTTACAAATTTCCGAATTTACGAATTTCCGAATTTACAAATTTCCGAATTTACAAATTTCTGAATTTACAAATTTCCGAATTTACAAATTTCCGAATTTACAAATTTCGAATTTACAAATTTTCAAATTTACAAATTTCGTATTTACAAATTTCCGAATTTACAAATTTCCGAATTTACAAATTTTCAAATTTACAAATTTCGTATTTACAAATTTCCGAATTTACAAATTTCCGAATTTACAAATTTTTGAATGTACAAATTTTCGAATTTCCGAATTTACAAATTTCCGAATTTACAAATTTACAAATTTACAAATTTTCGAATTTACAAATTTACAAATTTTTGAATTTCCGAATTTACAAATTTCCGAATTTACAAATTTTCGAATTTACAAATTTTCGAATTTACAAATTTTCGAATTTACAAATTTTCAAATTTCCGAATTTCTGAATTTACAAATTTTCGATTTCCGAATTTACAAATTTTCGAATTTACGAATTTATAAATTTTTTAATTTACAAATTTTCGAATTGACAAATTTCCGAATTTACAAATTTTTGAATTTCTGAATTTACAAATTTACAAATTTTTTAATTTACAAATTTTCGAATTTACAAATTTCCGAATTTACAAATTTTAGAATTTCTGAATTTACAAATTTTCGAATATACAAATTTTCAAATTTACGAATTTTCGAATTTACGAATGTTCAAATTTACGAATGTTCGAATTTATGAATTTTTGAATTTGCTAGGTTTTGGAATAATGAAAAATTTGTGTTAAACGGGTTTTCGTTAATCCGGATATTTCCAAATTAACGCATTTGTCGAAATTGCACATGTCTAATTCAAGTGACATACAAACCTTGGGCTCCTTAACCGCATTTTAAACTGCTCAAGATTTGCAACCCAGTGTGAACCTGAGCAGTCCCCCAATAAATCTGCACACATCGATATTCTCCTAAGAAAGCCAAGACCTCACTTTTACTTTCTTAAATATTCAGGCTTGAGGATTATTTACATTTTGGATTGACCGAGAGCCCTGTAGTTGTCCGATAATGAAGATAATTCTCAAAAATACAATTTGCTTAAAAATTAGACATGTGCACTGCCGAAAAATTTGTTCGTTTTCGTTAGATTTTTTTTTTTTTTTGGGGTCATTCATTATGATCGCAATTCGTAAATTCGAAAATTCGATAATTAGAAAATTTGAAAATAAGAAAGAAAAGCTGAAAATTCGAAAGAATAACTAACTAATAATAACTAACTATTAAGGAGGAAGTAAACCCCGATGAGTTTTACTTCCTCTTTCTTTCCCTGCAAAGGTAAAGCATAACGGGCTAGTATGCATCACATCGCATAGTAGCCCATTATGTGTCACTTACCTGAAACCGAAGCCTCCGATGTCACCTCTGTCTCCACTAGCAGCGAGCGTCCAGCTTCACCCCTCTTCCTTCCGTGGCGGCGAACTCCGGCTTTGTGACTGGCCGCATGTACGCGGGAGCCGCCAGTCACGGCATTACCCCTTAAGAAACTATACGATCCGCCCTTTCTGAAGTGTGCATGTGCCGTAGACATTGGCGCATGGCTTTATTGTAAATATCTCTTAAACCGTGGAGGTTTAGGAGATATTTCCAGCACCTACAGGTAAGCCTTAATATAGTCTTACCTGTAGGTAAAAGTGGGTGTACAGGATGTACAGGATGTACAACCACTTTAAATTATAGGTGTTGGAGTTTTCTTTCAAATTTGGCTGTTAGTGAACGTAACGAATACGAATGTGTTCGAAATAACGAATGCCGCATCTAAACAAATGGAACGGAACTAATTAATAATAAATAATAATAATAAAAAAACATTTTTATTATTATTATTGTTATTTATTATTATTCATTTGTTATGTTCTGAAAGCAGACACCCTAAAGCACATGTGTCAAACGCAAGGCCTGCTGGCTGAATTCAGCCTGCCAGGCCATTTCATGTGGCCTTCGCACCTCTGCTGCAGCTGCGGCACCCCCCTCTTCTCTGCCCTCAACTTGTTTCAGCAGTCGGCAGCAGAGAGGACAGAACTCTCCCACCAGATCCTGCCTCCTCTGTGCAGCCACAGAGAGGATTGTGTCTGTCCCCTCTGTCTCAGCAGTCAGAAGCAGAGAGGAGGACAAAACTCCTACAGATCCTACACCTCTCTGTGCAGCCTCAGCATCCCCTCTTCTCTGCCTCCCCTAGTTTCAGCATTTAGCACATCCGGCAACTGACCCCAGCCTTCCTCTGGTCCTCCTCCAGACCCTGCACTTTCTGCTTCCCAGCTCCACCCCCAGCTTCTTCCTGGCAGCAGCACAAGGTAAGAGGGGTACACTGTGATGTAAGGGCGAGTAGGGGACTTCTGATGGTTGGGGGGGGGGTCTTGACATCTGATGTAAGGGGGGGTCCCCTGGACATCTAGTCTTACAGATACAATCCATCCTTTGAGGACGACCAGAATGCTGATGTGGCCTGCGGTGAAATTGAGTCTGACATCCCGGCCCTAAAGAATAAAATAGAGGCGGTTCCAAATGTTTAGGCCAAAGAATCATTGAAAGTGACAATGTGTGTCCATTTATTGAACGCAAAGACAGATGTCTAGATGAGTATTCTGTGTTTTTTATTTGATTATCGGTAACTCCCTCATTCTTCTCCAATATCCCCTCTGATAATATATCCCTCCCTACTGGAGATCCGGCACATGTGGACGATCGACATCTAATCTGTTCGGGTGGGTCCACCACAATTCCCTCCCTTCTTCATGATTTTGTACTATATAGGTTTCATTGCCGCGTCCATTTGAGGTAGGAACCCAAATCTTGTTGTGGGGAACTTTTGCCAGACCTAGGAAGGATGTTTTTGTGCGCTCCGTCTATATCAACTCAAGATGTGCTTATATTTTTTTTAGAAATGTGCATTGAAAACCTTATGTTGGTATATTTTCTGCTATGTGTTTGTGCATTTATTTAGTAGTTGTGATTCCACACCCTTTCCTGAAGAAGCCTTAGGGCGAAACGTGTTGGCTTAAAAGCGTGGAAACAGCAATTAAACTTCTACAGCTGTGTCCGTTATTCATTATGTATTGTATTCACTGATGTATTGTATGAAGTGTTTTCTTTTCTTTTTTCTATGTGATTCAATAAATATATTTTTTTTGTAATTGATTGCGCTTTATAGATTTGTAGCAAATGCACCTATAAAGTCCCATACTTCTTATTTAGTGTTCTCTGTATCCATATTTAGGGGATTTTGGTGCCATATTTTCAAAATTAGTTAATCCTGGATTTGACCACATACTTTTTTTTTTTTTTGACCACATACTTTACCATACAATAGCGCAGTGGTTTACAAAACACACAATTCAGTAAAAAAATACACTAAAGTTAGTTTTAAGGCACATAAATGCAACATATTCCGTACCCCATGTTTTCTATAGGCGATGCTTTAAAAGCCCCTACAAGTCATGGCCCGTGGATGGCCCGCTCAGATACACCTGAAAAATGGACAGGCGGATCCGAACTGGCTTGCCGTGTGAAAGTGAACCACCAATAACCAACCAAAGGGAAGCACCATACCCCCATGATGGGCCTCAAGGCCAGGACAAGGGATGGGCAGGAGGGGAAGCTGCACTGGGCACTGTGATATCACATGAGGTGGGGGGGGGCACCACAAGGAGATTCAGCAAAGGGGATTTGTGTTGGGAGGGCGGATTTAGGGAAGGGGGGGAGCAGGGGTTAAGAATTGTTCTAGGGAGGTATGCTAGGAGTGGTGATTTTGGGGCCATTTGTGTTGGGAGGGGTGATAATGGGGGAAGTAGATTTGTGCTAAATGGGGGGATTCGGGTGTGTGTGCTATAAAACTAAAATGGAAGAGGGGAAATTTTTTTTTTTTGGGGGGGGGGGGGGGGGATTTGTGCAAGTTGGAATGATTGGGAGTATTTGTGTTAGGAGGGGACATTTGAGGAGGGGGATTTTTGCTAGGTTGGGGAATTGAGGGAGGGGAATTTGTGGTGTAAGGTGGGGAGGAGGATTTATGCTTGGAAGGGAAATTTGAAGGGTAGATTTATGCTTGATAGGGAAATGTGAGGGGTAGAGTATTTATGCTTGGAGGGGACATTTGAGGGGTAGAGGATTTATGCTTGGAGAGGAAATTTGAGGGGTAGAGGATTTATGCTTGGAGGGGAAATTTGAGGGGTAGAGGATTTATGCTTGGAGGGGAAATTTGAGGGGTAGAGGATTTATGCTTGGAGGGTTAATTTGAGGGGTAGAGGATTTATGCTTGGAGGGGAAATTTGAGTTGTAGAGGATTTATGCTTGGAGGGGAAATTTGAGGGGTAGAGGATTTATGCTTGGAGGGTTAATTTGAAGGGGTAGATGATTTATGCTTGGAGGGGAAATTTGAGGGGTAGAGGATTTATGCTTGGAGGATTAATTTGAGGGGTAGAGGATTTATGCTTGGAGGGGAAATTTGAGTTGTAGAGGATTTATGCTTGGAGGGGAAATTTGAGGGGTAGATGATTTGTGCTTGGAGGGGAGATTTTTTTTTCTTGCAGGGGGGGGATTTTTGCTAGGGGCATAAGGGGGGGGGGGGAAAGCATTTGAGCTGGGGGGAACGGGGGGGGGGGGCAAAGATTTGTGCTGGGAGGGAATATTTCAGCAGGGGGGGGTGTATTTGTACTGGGAGGAGTGGCAATTTATGCTTAGGGGGCGAGGATGCAGATTAGTGCTCACATTTTTTTGGGGGGGAAAGGGATTTTGCTGACATATAATGCTAATACACCTTGGGGGGGGACGCAATTTGGCATGTTCGCCCGGGGCTCTAGATGACCTAGTTCCGGCACTGATGGGCCCCCCCAGTTTGTAACAATTTAAGTAACCACTGACCCCCCCCCCGCCATGACTCGGCAAGCTGGTGACTTACAATGAACCGCAAGTCTAGGGTGGAAGGGCGGGGAAACTTCTCCTTTGCCTTTCTTCCTATCCATTCTAGGCCTGTATATAAATCCCATAACTGCCACTTTATCAAGCTATGGGTGGCAAAGTGCGTACCTTGTCCTCTCCATGGGTTGAGTAGGACCTGGTATATAAGATACAGCAGGCACGCTCTGGTGACCTCTGATTGACAGCTATAAGCGGCAGCCAGCAGCTGGCAGGGCAGCGTTTACATGTCGTCAATCACCTATGGCTCAGCTTGGTCTGTAGTGAGTTAATTGCTCGGTGACCTAATGCTTGATCCTGGCATGTCGGCTGAACTTTAGTTACAGACACAACCAGAGACGAAGCTGGTAAAAGTGAAATGAGGTCACCTTGAGTGACCCAAAGTGGAGATGCATAAATACGAAGAATAGCGGGTTTACCTGAAATGTATCGTGCACCATGGCCTGGTGAGCTGGTAGTTATCAAGAGGATCAGCGACGACTAAGATGGTCCATTACATAGTAAAACCCAAACAAACGGTGACAATGTACAGTGCAATCGGAACGTATTCACAGCACTTCACTTCTTCCACATTTTGTTATGTTACAGCCTTATTCCAAAATGGATTACATTCATAATTTTCCTCAAAATTCTACAAACAATCCCCCATAATGTATCTAAGAAGGACAAAAAGGTCTACAAAGAAATCTTCCGAGAGGATCAGCCGGTCAATTATAAACAGCTTTATTGAGGTATTCCCCATAATAACAACGTGAAAGAAGTTTGTTTGAAATCTGTTAAAATTTATTAAAAATTATTACAAAAAATCCCATGTACATAAGTATCACCAGGGCTTTTTTTCAGGGGGAACTTGGTGGAACTCAGTTCCACCACCTCTGGCTCAGACCCTTGGGGGGGGGGGGCTGCTCACCAGTCACCACAATCACTTGTAAACACAGAAGTCTGGTTTCTGTGTTTACAAGTGACAGCTCTGCACTCTGTGTGTAACCCCCCTGAACTCTGCACTCTGTATGTAATGCAATCCTGATATTTAATGTCCCTTTAAGACCCTCCTACTGTTCGTGAAATTTGACTGCCACACCCACTATTTGATGTGATTTGGAGGGTGTGTGTGGATTTGGGGGGTCGTGGTTAAGTTCCAGCACCTATTGTTTGAGAAAAAAAGCCCTGAGTATCACAGGCTCCTCCCATGTACATAAGTATCACAGACTCCTCCCATGTACCTAAGTATCACAGACTCCTCCCATGTACATAAGTATCAGAGGCTCCTCCCATGTACATAAGTATCACAGGCTCCTCCCATGTACATAAGTATCACAGGCTCCTCCCATGTACATAAGTATCACAGACTCCT
Organism: Lithobates septentrionalis; assembly: GCA_037952835.1. Taxonomy (NCBI): domain Eukaryota; kingdom Metazoa; phylum Chordata; class Amphibia; order Anura; family Ranidae; genus Lithobates; species Lithobates septentrionalis. The sequence continues at coordinate 604,354 of JBBDGP010001697.1, read as the reverse complement.
CCCATGTACATACGTATCATAGGCTCCTCCCATGTACATAAGTATCACAGGCTCCTCCCATGTACATAAGTATCACAGACTCCTCCCATGTACATACGTATCATAGGCTCCTCCCATGTACATAAGTATCACAGGCTCCTCCCATGTACATGAGTATCACAGGCTCCTCCCATGTACATAAGTATCACAGACTCCTCCCATGTACATAAGTATCACAGACCCCTCCCATGTACATAAGTATCACAGACTCCTCCCATGTACATAAGTATCACAGGCTCCTCCCATTTACATAAGTATCACAGGCTCCTCCCATGTACATAAGTATCACAGACTCCTCCCATGTACATAAGTATCACAGACTCCTCCCATGTACATAAGTATCACAGGCTCCTCCCATGTACATAAGTATCACAGGCTCTTCCCATGTACATAAGTATCACAGGCTCCTCCCATGTACATAAGTATCACAGGCTCCTCCCATGTACATAAGTATCACAGGCTCCTCCCATGTACATAAGTATCACAGGCTCCTCCCATGTACATAAGTATCACAGACTCCTCCCATGTACATAAGTATCACAGACTCCTCCCATGTACATAAGTATCACAGGCTCCTCCCATGTACATAAGTATCACAGGCTCTTCCCATGTACATAAGTATCACAGGCTCCTCCCATGTACATAAGTATCACAGGCTCCTCCCATGTACATAAGTATCACAGGCTCCTCCCATGTACATAAGTATCACAGGCTCCTCCCATGTACATAAGTATCACAGCCTTTGCTCAATAATTTGGTGAAGCTCCTTTGGCACCAATTACAGCCTCAAGTCTTGTTGAGTATGATGCTACAAGCTTGGCACACCTATTTTTGGGCAGTTTCTCTTATTCTTCTTTGCAGGACCTCTCAAGCCCCATCAGGTTGGATGGGGAGTGTCTGTGTACAGCCATTTTCAGATCTCTCCAGAGATGTTCAATCGGGTTCAAGTCTGGGCTCTGGCTGGGCCACTCAAGGACATTCACAGAGTTGTCCCGTAGCCGCTCCTTTGTTATCTTAGCCATTGTCCTGTTGGAAAATGAACCTTCGCCCCAGTCTGAGGTCCAGAGCGCTCTGGAGAAGGTTTTCATTAAGGATGTCTCTGTACATTGCTGCATTTATCTTTCCCTCAATCCCAACTAGTCTCCCAGTTTCTGCCGCTAAAAAACATCCCCACAGAATGATGCTGCCACCACCATGCTTCACTGTAGGGATGGTATTGGCCAGGTGATGAACGGTACCTGGTTTCCTCCAGACATGACGCTTGCCATTCGGGCCAAAGAGTTCAATCTTTGTTTCATGAGACCAGAGAATTTTGTTTCTCATGGTCTGAGAGTCCTTCAAGTGTCTTTTGGCAAACTCCAGGCAGGCTGTCATGTGCCTTTTACTGAGGAGTGGCTTTCTTCTGGCCCCTCTACCATGCAGGCCTGATTGGTGGAGGGCTGCAGAGATGGCTGTTCTTCTGGAAGGTTCTCCTCTCTCCACACTGGAGCTCTCTGGGGCCCTTCTCCCCGATCGCTCAGTTTGGCCGCGCGACCCACTCTAGGAAGAGTCCTGGTAGATCCAAACTTCTTTCATTTACGGATAATGGAGGCCACTGTGCTCATTGAGACCTTCAATGCTGCAGAAATGTTTCTGTACCCTTCCCCCGATCTGTCCCTCCATACAATCCTGTCTCGGAGGTCTACAGACAATTCCTTGGACTTCATGGCTTGGTTTGTGCTCTGACATGCACTGTTACCTGTGGGACCGTCTATAGACAGGTGTGTGCCTTTCCAAATCATGTCCAATCAACTGAATTGACTATACGTGGACTCCAATCAAGTTGTAGAAACATCTCAAGGATGATCAGTGGAAACAGGATGGCCCTGAGCTCAATTCTGAGTGTGATGGCAAAGGGCTGTGATACTTATGTACGTGGGAGGAGCCTGTGATACTTATGTACATGGGAGGAGCCAGTGATACTTATGTACATGGGAGGAGCCTGTGATACTTATGTACATGGGAGGAGCCTGTGATACTTATGTACATGGGAGGATCCTGTGATACTTATGTACATGGGAGGAGCCTGTGATACTTATGTACATGGGAGGAGCCTGTGATACTTATGTACATGGGAGGAGCCTGTGATACTTATGTACATGGGAGGAGTCTGTGATACTTATGTACATGGGAGGAGTCTGTGATACTTATGTACATGGGAGGAGTCTGTGATACTTATGTACATGGGAGGAGTCTGTGATACTTATGTACATGGGAGGAGCCTGTGATACTTATGTACACGGGAGGAGCCTGTGATACACATGGGATTTTTTTCCGTTTTTATTATTATTTAATTTTAAATTAATTTTTATTAAAGACCCCTGCACTCTGTTTTTTATGCACATCTGACCCCAGTGCTCTACATGGATATGAAAATGGGTGGCCGAGGATGGGCACAGTTTGGCATCTTGACCCTGGAGGATCTTGTCCCAGCACTGGTGGGAGGGCATACGCTGTCAGCCAATGAGGTATGCCCCGTCAGCCAGTGGGAACAATCCTGGGTTGCACATTTTTTTTTCACTCTAACATGTTTTCGGGCACTGGAAGACGACGTGGTTGGTTGGCCTACAGAAGGAGGTGAGAAGAGGCCGTGTGATGATGATGACTCCTTTTCTAATGGGCACAGAGGTGACATGGAAGCTGCAGCAGAACATAATAGTGTCCCCTATGCAATGTGGTTTATCAGCCATAGGAGTGGATGAATGATCCGTGCTTATCAGAGGTCCTTTAGCTCAGGCTGAACCCTTCTAATGTCCCTTTTTTCACCCGTAATTCCATAAGCTGCTGCTGATGTGCAGTTGGAACGAATCTCCATAGAAAGAAGAGGCCAGTAAACTATGGAGGATTCTACCAAGGTCCTCCTGGGTGCAGATATACTTCTACCTGTGAGATGTGGAAGATCGCATTATACATGCATCATCGCATTGCAAGCCATCGCCAGTGTGGTCAGGTAAACGGAGAAGAAGACTCACCAGACCAGACCTACCGGTTTATCTCCTGTTATTCTATAAGCCGGATCCATCGTCGCCCTTGATCAGCCGACCCTGCCAAATAACATACCGTGCAGTGATCGTATCTTACACCACCTGCAATCTCATCATCGGGGAATGAATGGGCCCGTATGTGTCTACGTGTGTGGGGTGAGCCGACCTTTCATGTCACTAAGACTATGCTTACCTTACAACACCGGCATCATCGGGGGATGGAGAACGGGCCGGAGAGGGACTCTTCACACTTCTTACTTTGCCGTTTTCATGTGTCATCCGAAAGCAGTGATCTCCTGGGGCTGGGGTGCCCTTTGCTTGCCTTTATCTGGCCCTCGAGGTATAATTTCTGCCACTGACACCAACAATGGGGCATAATTCCTTCCACTAACACCAATAATGGGGCACTATTCCTCCCACTGACACCAATAATGGGGCACCAATCCTCTCACTGATACCAATGATGGGGCACTATTCCTCACACTGATACCAACAATGGAGCACTATTTCTCCTACTGACACCAATGATGGGGCACTAATCCTTCTACTGATACCAATGATGGGGCACTGTGCCCCCCACTGATACCAATGATGGGGCACTATTCCTTCCACTGACACCAATTATGGGGCACTATTCCTTCCACTGACACCAATGATGGGGCACTATTTCTTCCACTGACACCAACAATGGGGCACTATTCCTCCCACTGACACCAATAATGAAGCACTATTCCTCAGAGTGACACCAATAATGAGGCACTAGTGCTCCCACTAATACTAATGATGGGGCACTATTCCTCCCACTGACATCAATAATTGAGCACTATTCCTCTCACTGATACCAATGATGGGGCACTATTCATCCCACTGACACCAGTGATGGGGCACTATTCCTTCCACTGAGACCAATGATGGGGCACTATTCAATCCACTGACACCAATGATGGGGTACATTTCCTTCCACTGACAGCAACAATGAGGCCCTATTCCTCCGAGTGACACCAATAATGGGGCACTAGTGCTCCCACTAATAATAATGACGGGGCACTATTCCTCCCACTGATACCATAGATGGGGCACTATTCCTCTCACTGACACCAATGATGGGGCACTATTCCTCTCACTGACACCAATGATGGGGCACTATTCTTCCCACTGACACCAATGATGGGGCACTATTCCTCCCACTGACACCACTTTTCCCCTGCAAGGCAATGTCATAATGTGTAGGGTGCTATCGCATACTAGCACATTATGTGAAACTCACCTTAGAACGAAGCCCTCCAGTGACG
>JBBDGP010001696.1:2417500-2551136 GCA_037952835.1 Lithobates septentrionalis | reverse complement strand
GTTCAGGAAAAACGCATGGATGCAAACGGGGTAATGCAAGCGCGATGCACATTTGTCATACGTTATGGAAACGCATGGCCAAAACGTGCATTTTCGTAGCGGGTTCAGATACTTCCAGATGAGAACGCAGACTAAATGGTGACTCAAGAGCGATGCGAGTATTTCCGAAACACGCAGCAAAGCATGTTATCTGTGCAGGCTGCCGTATGTTAGGAAAAGTGAAGATGAAAATGCAACCTAAATGGCAACACAAGAGAGAGACACATTTGCAGTGCGTTTCCAAAAAACGCAGCAAAGTGCACGTTTTCTGTGCGGGTTGCTGAGCATTTGGAAATGCGCAGATGTGAACGAAAATGAATGGTTAATGGCACCCCAACTGTGGTTAGCGTGACAAAATGTGCTACAAACAAACCAACATGCACGACGCTCCACAATTGGGAAGCTTATTAACCACTTGCTGTCCAGGCTCTCTCAGGAACTTTTTGTTTACATGTTTCAATCAGTATTTTTTGCTAGAAAATTACTTATAAACCCCAAACATTATACATTTTTTTGAGCAGAGACCCTAGGGAATAAAATGTCAATCGTCGCAATTTTTTATGTCACATGGCATTTGCAAAGGCAATTTTTTGGGAAAAATTCACTTGAATTTAAAAAAGAAAAAAAAAAGCGCAATAGACACCCATTTTTTTTGTAGAATATAAAAAATGATGTTTTGCCAAGTAAATAGATACCAAACATGTCACGCTTTAAAATTGCGCACGCTCGTGGAATGGCGACAAACTACAGTACTTTAAAATCTCCATAGGCGACGCTTTGAATGCCTTTACAGGTTACCAATTTAGAGTTACAGAGGAGGTCTAGCACTAGAATTATTGCTCTCACTTTAACGTTTGCAGCGTTATCTCACATGTGTGGTTCAAATAACATTTACATATGCATGCATGACTTATGTATGCGTTTGTTTCTGTGTGCGAGCACGGGGGGGGCACTATAAATTTTAATTTTTTTTATTATTATTTATTTTTACACTGTCCCTTTAATATTTTTTTGGTTTTTAATCACTTTTATTTCTATTACAAGGGAAATAGAATAGAATATGGAATTCTATAGAATAGAATAATAGAAATGACAGGTCCACTGGGTCCAAATCTCCTCTTTACCTTTAAACGCAAAAAATAAAAATATATATATAAATAATATTATTAATAAATATTATATATATATATATATATATATATATATATATATATATATATATATATATATATATTTGTGCTCGTAAGTTTACATACCCTGGCAAAATTTATGATTTCTTGGCATTTTTCAGAGAATATGAATGATAACACAAACACAACTTTTCTTTCACTCATGGTTAGTGTTTTGCTGAAGCCATTTATTATCAATCAACTGTGTTTACTCTTTTTAAATCATAATCACAACAGAAACTGCCCAAATGGCCCTGATCAAAAGTTTACATACCCCAGTTCTTAATACCGAGTATTGCCCCCTTTAACATCAATGACAGCTTGAAGTCTTTTGTGGTATTTGTGGATGAGGCTCTTTATCTTCTCAGATAGTAAAGCTGTCCATTCCTCTTGGTAAAAAGCCTTCAGTTCCTGTAAATTCCTCCAGTATTATTTGATAACATACTGCATTCATCTTGCCATCAATTTTGACCAAATTTCCTGTGCCTTTGTAGCTCACACATCCCCAAAACATAAGCGATCCACCTCCGTGTTTCACAGTAGGAATGATGTACCTTTCATCATAGGCCTTGTTGACTCCTCTCCAAATGTAGTGTTTATAGTTATGGCCAAAAAGCTCAATTTTGGTCCCATCACTCCAAACCACTTTGTGCCAGAAGGTTTGAGGCTTGTGCTGTTTGCCGTATTGTAAGCGGGATACTTTGTGGCATTTGCGTAGTAATGGATTTCTTCTGGCGACTCGTCCATGCAGCCCATCTTTCTTCAAGTGCCTCCTTATTGTGCATCTTGAAACAGCCACACCACATGTTTTCAGAGAGTCCTGTACTTCACCTGAAGTTATTTGTGGGTTTTTCTTTGCATTCTGAACAATTTTCCTGCCAGTTGTGGCTGAAATTTTAGTTGGTCTACCTGACCGTGGTTTGGTTTCAACGGAAAACCTCATTTTCCACTTCTTGATTAGAGTGTGAACACTGCTGATTGGCATTCTCAATTCCTTGGATATCTTTTTATATCCCTTTCATGTTTTATAGAGTTCAACTACCTTTTCCCGCAGATCCTTTGACAATTCTTTTGCTTTCCCCAGGACTCAGAATCCAGAAACGTCAGTGCAGCACTGGATGAAAGATGCAAGGGTCTGTCAGGAGTCCAGAAACTCATTGACCTTTTATACACACACACTAATTACAAGCAAACAGATCACAGGTGAGGATGGTTACCTTTAATAGCCATTCAAACATCAGGTGTCCCCAGTGGAGCCCTTCCTTACATTAGGTGTCCCTTAGCAGTATCCCCCTTACATCAGATGTCCCCCTTACATCAGGTGTGCCTCAGCGGTATCCCCCTTACATCAGGCGTCCTACCAGCGGTGTCCCTCCTGACATCAGGTGTCCCCAGCGGAGCCCCTCCTTACATCAGGTGTCACCCAGCACTGTCCCCCTTACACCAGGTGTCCCCCAGTGGAGCCCCTCCTTACATTCCAGCAGCGGAGTCTCCGCTGCCATTACAGTAGACCAGCTCTCGTGTAACAAGGGAACAAGCAAGAGGTTAGTCTAACTCAGGACGCGCTAACAGGCCAGGTTTCCAAGATGACTGAAATACATCACAGGTGATTTCATTTGCTGCTTAGTGATTGCAGTATTCTGGTCTGCATCTCCCCAAGGTAATACTTAAAATCTGACCTGTTAGTGGGTCCCGAGCACAGGAGTTGAGAACCCCTGGTTCAGATCAAAGTATATTCATGTGTTAGAATGGCCCAGTCAAAGTTTATACCCAACTCCAATTGAGAATCTTTGGCAAGACTTGAAAATTGCTGTTCACAGACGCTCTCCATCCAATCTGACAGAGCTTGAGATATTTTGCAAAGAAGAATGGGCAAAAATGTCCCTCTCTAGATGTGCAAAGCTGGTAGAGACATCCCCAAAAACACTTGCAGATGTAATTGCAGTGAAAGGGGGTTCTACAAAAGATTGACTCAGGGGGGGCACCATACAAATGTACTCCACACTTTTCACATATTTATTTTGTAAAAAAAATTGAAAACCATTTATCATTTTCCTTCCACTTCATAATTATGTGCCACTTTGTGTTGGTCTATCACATAAAATCCCAATAAAATACATTCACGTTTTTGGTTGTAACATGACAAAATGTGGAAAATTACAAGGGTTATGAATACTTTTCAAGGCACTGTACATTAAAGTGGTTGTTAAGCCACTCTGTTATCTTTACACAAATTTCCCTGTTTGCTAATGACAAGTGTCCCAGTGTCTGTGCTTTATAAACAAAATGCCGATATATATACCTGATTTCAGAGCGCCGTTCAGTGCTCACGTGACTGGCCAGCTCTCTCCTCTCCCGATCTGACAGCTAGAGCGGGGAGGGGCCGAGAATCCCCCCCGTTGACGTACCAGCATATTTCATGCACACTATTTCTTAGCATATTTGAACAGCCTTGTTGAGCTGTGAATTCTTTTTCTTTATATAGTTTTTTCACTGGCGTGGCTTGTTTCTACACCCTGACCACGCCAAGTTCTGGAACGATTGATACCATTTGTATGGGCCACGGTTCCCATTGCTTTGTTATTATTCTGCTGTAACTCTGGCTCTCAAGTCTTGTTATACAATATATGTCATTATCTGTAGAGATACTTGTTAACGCTTACTTTAAGCGAAAATATTCACTTTGCTCATGTAGTGCTACCCCCGTAGGGGCTGCTGGATATTGTGGTCCAACCTGTCACCTATGCCTAGCCCGGCATTCACTTCCCATTCACCTTAGAGACAATGAACACTCCGTATGTTTGTTTTGTATTTTATTGAGGGATTTTGAACTTGGATAGGGCAAGGGAAATTATGGGATGCCCAGAATCAATAATAGAATCAATAAGATGATCAGTTGGAACCTCTATTTGCTCTTCTAGAGCTCCAGCCTCCTCCAGCACAACGCTTATTTGTAGACTGTTCCTCTCTCTCTCCTGTACTTGGTTTCAGGCACAGCTAGCACAGGGTAGGTCCAACTCTGACTCGGTCAGGCCTTAGCAACTGCCATTTGCAGGCAGGGACCGCAAGGGCCCCTTTAGTGTAGCAACAAATAGTGAAAGAAATGTCTTTTTAATACTAGCTGTCCTATGGTGGACTACTGCTCCCAGGCAGTCCACTTCAGGCCCTGCCAGCCCTCCTGACTGCAGCCACCCGACTCCACTGCCCACCATGACATCACAGTCTCTCCTGCTGGCTCTACATCCATCAGACTGCACACTCCCAGTCCACTCCGCCATGCCTCCCCAGCTCTCCCAACTGTGCCTGTCACTCACCAGCCCTCCTGGCTGCACTTCAGTGGATCCCTCCTGGAGACTTGCCTGGTAACACTAGCTCCCGTTGTCTTTCTCTGCCCCTCTCTGTGTCTCCTGTCCAGATCCTTCTTTGTTACTCAGAATGGCTCTGACTTGCACCCAAACCCCACGGGCCCAAGGTCACCCCCCCCCAGAATGGGGAGTGCCTCAAAGGCCCCCCTCCGACAACCTAGTGCTCCATCTCCAGCTTCTTCCACCAAACAACTCCTCCCCAGCTGTGTTGGCCCTGGGTATGTCAAGGAGGCCTGCCCCCTGCCAATCCTAGTTGGGGACTGGTCATGGCTCCAGGAGACACCTTCAGACAGCTCCACCTCTCTTCCCCTCCTCTCTTCTAGAATCCTCTAGAAGCCAGAAGGAGGTAACTGGAAGATGATGCTGTGAGTCACCTGCTGCTGCTCTAGGCCACTCCCAGCCCACACCCATCAACAACTTCTAGCTAGGCCTGATTAAATTTACTAATAATAATAATAAATTATATATTTTAGAAAGACACAAATCAAACAGAAAAGATAAATTAGGAACTCTTAGTTTATTGGAAAAATAAAGTTGCAGAACAAGGCTTGCCTTCAATGGACCTGAGAGACATTGGTGTTATTTAGAAATGTCCCCTACGTGGGCCTGTGATGATGGGCAGTTTGCCTTCAGGTGGATTTCACCTGCACTTGAGATGAGTTTAGAAGCTTAAGAGGTCATTCATGGTTCATTAACAGGTACAGGTAACCTTCTAAGATGCATCAACCTGCTCTAAACTGCTTTTGCACATCTTTTGATTTGTATGGAGGAAAATAAGCAGTTCTGGGGCAAACAAAAGCTGGTTGGCACAGGCCCTGTATCTGGTTTCTATAATGTATTGTAATTTATATCTCTGAAAGAAATGTAATGTAAATACGAAATCCAATTTCAAGTGAATCAAAAAATAATTACCCAAAAAATGTAAAGCTAATAAACGTTAAATACACATATAAAGATATCCGGTAAAAGAATGTATCACCGTTATAGTAAACAGTTCATAAGTAAAAGAACGTCAGAGTCCTTCCAGAGATATTTCCAGGAATGGGGTCAGTCTTGTTTTGTCACCAGATGTTTGGTGTCCTCTGTGGACGTCTCTGTACTGCGCTCAGCTTTTGTATCTTTTTTCTTTTCCACGTGTCCAACAACGCGACCAACGCCCGCTCCAACACCTGTGCCAATAGCTCCGAGGGTGATGGAGCCTCCGAGCGCCCCTGTGACCACAGCCGCGGTCGTACTGCCCAATAAACCTGCAGCCTCAACGGCGAGCACAGTCCCAGCCACGGCTGCCCCCACAACCCCACCGGCCAGGCTCAGGACTCCGCCTCCTACTGCACAGCCAATACCCACTGCGCACCTGGTGAAGCGCTTTGAATATTCGGCGCAGAAACGTTCTTCTTTTTCTTTCATCAGAGATGTAATTTCTTCCATGAGCATCCCCTTCTCTGCAGCATTATCGCCTCTCAGGATACCCTCATACGTATCTAGAAGAACATCAGCCTGCTCTCTGACCCTGGTCCTCATCTCAGATGTCCTTACCCCAAGGACCTTAAATGGAGAAGCGTTGGCAGGGAGCTGTAGGAGAAAAAGAACAGTAAAAATTCAATGAAAATGTTGGACTTGCCCAGGTTAGTGTGAAACTAGAACATCTGGTGCTACATACCACACCACCTACATTAAACCATAGAAATTCTATATCCATAAAGTGCAAGTTTGGTTAAAGATCTGGGCAATTTTTACAAATATTCTCTGAAGGGGATAATTAACATGAACTTCAAAAGTACATTTCTAGCAGTCTCTTAGGTTTGATAGAAAAATATTACATATTTTTGACCAGCTTTGGAGAAATAAATGATATTATAACAACATTTAGTGGCTCCATCAGTCAAGTCACTGGATCTCCATAGGGGAAAGTCGTAAATGCCAACCTCGTTTGAGCACAGGAGAGGAGCGCTCCTTCTACCTCAATCCCCTTCTCAAACTCTTTCCCTTTGTATCTGTTCCGCTTTCTCTTTTGCTCCTTCCTACCCCTTTGTACTACTAAAAAAACTCTGAAAGTGGTTCTAAAGTCAGAAGGTTTTCAATCTTAATGCTTTCTTTGCATTAAGATAAAAACCTTCTGTGAGCAGCAGCCCCCCCTAATACTTACCTGAGCCCATCTCGATCCAGTGATGTTGCCCAAGAGTCTTGGCTGTCCGGGACTCACTCTCCTCATTGGCGGAAGACTGCAGCGGGGCGCCATTGGCTCCTGCTGCTGTCAAGTCAGTGAGCCAATGAGGAGATAGAGGGGGCGGGGCCAAGAGGGCTTAGTGTCTGAATGGACACACAGAGCAGTGGCTCGGTTTGGCTGCCTCCATAGCAAGCCTCTTGCTCTAGGGGCACTCGGCAGTAGGGAGGGGCCAGGAACATAGGCGAGGGACCCGAGAAGAGGAGGATCGGGGCTGCCCTGTGCAAAACCATTACACAGAGCAGGCAAGTATAACAATGTTTGTTATTTTTAATCAAAAAAGCCAAGACTTTAATATCACTAACCACTTACCGACCAGCTGCCGTCGTCATACGTTCACGCAAATCGCTGTAGGTATAAGTCGGCTCCTTTAAGGAGCCGTAGCAGGCGCGCCCGGTGGCTGTACAGCGGGGGACCGGATGCGCATGGCCGGCGGCCGCGATGTCCGCTGGCCACCAGCGATGGCGAGAACGAGAGCCAGAATGGGGATCTGTCAATGTAAACAGACAGTTCCACGTTCTGATAGGGGAGTTAGAGAGACATCAGCTGTTCCTTAACGATTAGGAACCGCGATCTCTCCTCCTCCAGTCAGCCCAGCCCCCATACAGTTAGAATCACCTCCCAGGGAACACAGTTAACCCCTTGATCGCCCCCTAGTGTTAACCCCTTCCCTACCAGTGACATTTATACAGTAATCAGCCGCTATTTTTTAGCTCTGATCGCTGTATAAATGTCACTGGTCCCCAAAAAAAAATGTCAAAAGTGTCCGATCTGTCTGCCGTAATATCGCAGTCGCGCGCAAAAAAACCTCAAAAGCCCCCCACAGATCGCCATTACTAGTAAAAAAATAAATAAATAAAAATGCTATAAATCTATCCCCTATTTTGTAGACGCTACAACTTTTGCGCAAACCAATCAATATACACTTATTGCAATTTATTTTTTATCAAATATATGTAGAAGAATACATATTGGCCTAAAAATGTTTTTTTTTTTTAAATTTGGGGATATTTATTATAGCAAAAATATGTTTGCTTGTTTTTTCAAAATTGTCGCTCTTTTTTGTTTATAGCACAAAAAATAAAACCGCAGAGGTGATCAAATACCACCAAAAGAAAGCTCTATTTGTGGGGGGAAAAAGGACATGAATTTTATTTTTGGTACAGGTTCACACAACCGCGCAATTGTCAGTTAAAGCAGTGCCGTAGCGCAAAAAAAATGACCAGGTCATTAAGGGGGAAAATCTACCGGTCTGTAAGTGGTTAAGGAAGCAATCCGCATACAACTGCGTCAAGCTCGGCTTATCAAAAAGCCACATCTCTCTCCTCTTCTGGACCTTCTTCTGAACTGCAGCCAATGGCAACAATAGACCAAGCCTGAGCTATGTGTGTAGGTATAGCAGCTTGTAGTCACCAGAGGAGCATGTGACATGGTGACAACTCAGAAGCACAATTCAGAGTTGTCACCCTCTTACAGGAAATATTTGAACAAGGCTGCAAACTTTACACTTTAAAAAAATGAATTTGATATATTAAAAAGGTATATTAAATTTTAGTGATTGGATTTACGTCTACCTTTATCATCTTTTGCAATCAATTACTTTTCAATTCAGTAATGATTTTACAGGCAATTATTGATTACTTTGATATATAGCCTATATTTCTAAACCCACCAGCTACAGGAAGTGCCTAAAAAAATAAAAAAAAACCTTCCATGCAAGATCATCAGATATTATTTTAACAAAAGCTGCAGAATAAAACAAAAATAAAGTTTTAAAACATTTTTTTTTTTTTATAAATTAATTTAATTTAATAGAGGAAATTCTCTACTACTTTTTAATTTAGTGATGATTTTACAAGCAATTACAGATCATTAGGATAGCGTGCATTTATCAAAAAAAAGATTTTTTTTTCTTCATTTTGAATTCAGTACAGAGGAATGCAGCTCAGATGTGTTAATTTTCTCCATAGAAATGTTGACATTTCATATACAAAAAAGACATATCGGAGTAACCGGTAATGAAGGGTCTCAGTATTACCTGCTGCTCCAAGAATTCCTGAAATCTTTGTAAGACAGTACTCATGTGTTTCCTGTTTTCAAGTGAATAAAACATCTGTTGAGAGAATTGGACACAATGCGGTTAATTCACTAAAGCTGGAAAGTGCAAAATCAGTCTCACTTCTGCAAAAAAAAAAAAAAAAACAATCATCATCTAACCTCAGCTTGCTCAATTCAGCTTTGGCAGTAACCTGAAAGCTGATTATTTATAAACTATTTCTGTGTAGAAACCAAACTCCAATGGGTCTGATTAAAGTAGAACTCCAGCAAAAACAAAAAAAAACAAACAAAAAAAAATAATTAGCCCATTATAAGATAAAATAACACAAATAATATTTCACATACAGGCCATCAGTAGTGTCCATTATATAAAAATGCCCAATATAATATACTGTAATAAATACCTGCAAGGGGGAAGTAAAGCTGTACGGTCTCCTCTGTAGCATGACAACAAATTCCTATAAAAATAGGGATAGTGTGTTATTGTCTGAACTCAAACTTCATTTTATTGCTATTTAAAAGTCCCTCTTTCACTCCATATATTTAAAAAAAAAAAAAAAAAAAAGGGGGTGTAAAATAATGTCAAGTTTTAACCTCTCTATATTGCTTCTTCCTTGGTCCAGCACTGGTAGTCCTCTTCAGGGCAGAACAACACTCAGCCATTCTACCCATTTACTGCAAGCCCAGCCTGTGGTTTACATGCTGCCACCAGGTGGCGTTTCATTACACAGGCTGAGCTCACAATACTCCACCAAGGCTGAGCGGCACCCATGCGCCATTACCCAAGCGTTGCTTAGTCTTGGAAGAATGACCCCCTTTACCCGTATTCAGAAGAGGATCTTCCTGGAACATTGCCAGACCAGCTTAAATAAATGATGTGAGCAAGTGCTTATTAAAAAGACAGCTCGAAGAAAGGTTTTCTTTTTTTGGTGGGGGAGTGGTGCCCACTTTTAAAACCTCAACCCGATGGGAGTTTCTATATTTCTCTCGGGTTGGCTTATAGTTACGAAAGACATTAATACAGTATAATCACAGTTAACAGTAAAAGTCACAGATATTAGCAACACCCCCCCCCCCCCCCCCACCCCTTCTGATGGTTGCTATGAAAAAAAAAAAAAAAAAGAAGATCCAAATGCCTAATTTTACTTACCTGAAGCCACGGTCATGTAACACCACCACCCCTATCCTTCTCCCTTCTATCATTTTCTTTTTGGGGTCCTTGTTTGGATGTCCACATTACTGGAGATGACACTTCCAGCAACCGGGTCCTCCCTTATAGACTCCAGAGGCAGGAGAAATCAGGGGGGACAGAAAGGGGACTGGTGACCAAGAAGATAACAGGCAGGAAACAATGTCTGCTCCCCAAGGTAGGAAATTAGTTTGGTTCATGGAGGACACCATGACTCTGATCCATTACACTGCAGGGTGGCTTTAGACAGGGGTAGGCAATCTCGGCCCTCCAGCTGTGGTGAAACTACAAGTCCCATGGGACATTGCAAGACCCCGACAATCACAGGCATGACTCCTAGAGGCAGAGGGATGATGGGATTTGTAGTTTCCCCACAGTTGGAGTGCCGAGGTTGCCTACCCCTGGCTTAAGGGAAGGAGTTTGGAATCAAGAGGAGTAAGGTAATTGAAGCACAATGCACAATTTCAACTTTTTGGAGTTGGGCTTTAGCATCTGTCCCAGACTTCATGGTACTACGGGATTTTAGGATGAAAACCGGGTGGTTTTACAAAATATCACACCTCCCATTATGTTCTTGGACAATCAACATTTGCTTTGACACATTCCATAGTGATTGGGTTTAGGTGAGTGAGCTAGAGAATTTTGGATACGTTATCCTCTCTAGAGCCCGCACAGAGCTGTAGAAGAAGCTGCAAGATTTAAACTTGTATAGTTCTGCTTAGCAACCAGTCAGATTCCATCTTGCAGCGGTATGACATCAGTAATACTGATTGCTATGGATCATTACACTGGTTTTCTATGTTCCAATAGTAGGACTAGTTGTCTTTGGGATGGACTGACCTTCAGTGCTCCTCCCACATGGCTGCAGGTGATCTTCTCTCCACTGATATCAGTTTTGTGGTGGAGCCAAACTCCTGCCGCAAGATCGGAGATGTATCTTGTGAGGTGATCTTTGAAATCTTCATCCATGTCTGTGAATAAAGAAGGACTGTGATTGGATGGAAAAACACACAATGTTAGCAGAAAATTCTGTTGAAGGCTCTAAAGTCCCAATGAAGAAATGCCACAAGTGGAGCTATTGCGTGTACAATATAAGAGGTGGAGTGGGAAGAGTTTAGCTGGTTGGAGCCCACAGGCATGCAAAAATCAATCCTAGAAAGTTACTCAGAACCCCCAAACATTATATATTGTTTTTTTAGCATAGACCCTAAGGAATTAAAATGGCGCATGAAAACGCACACCCGAACGGGCGTGTGCATAATGTTTCTTGGCGCCAGATGGGCCATTTAAGGATGCTTCTGCCTGTGCTCTATGCTGACTGGTCTTCAGCTTTCCCTGTGTCCTGTGTACCTCCAGTGTGTTCCCTTGGTTGCTGACCTGCCTTACTCCTGACCTGATATCAGATGCCACTTCTTTCTTGTCGTTAGTTTCTTACCCGTCTCGTTCCCGACTTTGGCTCTACTCCCGATTTGGTACCTCATTGCCCGCCTGTTGATGACCCTGGCTATCCGATGACCACGTTCCTGCCTCTGACCCTGACTTACCGCTCTGCTCGAGTCTCTGCCTGGCTGTCTGCTGCTGCAGTTCTGCATCACGCTGAATGTTCCTGCTGCAAGTCTGCTGAGAGCTCTGATCAGCCACACACCCTGGCCCTGTAACAAAGTGGAGTGCTTCCTTAACCTCAGCTAAACTGCTGTGCACGGCTACAGTTCCAGACCTGATCATTCCCCTACTGCCTTGGAATCGCATCTCCTGCTGCAAGTTCCCTAACCTACATCTGCAAGCTCTCGTGTTCCTCCTATCCCTTGGCACCCTCTGTTTCACTTCCAGTGGGGCCTGGGCTGGAGATACAAGAGAGGACAACCTCAGTCTCCGCTCAGGTACGTGACAAATGGTATGGTGCAAACAAAGACTATGTAATGAATGTAGATAATTTGTCTTTGAAAACTGTTTACACAAGAACAGTACATGAGGGACTAAATTACCTGCCAGTGTGCCCTGACTTGATCTCAGGAACCTTTTCCCGGGGTGGGGCAACAGGAAGCCGCTGATAGATGGACTCCTAAGAGTGTCCAGCAAAAAACGATATTCTGAACCTTTCCGCAGCCTCAGTTTCTGTAACAATAATAAGGTTGCATTTATAATTAATATACAATATATGGCCAAAAGATTATAGACACCTAACATGCCAATAGGAGTTTGTTTGGCATCTTATTCCAAACACATGGCCATTATTATGGTTTTGGTTCTCAATTGTGGCCACTGCTCTGGAAAGTATTTTGGAGGGTTTCTTTGGGAATTTGTTCTAAATTGAAATCAGGTACTGACATTGGACAAGAAGACTTGGCTTCCATTTGGTGTAATAATTCATCCCAAAGGTGTTCAGTAGAGTTGAGGTAAGAGCTCTGTACAGGTTACTTGAGTTCCCCCACACCAAATTCATCAAACGGTGTCTTTGTTCACAGGGGCAAAAGTCACACTTTAAAAGAAAAGGTTCTTCTCCAAATTGGTGCCCAAACTTGGGGGGGGGGGGGGGATGTCTTTGTATGTTGTGGCATTAACAGTACCCAACATTGGATACACCTGAACTTATGTGATGACCCTAATGTAGGTATGGTGGTCAGGTGTCCACAAATGTTTAGCCAGAAACTCAAGCATATCAGAAACCTCATAAAGTAAATAAAGTAGTATGATTTTAAATGTCTGGTGATAATTGTAGCAAAAAAAAAAAAAAACTCCTTTTCGCCCTCCTCACATTTGCCATCATACCTCACTCTCACGCTGTAGGTAGGTACGAGCGGCTTCACGGCCACAGCGGTCAGGATCCTGCCAGTCTCTCACTAGAACATCCAAGTGCTGAAGAATTGTAAAAGAAAATGGTACAATAACTTCCAGAGAATTTTTGTATGTTTAGTTAGAGTATTTAGAGTTTTAGCTTAATGATTTTAAATTATTGTTTTATTGAAAGAAAAACAAAACCAGTGGTAGGAATATTTACAGAAAATATATTACAAAACAGCAAAAGCAACAGTAAAATAAAAGGGTTTTAAAAGTGAAAAATCCTTCAGTGGAAATGTCTGGTCTTTGGGTCTGTGCCAGAATCAAGTTGGATGACCTGTAGAGCAATAATCTAATATGGCAGAGTCACTGGCCCTCATAAATGACAGACAATCAGTATCCTAAGAAGTTTTAATTGTAAAATGAGAGCTCCCAACTGCAGCAGCCTTTTCTTGTACCTATAGAGGGTGTTGCAAAGCATATATCCACTGCTATATGTGCTCAAACCTGGAGACTCTCAAAACTATAGCCTTAGGACCGCAGTATACAGAGGAGCCTTGACGTGGGCGCTGCAGCTTCCACATATATTTGCAAATGAGTGCAAAGAAATCCTCAGCTTAACGTGCATTGTTAGACAGGATCAGTTTGGTTTGTTTGCAGGCTAGCTGGTAAGTGTGCTGGGAAAGGTTTGCTTGTTTGTGATGTGTGTTGCCCT
Source organism: Lithobates septentrionalis (assembly GCA_037952835.1). Taxonomy (NCBI): domain Eukaryota; kingdom Metazoa; phylum Chordata; class Amphibia; order Anura; family Ranidae; genus Lithobates; species Lithobates septentrionalis. The sequence continues at coordinate 2,537,599 of JBBDGP010001696.1, read as the reverse complement.
TCCATGTGCACCCGACTGTAAAGGCTAGATGGCTAGTTGCCATCTTTTTGTATAGCTTGCTGCAGTGTTAACGCCACCCAACTAAAGGGTTTGAGGTGGGATGGAGTATTTTTTTATGCTCAGCAGGCACATCCTCAATGTAAACTATCCTGGGTACATCTGTATTTCCATATTATTTTAAAAACCTAAAAACAGGCATATTATTTATCATACTAATGTGTTAGATACCAAATATGATATAGATCTGAGGAAATATCTGTGCCTTTTTAGCCTCCTGGATCTTGTAAAATAGGCATGTTTTGGTGTTTAACTAAATGATATGTTCATCAACATTTGTGTAGCCAAGTAAGGTAACATCACTGTAGGACTTATGGAATATGAATTAAAGTTGATGGTATGAGATGTACAAGTGTTCAGCTGTAGGTCAATATTCCAGATGCACAGCTGTGTGCTACTTCGGTTTATGAATTGATCATTTATGACGGGGACTCATCAGAAGTCCTTTGAAGACCCTGGCTTAGTAAGCTTTTTATGATCTGCAACTTTTCAAAGCTGGACTGTGTTTTGTTAAAATTGTCATCCTAGATGGCTGCCTAGAACAGGGTTTCTCAACCAGGGTTCCATAGGTACCTCCAGAGGTTGCTAGGGGTTCCTTGAGTAAAGAGCAATTTCTGCTGATAAGTTCCAACTGACACCTTGGATCTTTTTTGCTATAAGGGGGGTAATTCTTCCCAATGACCACAAATGTAAGGATCATTCGTCCCACTGATCATCACACTAATGTATCATGAGTTGTAGATACAGTAATTTTAGCAGGGGTTCCCTGAGACTGGAATGTTATTTGAAGGGTTCCTCTGTGTTGAAAAAGGTTGAGAAAAGCTGAACTAGAATATACATGAGATTTAAATCTGACCATTTTTGTCATTGATTTTTGAATTTTGGGGACAATGCAAGTGGCACTGTGTTCAATACTACTCCCCAATTCTCTCTATACCGTTTCAGATCAGATCTCACTATATTCACTTCCGTCCCAGCTCTGCACTCGGCCTTGAAACAACTGGCAGCTGTTCATCCCATCACATGACCCTTTCCCCATCACATGACCCTTCCTGCCCCATCACATGACCCTTCCTGCCCCATCACATGACCCTTCCTGCCCCATCACATGACCCTTCCTGCCCCATCACATGACCCTTCCTGCCCCATCACATGACCCTTTCCACCAGCTGTCCTATGTCTGTAGCAGTTAACAGCTGTGGTATATACTGTATGGAGAGGTCTCATTTGATTAAAAGAGAGAACGTTTAGTCCCTTGTAAAAGTTATCGATAAGAAAAACTGGTTTCAGTCACCTGGAGATATTGCAAGGAAAATGATGTTGCTGTCAGTTCGGACACATGAAGATACATCTGGAAAGACCAAAGAGAAAAAACAAGCAAGATGCATCAATGAGAGTCTCCAACCTAACGGGATGTTGTCCCTTTCACTATGGCTAACCTAGTCTGATCTTGTCCACCAACATAAACTTAGCATTATGGTTTTCTAACATGCCTAGAGTGAGATTCACAGACAGCAAAAATGGAGAGGAGGGTAAGGGGTGATCGTTTTAGGGAAACTTTCCAAAACACAGGAGGTGACCAACAATGGTGGCCTCATAGTGAAATACTTGTCAGTCTGCACCATGCACACTTTTGTGTTGGTCTTGAAATATATCTAGACTCATAAAATACCTAAAAGATTTATTGGTGACTTTGTATGACCTTATCACAGTTTTTTTTTACCTTTATATATACAATTAGTAAATAATATTGATGGATGGATGCATGGATTATTCTGGCCAATATTGAAGGCTCTTCTAGGCCATGGAGTCAAATGTATGTCAAAGTTTAATCAAGATCCCATGTAAAGAGTTATTGTCATGGCTGTGTAAGGTGCCACATTGGACCCTCGCCTTTGCCACAAAATCATAACTAAAATATTCAGAAGCCAGTCCTGGATACGAAGGAGAATCACAGCAATAGTCACAAAAATAGGACACCAAAAGGCCTCAAAAGACCAGAAGGTTGCTTAGGGATTATATCAGGGCACTGAGCAAAATTCATGTATGTATGAACACATGCATGTATAGACACATACCTGGTCTAATAAGGAAAATATTAGGAGCAAACCACATAGAGGGAGGACTGTTAGCGACCTGTTGATGTTACCCGATTTGTATTACTGTATATAGATAGATAGATAGATAGATAGATAGATAGATAGATAGATAGATAGATAGATAGATAGATAGATAGATAGATAGATAGATATTAGAACATTGGATCTCATAAACCACCTACCTCCAGATAATCCAGTTCTGTGGTTTTCAGACATGCGTTCACATTAAAAATCTGCAGAATACATGAAAGTTGACACATTATCATCATCAACTTATGAATAGGTCAGAACATTACTAGAGAATTTAATATAAAATGGCAGAATTCTAGAATCCATTACCATATGTGAGCTGAGTAGCATAGACAGTACAGAAAGTTTAAGACAGTTCTCCCGGTCACCCTCGATATCCAGCGAGCCCTCCGTGTCCAGGACAAATACCGCCATCTGTGAGGAGAAGGTAAATGGTCACCAAAAAAATCAATGAACCAATCTCAAAATGACACTCCTTGGGTTATATCATACTTTGAATAGATGGTTTGACTGAGAAAAGACATACTGTACACCCAACCTTGCTTAATAAATTGGTGAATGGGGATTTTCATTTGACCAAAGCTTATGTGTGGTGCATCTGTGAAGATTCTCATTTATCCAGATCACGGTATAGCTGTTAGTTATCTTAGTTATATTAAACTTGACTTCTTGACCTAAAGCGGAGTTCACTCAAAAGTGCAACTTCCTCTTTAAGCACTCCTAACCCCTGACACGCCACATTTAGTTTCAACAGACACCCAGCTGCCACTTCCGCACGCGCCACCTAGGCATCTCCCCCCCTCCCTTCCTGCAATCTTCTGGGACACATCACATGTCACTAACAAGGTGTTAGTTTTCTTGTTCTTAAAAAGGAGAAGTCCAGCCTGAGCTTGTTTGGCTTGGTTTCTCCTATGGGTCACAGAAGTGCAATCATTTTGCACTCCTGTGACCCATTTTCAGCAGAGAGCGGTCTGAAGTCCGCTCTCTACTGACGTCACAGGAATCATTCCAGGCTCCACGTCATCACGACAATAAAGTCTGGATCCGCCAGGTGCCTGGACTGAGAGGCTGAGATGGCCCCGCCCCTCCACAGCTCAGCGCTCCAATGACCGGGGGGGGGGGGGCAGATCGGAGAGCTGCTGACTGACAGGCAGCAGCTCTCCGCTCAGGGATCTGTGAGAACCTAGGTAAATATGAATCTGTAAAAACAAAACAAAAAATATTTCTCTTTTAAGTAAGTTATCTGGGAGTTTGAGGATCGATCAAGTTGAAAAGGTGTTCTAGGATAAACAAAAATAAATGTGTAGCGCCCTGCTTCTGTTGACCAGGCGCTCGCATGTAAATTTCGTTTTTGGCTAAGCTGTACCCAGCTCAGATTGAATGTATACAGTTTATTGGATCTGTTCTGGAATTGACTTGGTTGTGCAGTTCCCACTGTTGCCAGTAGGTGTCACTGGTACCATGGGACAGTGTGTGAATAACAACTTAATGAATATTCTTCTTTCAAAAACAGCCCAGTGGGAGGTTCCTGCCGCTGTGAATTCTGGGAGAGAGTATTTATGGGACAGATGCCATGTGCTTAAGGGAGTTCTTACTTCGTGGCCCTCCGGGCTGGAGGCTACGTCACTGCAGCTGTGCAAGTAGGCCCAGAAGCCTGTCTGGGGCCTATTACCGCAGAGGTGGTCCTAGGCTGTCTGCTAGGAAGAAGCCGAACCAAGCGGAGGAGATCCAGGGGAAGACCCTTGCTGGAGAGAGCCAGGATGAAGGCTGGTCTCTCAGAAGGGCCTGGTGACTTACTTGGAGGACGCACCTATTCTCTAAACTACCCTTACAGTACTGCCGGGTCGGCTTAAAGGTTCTGGTACTGTGAAGAAGCTGCTCTACAATTCAATCAAGGTAACTAAATGTCTGTCTGCTAAGTTTGTGATAGAGACTTATCTAGGCATACGCTGGCTGCTAAGCCTGTGAGAGAGGCTTGTCCAGACATCTTGCAGGTTGCTAGATCTGTGGCAGAGATCTACCCAGCCATACAAGATTTACAGAGAGAAAAATGTGCTTTGTCCTCTATTCTGAAGAGTCTGTAAGTGATCTGCTACAAAAAGGTATTTGCAACTTCCCTTCAACCTCTTTACTGCTACTTCTTTCAAGTTGTTTTTCATTAAAGCATTGAAGAAAAAGAACTGGTGACTGGTGCATACATTGATGGGAGCAAGTCCCAAGATAGACTCTGGATCTCTGATATGGTGAAATATGGGTAAGGGGTGATGGCAAAGACCCGAATAAAATCAGCAGCTCCTTCGGGGGTCAGTGCTACAAATGTCTTAATTCTTAAAACTGGTTCACACCAGATGGAGTTCATCTTTACTCTGCATCAAAAATGCATGCACAGTGTTTAACATGGATTCCAATAGCTCTAGTTCACACCAGTGCAGTGCATTCCAGCGCAGTCAACAAAAGTAGAACAGGTTGCATTTTTTCTGCAAAATGCATCAAAAACTCACCAGAATGCATCAAAAATGCACTGTAACGCACATGTCCTAATGAGGTGAAGAAAAAAAAAGGAGAAGAGTAAAATATGTCCACCATCTTCCAGGTGCTGTGCCGTGTGGCTGTTCGGCCGATTACTGAACATAGGAGGTCACCCACTCAGCATGGGCGCCATTCAGTAAATGCAAAGTGTTTTCTGATAGGGCGAATTGGAGAGGTGGTACAGTGATGTCTCAATCTCCACCACATCTTTAAGTGAATACATAAAAAGGTTTCAGTTAGGAAGGTGCTTTCATGGTCACTGTCCAGGACTGGAGCCTAAAAGCCTCTGTTTCTGCATCTGCCATGTCTGAAGGATCTCCACACCAAAACCTTCAATCGTGAGCATAAGTTGTAGATTAGCTTATAAGGGGGCATGCTCATGACACGCCATACCAAACTCAAAGATTTGCAAAATAAGTCCAGTTGAATGTTACTAATTTTTAATGTACCGTATTTTTCCTGCTGGTTACTCTGCATCTTGCCTGTTAATTCCAAAATAATCAAGGCTGAAAGTACCCTTACAACATAATTTCTAAGCCAGGGAAAAAGAGCCAACCTCTACTCCACAACCCAGCACCCATTTCAGAAGAACGTGAACTTTTTTTTTATGCTCCTACATTAAAGGTAAGGACTCTGTGCTGGAACATATGTGAGCCCCACAATCACTGCCAATAGAAGTCCCAGTCCTGTGTTTTCTTGGCACTGGCCTATGTTTGCGTTACTTCTCCAGATGAGGGGGGGGGGGGTCAATTACACCATTACAGGTAAGCAATACATCTAGTGACAGATAAGAGCCACAGGTGGATTTCCAGTGATCCTGAGATAAGCCATTTGTAAAATTTGTATACAGAGTTGCTGTGGCCTGTAAGCAGGGGTTAGTATCACTTTTAGGGAAACCCTTCCCCTGAGTAGATGGGGTGGGTAGGGCTAGCTTACTCGCTTATAATCTAGAGCAGAAAGAATTTGAGGCAGAGGGTAATGGGAACAGCTACCTCTGGTATACTGCCATGTTAGCTTGTAGCCTTAAGAAGTGAACCCTTTGGGGTAGGACTGGTACAGGTGCCATTGGAGAGCCCACTTATGGGGACCTAAGTTGAGGACTTTGGAAGAGTTGAGTGGCCATCCTATGTTAATGTTGGACTTGCACTGTGCAGAGTTAATAATGTCAGGACTAAAGAGGCAGAGGTAAAGGGTCGTTGGCCAAGAGGTGTACATTATGTTATTGATACAGTAAAAAAAAAAAAAAATCATTGAAAATCTGAACATGTGGACATTCCTTGTTTTTTGGAGGAGGGCCTCAGGTCAGGAGAATGTGACTGATAAAAGATGGTGGAGTTTCTCCATGTTATAGGTGTGTGTGTATAACCAATCTCATTCCTGAAGCAGGGAGACGGTTGAAGGTGATCTTGGCCATCATCTTCATTGCTGTTGGAGAATTGGGGCCCTGCTAGCAGGTCCATTTGCTCAACTCCAGCTTGGCTAAATGAACAGATAAGCTATAATGAAGTGTAATCCCCTAATTTTTTTCTATCTTTGTACATAATAAGATATCAGTCTGTATATTTTAACAGAAAATCTCTCCATCAAACCTTCTCCTCATTCCTCTCCAGGATGAAGGGTTTGCTCCAAATCCAGATCCCCTTTGTTACACTGTCAACACCACTTCTCCATCCAAACCCTGTGAGGGGCTCCTCGTCATGCCCCAGACTGACCGGCTGCTGTCTCTCCTACAAAAGGAAAATTCATCATGAGTTCAATACACTCAACCAGTAAAAAAAAAAAAAAAAAAACCTAAAAAGCTCTATCAACCAGCTTCATGTATAGGTTAAAGCTGGACTGAGGCAGATATGAAAGACACATAGTAAAGCAGCTAATTTATCATCACATTATTGGTCGCATTATAAAGAAGCTGCAATGCTTGGGCAGTAAAGCCCACTTAAAAGGGCCACCGGGAATTAAAAAGTGGCGTTATGGGGTTAAAAGTAGGGCTCAGGAAGGAGAGATGAGAGATTTTTCTTTTTTTTTTTTTTTTGCCGCAAGGTCCACTTTAACTGTAGCAAAGAATAAAAAATAAAAAAAGAGAAGAAGCGTTCTACTCCTTCGCCGACATGGAGCAGAGTTGTGTATCTCAGGGCTGGATGGACAGAAAGACAAATCCTTTGGCAGGTAAAACATACAATTTATTTCTTGTGTGTATTTAGGGTTGACATTATTCTGCATGAAAAATTTATCTGCCACACTGTCAAGTTGCAGACAAGCTTTACATTAAAGTGATGGAAGCCCCAATTTGAGTAGCTCAGAAGATTGCCTAATGCTATGGAACCAAGTAGACCAAACAGTAAAAATATTGAGCAGTGGGGCTGTAGTTAAGGAATGACTGAAAGTACTGGGAGTAGAAAAGCCTGAAATAAAAATACATTTGGAGCCAATTCAGATCTTGACATCCTGGTGTGTTGTGTTAATATAAATGAATAAGCTGGCAACCCACCAAAATGTGCAAATAAATAGACATGCACCAATATTGGCACAGTAGTGAGATACTGGGCTTTGTAGTGTGCTGCCTTGTGTGTGCATTAAAGATACATTGCCTTGGTGAGTTGAAGTGGCATTCAAAATGAAGGATATGGACGGGTTTACTCACCAGGCAGTGAAGGGCTCTCAGGATAGGATATGGATGGGTTTACTCACCAGACAGTGAAGGGCTCTCAGGATATGATATGGATGGGTTTACTCACCAGACAGTGAAGGGCGCTCAGGATATGATATGGATGGGTTTACTCACCAGACAGTGAAGGGCTCTCAGGATATATGGATGGGTTTACTCACTAGACAGTGAAGGGCTCTCAGGATATGATATAGATGGGTTTACTCACCAGACAGTGAAGGGCGCTCAGGATATTATATAGATGGGTTTACTCACCAGACAGTGAAGGGCTCTCAGGATAGGATATGGACGGGTTTACTCACCAGACAGTGAAGGGCTCTCAGGATAGGATATGGACGGGTTTACTCACCAGACAGTGAAGGGCTCTCAGGATATTATATAGATGGGTTTACTCACCAGGTAGTGAAGGGCTCTCAGGATACGATATGGACGGGTTTACTCACCAGGCAGTGAAGGGCTCTCAGGATATGATATGGACGGGTTTACCAACAAGGCATTGAAGAGTTCTCAGGATATAATATGGACAGGCTTACCAACAAGACAGCGAGGAGCTCTCAGGATATGATATGGATAGCTTTACTCAACAGGCAGGGATGGGATATCAAGATATGTTATGAATCATGGCATTTAGTACCAGGCAGTGAAGGGCTCTCAGGATAGGATATGGATGGCTTTACTCGCCAGGCAGTGAAGAGCTCTCAGGATATGATATGGATGGGTTTTCTCACCAGACAGTCAAGGGCTCTCAGGATATAATTTAGTAGGGTGGACTTTCCTCTCCGCTTCTCCCCAATCACACAGATAAGGCACAGGGGGTATTCCGACACCTCCGTGTCCAAGAAGCATCTCTGTGCCACCGACTCATCCAGTTGTAATCTTTCATCACTATCTGTATACACCAGTTGAAGGGCTGAAGGTGGAATCTAAGAAGATAAGAAAAAAGTCACCAGTAATATGGAGCTGTTCCTTTCTTATGAAGACTGCTCAGGTGGTGAGTCCAGATCCTCCTATGAGTCACAGTAAGGCACCATTTGTTAAGGCCTAAAGTAGAGCTAATCCTAGCTGGATAATGTACAGTTTAAGGCAAGGTTTAACCAAACAATTGTCATTTTTTCCTATAAAATACTGTTTTTTTCCCCCTTTTTTTACCCTTTATTACCATCCCAGTGTCACAGACCTCATGCAGTCCTGTTCAACTACTTCCTGTCCACACACATACTCACAAAAAAAGGGGTCACTGCCCCCACCTATAACTGGTCTTCACAGCAAGGAGCACTGGAAGGGTAAACGCATGTAAAATAAAACCAAAGAATTTCCAAGCTCAACTTACCAACCAGCCTGCGACCAACCGAATTAACCTGCCTAAAAGTATGCGTTAAAAACAGGGGTTTAGTTGCACACGTTTGCAAATACATGCATAAGCTGCAGGCCACGGCAAGGCACCCTGTATTCTGCAGACCCTAACTCTAACTTTGAAGAGTCTCCACAGTGGGAGCACATGTATTCTAATGGATAGATGAATGGCAGATGACTGGAGGGAGCCCAACTCTCCTTAAAGGCGCAGGAGCACACTGAACACCCAGCACATTGCACAATGGCAGCAAAGGTGTCAGTGCGTTGCCTGACCAATATGTCAACAATACAAAAAAAGGTCACTGCCCCCACCTATAACTGGTCTTCACAGCAAGGAGCTGCCATTGTGCAATGTGCTGGGTGTTCAGTGTGCTCCTGCGCCTTTAAGGAGAGTTGGGCTCCCTCCAGTCATCTGCCATTCATCTATCCATTAGAATACATGTGCTCCCACTGTGGAGACTCTTCAAAGTTAGAGTTAGGGTCTTCAGGATACAGGGTGCCTTGCCGTGGCCTGCAGCTTATGCATGTATTTGCAAATGTGTGCAACTAAACCCTTTTTTAATGCATACTGTTAGGCAGGTTAATTCAGTTGGTCGCAGGCTGGTTGGTAAGTTGAGCTTGGAAATTCTTTGGTTTTATTTTACACACACATACTCACTCCAGCATCAGCTGCACATCACTGCTCTAGGATGTCTTCCTGACCATGGCAACGGTGGACCGTGCCTGAGCAATGTGTGTCAGCATAGCCACGGGAACATGTGAGAGAACGACAAAACAGGAGCACTATTGAAAATTGTCACCCCATAACAGGCAGTGCTTGAATAAGGACCTTTAGGGCTGGAATTGAACGAAAACTGCAGATTTAAAAAGACTGCTTTTGAAATTACTTTAACACATGTAAGCCACATATGCAAGGTTTATTTAAAGGCAAAAATAGGATTTTTGACTTACTAGTAAAAAAACATTTCTTGTAGTTCAGTAAATAACAGAGGAGCTTTAGTCTTTAACCACAGGTTATATGCAGCTACTTTCAGGTAATTGCAAGTATGAATTCTGAAGGTCTACTGAAGCCAGAAAATTTCCTAGAAGGAAAAAGGCAATTTCCTGACCTGGCTGACTCCATGCAAAACTTTTGAACCCTGAGGAAAAATGTAATGCCGCGTACACACGAGCGGACATTACGGCGGACTTTGCCCGGCGGACTGGATTTCGTCGGACAATTCGATGTGTGTGGGCTCCAGCGGACTTTGTTTTCTCAAAAGTTCGACGGAATTAGATTTGAAACTTGTTTTAAATTTATCCGTTGAAATCGAGTCCGGTCGAAAAGTCCGCCGTCTGTATGCTAGTTCGACGGACAAAAAGCCACGCTAGGGCAGCTATTGGCTACTGGCTATGAACTTCCTTGTTTTAGTCCGGTCGTACGTCATCACGTACGAATTCGACGGACTTTGGTGGATTGTGTGTAGGCAAGTCCGTTCATTCACAAAGTCCGTCGGAAAGTACGTCGAAAAGTCCGCCGGGCAAAGTCCGCCGTAATGTCCGCTCGTGTGTACGCGGCATTAGAGTCTTCAGGCCCAGAATGGTCCAAAATCCTCCATTTGGCTTTGGGAACTGCACAGAAACCCAAAAAGTGTATTTCTCCTTCAGAAGGGTCTCTGTAATTTTGCCCTTTGAGAGTACTCCAAACTTGATCCAGACTAGACTGGAGGAAAGACGAGGTGTTTGACAGAGTACTTCCTAGCATGAAATTTCCTGGTCTCCCACCATACAAAATAGGCTTTCCAGATGTGATGGTAGACTTTGTGCAAAATTGATAACCACCATCCCTTAGGACATGGGCTTCAACAGCCAAGTCGCTAAAGATAGTGACCGAGAAGCAGGGTCTTGGACTGGCCCATGGGACAGAAGGTCGGGACCATTATTTGGAAGGGCCCACGGAGAGTCTGCCAGTAATATGAATATGTCTAAGTACCACACCCTCCTCAATCAGTTTGGTGTGATGGTAATCACCATAATGCTTTCCATCATGATCCTGTCATACAAATGAGGGAGAATCTGCAGAGGTGGAAAGGCATAGATCCGATATAACCAATCCCACTGAGTCCACTGTGAAGACCACAGGGGTCCCTGGACCTAGTGACAAACCTGATAGGAACATTTCCTTTCTGCCTGGTATACACCCTATATAGTAGAATTTTCCACTCTCTCACCTCTCTGCTCTGCTCTTCCTTGACGGCCAGTTGGACCTTGGTCACCACGTTCTTCAGCCTGTAGGCAGGGATGAGCTGGTTTTGGGGCAGATTTTCCTGCACTCTGGGCAGCGGTAACCAAGGAGCCCCGGGGCATCCCAATATTTGGTTATACAGCCTCTGCAGAAGGTATGACCACAGGTGATGGAGACCGGATCCGAGAGCTCATGAAGACAAATGGAACATAAAATATCTTCTTCTAACTTCTTAAATTGAGCAGCACCTTCCTGAGGCATGGTACTCCTGGCAGAAATAAAACAAATGTTAGATATAAATAGAGAAGACAGAGCATGTTCAGTCTGATATCCATAGAGAGCTGGGAATGTTCATAGAAGATCAAATGTCATAAAATACAAGAAGATAACTGCAAACTGGGAACAGGGCAGGACTTTGTACATAGAAACTCATTATACTGTATGATAAACATGCTAAAGAAGAACTTATTATCAGGTACAGCAAATAAGGGAAGGACCAGAAAAAGAACAGGAAGAATGTAAACGCGTGTAGTTACTTCAGCAGTCAGAAGAACATTGGAGGCTCAGTGTCCTCTGTATGACACTCTGGATCCTGTCAGAGCTATATAAATGTATATAAAATAATAACAATAATAATAATAATAATGTGACTGTGGAGGGGCATTAGAGTGTAAGCTCCTATGGTACAAAGCCTTATGTGATTGGCTCAGTGTTCTGTGTACAGCTCTGTGGTATATGACAGAGCTATATAAATATATAACAACAACAATAATAATAATAATAATAATAATAAGTGACTGTGGGGGGACATTAGAGAATGTAAGCTCCTCTGGTACAGAGACTGATGTGACTGTCTCAGTGTTCTCAGTACAGCACTGCAGTATATGTGTTAGAGCTATACAAATGTATAACAATAACAATAATAATAATAATAATAACAATAATAATAATAATGTGTGACGGGGGGGGGGGGGCAGAGCTATATAAAAGGGCTTTTTTTTCTCAGAGAAAAGGTACAGGAACCCACACTCCCAAGTCAGCTCCCCACCCCCCAACCCCACCTCCAATCCCTCAGGAAAGAGAAGTGTTGCCAAATAATAGGTGTGGTCAAGGCTCACCCCCCCCCCCAGCTCTCCCCCGAATCCACAGATCACATTCTCTCCTCTCGTCCACAGTTGCCCCCCCCCCCCCCCCAGAGGTCACCTTCTCTCCTCTGGTCTACAGATCCCCCCCATCCACAGGTCACCTTCTCTTCTCTGGTCCAAAGCCCCCTCCACCACCATCTACAGCTCACCATCCCTCCCACACACAGGTCACCTTCTCTCCTCTGGTCTACACCCCCCCCCCCATCCACAGCTCGTCCTCTCCCCCCCCATTCACAGCTCACCTTTTTTTCTCTCATCCACAGCTCTCCCCGCCCCCCCCCCCCCCCCCAGCTGTGACCTCTGCAGAACATACACAAGTTCTCCACAGCTGTCACTCTGCATAACCGACATGCTCAGTGTCCTCTGTACAGAACTGTGGTATATGTCAGAGATATATCATTGAATGAAATTCATGTATACACACACACATAAATATTTGAATCTATTAAACGTACAGTTTGTTGGTGCTGTTCCCCATGAGACTCTCCGGGTTCCTCCTCACTTTTTGGGATCTGCAAATAAAACTTTGTTACTAGAGGTGAAAGAAACTGAAAAGAATGTCGATATTACAGAGAAACTAAACTCACATGACTAGAAAAAAAAAAAATTCTTTTTTTATTATGTAGTTAGGGAGAGCCGCACCCGGTTTGTATTTAGTGCAAAGCAATCTGGTCTTCCTACCGACCATACATATATTATATAGAATATATATTCGAAGGATTGCTGCACTTAACATTGTATTTGTTCAATAATTTCGGAAATAGCTTGCCCCCTTCCTCAGATCAGAACACATCTAACATCACAATCACATGACTATTGTATAATAGATGTACCTTTCCCTTAATTAACCCCTTTACTCCAACCTATAACCAACAACCTAATTAACGAGACCACTCTGAAATTGGAGTAAAACACAGGCCGTAGCAGCCTTATTTATTAACAAATACTTTCAAATTAACATATACACAAACATCTGTTATTAAACCCATCATTCCATCCTAGCGTTGGTCTTTGCAGGAACCTCGATTACCATCTGTGTAAATACTGCACTGCGGTACCTCTCAACTTTGTTAATAGGCCTCAAGCCGACAGGCTGGCTCAGAGACAACCACTGACCGCAGTGCACCCATTACCAAAACTTCCAGCTAAACCTCCGTTAGCTGAAATACCACCATTAGGACCCATACCACCGACAGGTCCTGAACTCTTCTTTCCGAGGTCTCTTCCTTCACCCGCAAAAGACCAACACCCGCCACAGCGCCCAAGTGTAAAACCTTACACTTGGGTGCCCCTTCACACCCTGAGAGCTTGCTGTATGCCATCTTGCAGCCCCAATGCCCACACGTCAATCCCCACCGCATTAAGGTGCACTCCATCCCCCCCGAAGGTATCTCCACATCTCCACTTCCAACTCCAAGTGCCGTATCACCAAACCCCCGTTCCTCCCCACAAATCTGCTTACTTCCCGGTTAATCTTCTTATGAGCCCTATTAATACCCTCCAATGACCTAGCCATTCCCCATGCAGTCCGAGCCACAATGTCAGACCACACGATCACCATGTCCGGGAATGCCATATGAAGATGAAGGATATCAAACTTGATGTCCCGTGTGATATCCAACATGGATCTAACTCCCAGATTGTTGCCGCCCACGTGCAAAATTAAAAGGTCAGGCAGCCTATTCAACCGTGCAAAACGATGCACCTCTGGAATCATCCTACTCCATAGCATCCCCGGAATTCCCAGCCAGCGAACACAAGCTTCCTGTCTTGAAAACCCCAATTGTCGGGCATCCGGCCTATCATCCGCCCTGTTTGGTCCCCAAAACACATACGAATGGCCCAATATCCAGAACAGGCCATGCACATTACCTGAAAGAGAAAAAGACAAAAACGTACCACCATAATCTCAACAAAGCAAAAAGAAACCATTACAGCCATACTTAAACCCCATCAGCCCATTCTCATGCCAACCCCACCAGCAGATGCGGGCGAACGTACAGCCGAAACCTACGTGACTCCCATCTCCCAATGCGCTTAATGGACTCAGCATCCATCCCACTCCGAGCCGCCTCCATCGCCGCCCCTATCCTGAAGGAATGACAAGAAAATTCCTTTTCTTCTAAACCTAGCGACCACAAAACATTTCCGAAAAACGGAAACAAATTGAAATCTGGATAACGGGGGCCCGTCCGTATGCATTAAGAAGGACCCCACAGCCTTAGGTCGCACCTCCAAAAACCCCTTCATGGCCCCCACCGGACACAGTGGCGAGCCCGGCAAAGAAAAAACCTGTACCGTCCTGCCCTTGCCCACCTGATCCATCTTAGATCTACACAACAATAAGGATACCCCATTCTCACGGCCTATCACCTCATGTACCAAAATCCCCCCTTGCACCTTCTTAGAAGGGCTGACCAACGCGCTGATCCGGAAGGCCCCAAAAAACGCCAACGAAAACGCCACCCTAAACAGTGCAACCTCATATACAGATGAACATAAATCTGTCAACTGTTGCAAAATTCCCCTAAGGATACCAAACGGCACTGGTCGCCTGGTGTCCCTGTGTTGCCTGAACCGCCTATACCCCTTGAGCGACTGCCTCACCTAAAAATCCTTAGTAAAGTGCGTGCAACCTTGCCATTTAAACAAAAATGCCAACCCCGCCATCTTTTTTCCCAGTCAGGTGTTCCCACTGACACCCCATTCTCCATGGCCCCAGTGTCTCCTGGAGCCAACCTGGGCCCCATGCTGCTGCTTCTGCCCGTAGCTGGGCCAGTAATTTCTCCACCTTGGTCATGTCACTGCTGATACCAATTTTCCCTCAAGCTGTGGTGCCAGGGGGAGGGGCCAGCTCCCTTTTCTTCACTTGTTACCCCCTCCCACCTTATTCTGCCAATTACAGCCTCTTTCTAATGGCCTGTACACACGATCCAAATATCGTACAAAAAAATGGGCGAAAACGATTTTTGGATCGTGTGTACACTACTTTCGACATCCAATCATGACCGTTCATACGATATTATTCTATCGGACATGCACAAAAATTTTCCTCGTACAATTCCAGATCGTGCGATTTTCGTTTAGTCAGTATAGTTGTCGTCTGAAAATACAATATAAATACAACACATGACATCACTTCTGATTTTTTTTTCTGACGTACGAGAATTTGTGACTTTATCTACCTATTCGATCACTATTTGCGACTATAAAGCGAAAACGGTCTACGATCTGTTGTACGATATTCGGATCATGTGTATGGGCCATTATCCATGTACCCCGTTTCCCCTGTCATGCCAGCCCTACCCCTATTTATTTTATTTATTTTGCTCCGGGCTTTTCTTTCATGATAATTTAAACATTTTTCAAATAGATCACATATGGACTCAATTACGTGGCTAATTACGCATTAGTTCAATTGGATTTTTCATGGGTTGATTTCTTTCAAAGCCACTGATACAGAAATGGTTAATCAAGCAGACATTCATCTCATTCCATCTGAAACCATCATATTGTTAATCTGTCAAAGAAAGTATATGAATATCATGATCTAGATATCCAAAAATAATATTATTATGTATAACAAAAAATAGAATGAGCATAAACAATTCTGAAAATAAAAATAATAAATAAATTAAAAAAAAAAAAAAAAAAGGGAAAAAAGGGAAAAAAAGGGAGAAGGAATAAATATTCCTAATCAGTTATACAAGCAAGTATAAAATATAAATCTGTGTTTAGTCCATGAAGGAATACAATTATACTAATGAGTAATTAACCATGTAATTCATTCCATATGTGATTATTTGAAAAAGGTTTAAAATTCTCATGAATGTGATTTGTGATGTTAGATGTGTTCTGATCTGAGGAAGGGGGAAGGGGGTAAGCATGTGAGCCCGAAACGGAAATCTCTTTGAACACTTTACTAAGTAACTATTTGTGAAATTATCGAACAAATAAAATTTTAAGTGCAGCAATCCTTCAAACTTATACAATTATATAATATAATATATATATATATATATATATATATATATATATATATATATATATATATATATATATATATATATATATATATATATATATATAATATATATATATACACACACATACCCGCTCTTCAAAACACAATGCAAGAAGGTAAACTATATCCTAATACCCACAACCCCCCCACCCCCCCAAAGCGGCACATTAGAAAAGACTGCGGGTGCGTCATACCTTTCTCCTGAGAGTGACCCCATAAATATCCTGCCGTAAAATCATACTATGGAATTTTCCTCTGGGGAATTTTACTATGAGGGACAGATTACAACTAGTCAGTGGAATTGCCTTCATTTAAGTCGGTGGAAACATACTGCAAAAGTTCTGCTCCACTTTCATATATTTTTTCTGTGTTGTATTGAACTGCTTTAGGTTATTATTGGTTTTCTGTTATGCTGACATCTAGTGGCAGTTTTAAGCCACTACACCTTGGTTTACTGTGCGATTTTGGTTTATTCTTCTTCTGCCCTCAACCCGCGTAGTGCTAGTTAGTTCAACCCCAGCTAGACCCTCCCTGTCAGTTCTTTGTTCTCCCAGTCAGTGTTCGTTCTTCACAGAGATGGGAATTAGGAAAGTCGTTATCTTCCTACACTGGAGATGGGAACGAGGGACACCTGATAGGAAAAATTACAAACCCCCGCCATGCCTGATACACCACTTGCACCTACAGGTAAGCCTATAATAAGGCCTATAATAAGGCTTACCTGTAGGTACTGTAAATATCTCCTAAACCTGTATGCTTTAGGAGGTATTTACCATATACGCTTGCACCAGCATCATTGGCGCATGCGCACTGAAAAAAAAAAGTCTCGATCGTGTCGTTTCTAAAGGGCCTGTGCCGTGGCCGGCAGAATGAGCGCGGGAGTGATGTCATCACGGCTCTGCCCAATCACAGCGCCGGAGCCCGAAAACAAGGAACTAACTCCGGGAGACATGTCGCTGGTCACAGCGGTGTATGGGGACCACTGCAAAAGTTTTAATCTTAGGTAAGTACCAGTATTTCATAATGAGCTAGTAATAAATGCAGAGCTATCTTAATAGCATCATGGGCCCCTGGGCAAAGTAATGCGCTGGGGCCCCTATCAGCATGGCCCAAATTTCGCATCTACTCTCAAGAATTCAAGTATAAATAGTCAATAGAGTTAAACATATACAGTATTTATTAGCACTTTCAATAAAATCGATTTTAAACAATAAGAAAACATGCCATAAATCAAAGACTAATTTAACGCAAAGGGCCCAGTACAGGGGGGAGACAGAAGGGCAAAGTAGAGAGTGGGGATCAGGAGGGCAAGATACTGGAATCAGGGGGGCAAGGTATAGGTTCCTGGGATGCTGGCCATCCCAAGAAAGCTTAGTAAAAAGCATGACTATCCCAGCAGATCCGGGACAGTTGGCAAGTATGATGTAATGCAAGATTAGCATGGGGCCCCCCATGCACCCGGGGCCCCCGGGCAGTGCCCAAGGGTGCCCATGCATTAAGACAGCCCTGAATAAATGCATACTACAGTATCTCATTATGCCTTTGTCTTGCAGGGTTTTTATTTTATATGGGTTTACAAGAAAAACAAAACAAAAAACCCTGAAAAACAAAACTAAAAACCTGCAAGACAAAGGCATAATGAGCTGGTGTGCATCACATACTAGCTCCTTATGAAATACCTTAGAACGAAGCTCTTGCAGTGGTCCTCACACACACCTGAGACAGCTGACATTCCCTCCCCCCCCGGAGTTACTTCCGGGTTTGCGGGCTCCAACGCTGTGATTGGCCGGAGCCGGTGATGCATGCGCCAGTGATGTCACTGACTGCTTGCAATGGAAATATCTCCTAATCTGTACAGGTTTAGGAGATATTTTCACTACCAATAGGTAAGCCTTATTATAGACTTACCTATAGGTACATGTCAGCAGAGGAAGGTTACTTGCCTACTGGGCACTTTTACCCCCTTCCTGCCCAAGAAAAAATTTTCAGCGCTGTCCACTTCGAATAACAATTTACATTTTTAAGATTTTTTTCCCCACAAATAGAGCTTTCTTTTGATGGTATTTAATCACCTCTGGCCCTGTGACCTTTAGTGCAGGAGAAAAAAAAATTACTTATTTACTAAATTTTAAAACAGAAACAAGAAAGACCTGATTTTTTTTTTTTTCTAAATTTTCGTGTTTTTCTTTTTCATTTGTTTAGCAAAAAGTAAAAAAAACAGAGTCTCTCGTCAATAGACGTCCTCCCCTTTGCAGGCCCGCCACGCCCCCCCCCCCCCCTGAAGGGCACACGCGGCATGCGTTGTAACCACCAGAGTCACTGAGACTCGGGTGATTGCAGATCCGAGTAAGGGGCCGATCCCGACCCCTTACCACGTGATCAGCTGTCAGCCAAAGACAACTGATCACGTGATGTAAACAGAGGATCAGTAATCTTTTTTTTTTCCTTCTCACGCTGACAGTATGAGGAGAAAAAAAAGCCGATCACTGGCTTCTGTTTGAAGGGACATAGGTCCCGAAGAGGAAGAGGCGAAGCGCCTCATATGTGCCCACAAGTACCGCCTGCCAGTGCCACAAATCAGTGCCCACAGTACGTAAGTGCCAGCAATCAGTGCCACCTATCAATGCCCACCAGTGGTGCCAATCAGTGCTGCCTATCAGTGTCACCTAGCAGTGCCCATCACTGCCACCCATCAGTGCCAGCTATTAGTGCCACCTATTAACCCACTTCCCAACCGGCGCACGCCGATGTACATCGGCAGAATGACACGGCTGGGCAAATGGGTGTACCCGTACGTCCCTTTGAATGTGCCATTGCGCGCGCGCACCGGCCGGGAGCTCCATGAGTCGGGTCGCAGGTCCCACGGACTAGGTGCCCAGTAAGCAAATGGTTAAACCCGAACACATATGAATTACACAGGTTCTGTGGTTGATTAAGGTGGTAACTAAACTCACTTGGTGCCTTATCTGCATTAAATTATCCTCAGAACCTGTGCAATTCATACGTGTTCGGGTTTAAAGAGATGGGAGGTGGTAACCCTGGGATGGCAGTGACGCTACATATAGAGGAAGGAGTTACTCCGCCAACACGTGAACTTTGAACGGCCGATGTACGTTATTAAAAACCTTATGCCCAGTTTTGCATTACTTTGGGTCCAGGCCTTGTATATTGGCAGAGGTGGTGGGCATACATGCAAAGAGCCAACAGGTTTTCAATGTACAGAGATCATCGGAAGGCGATTTTGTTATATTTGGGCACACCTCCCAACTTTGTGAGATGGGAAGGAGGGGACAACTATTAGCAAATGTATGTAGGCATAGCAAACCCCTTGTCACACCCCCTTAAAAGGAGAATTATGGGGGGGGGGGGGGGGAAGTGATTAGTTAACCCACAAGAGCTACTATTATTCCTTTATACTGGTTTTAAAATTTACAAATGTAGCAATTTAGAAATTGGGACGAAAGATTTAGCTCTGGGAAACACTTTTTTGAAAGATAAAAAGTGCATTTTATATACAACTATATAGATCAGACCAAAATGAGGAGGAAAGAGGGACAGCGGGACTTTACTCCACATCAGGGACAGTCCCTCGAAATCAGGGACGGTTGGGAGGTATGTTTGGGTACAAAATCTGCAGCTCCCTCCATTCCCGAATGGTCTTCTACCCCCCTCCCCCACCACTGTGACGTTCTATAGAGGAGAAGATGGATAACAGCTCCTGAATGATCCACGTCTCAGCTTATCGCTGATTATATTCAACATCTGATCCGGAATACTCACCGCATTCCCCCATACAAACTGTTGGCGCTATATAAATCCTGTATAATAATAATAATAATAATAATAATAATCTCAGGATCAGACACCGTACAACCAGGAAGAGAGAAACGAAAGTGAAAGTATTGCATCTCTCCAGCCTCCTCTGATTGGCTGGTTCAGACACGTTAAAGGCGAACGCTCCGCCCCATGTCATCCTATATAAAGTGACAGCTCTGGGTGACTCCGGAGGAGGGGGGAGGGGGGAGGATTATCTGGAGGGTGGAAGAGGATATTCATCTCCCTTCCCGGGGGGGGGGGGGGGGGGGGGGGGGTGAAGTCACCGCTGACTCTGCGTTCTCTTCATACAAAACAGGACTAAAGCTGGTCATACGAGAGTAGAATTTCACTTTACATTTCTCAGTTGCAGAATTTCCCTTTAAATTTTTTTTTTTAATCATTTACTGGTGTAAAGACGACAATCATTTGATTGTATAAATCAAGAAACTTCCAAGGAGCAGAATAGGATTATTTTTTTTTTTCGAACCAACAAATCTCTAAAGCTGTCCATACACCCTCATGCCCCGTACACACGATAGGATCTTCCGACAACAAAATACATGGATTTTTTTTTCCGATTGATGTTGGCTCAAACTTGTCTTGCATACACACGGTCACACAAAGCTTGTCGGAAATTCCGATCGTCAAGAACGCGGTGATGTACAAGACGTACGACGAGCCGAGAAAAATGAAGTTCAATAGCCAGTGCGGCTCTTCTGCTTGATTCCGAGCATGCGTGAAACTTTGTGCGTCGGAATTGTGTTCACAGGATCGGAATTTATGACAACGGATTTTGTTGTTGGAAAATTTGAGATCCAGATCTCAAATTTTGTGTGTCGGAAAATCCGATGGAAAATGTCCGATGGAGCCCACACACGGTCGAAATTTCCAACAACAAGCTCCGATCGAACATTTTTCATAGGAAAATCCGACCGTGTGTACGGGGCATTAGAAGTTTTTTAAACACTTGCTTACTGGGCACATATACCCCCCATCCTGCCCAGGCCGATTGTCAGCTTTCAGCGCTCTCACACTTTGAAAGACAATTGCGCGGTCATGCAACACTGTACACATTTGATATTTTTATAAATTTTTTTTTCTTGCACAAATACTTTTCTTTTGGTGGTATTTAATCAACACAGAGCTTTTTATTTTTTGCTAAGCAAACAAAAAAGACCAAACTTTTTTTTTTTTCAAAAAGGAAGGTTTCATAGTTTGTTATATTATTTTGCAAACTAGTAATTTTTCTCCTTCATTGATGGGCGGCACTGAAGGGCACTAGTAAGTGGCACCGGCGGGCTCTTGGTTAGGAGCACTGGCGGGCAGCCCTGGGGTAGGAGCGCTGGTGGGCTCTGGGGTAGGAGCTCTGCTGGGCTCTGGGGTAGGAGCTCTGCTGGGCTCTGGGGTAGGAGCTCTGCTGGGCTCTGGGGTAGGAGCGCTGCTGGGCTCTGGGGTAGGAGCGCTGCTGGGCTCTGGGGTAGGAGCGCTGCTGGGCTCTGGGGTAGGAGCGCTGCTGGGCTCTGGGGTAGGAGCTCTGGTGGGCACTGGGGTAGGAGCTCTGGTGGGCTCTGGGGTAGGAGCACTGGTGGGCACTGAGGTAGGAGCGCTGGTGGGCACTGGGGTAGGAGCGCTGGTGGGCACTGGGGTAGGAGCTCTGGTGGGCTCTGGGGTAGGAGCGCTGGTGGGCTCTGGGGTAGGAGCGCTGGTGGGCTCTGGGGTAGGAGCGCTGGTGGGCTCTGGGGTAGGAGCGCTGGTGGGCTCTGGGGTAGGAGCGCTGGTGGGCTCTGGGGTAGGAGCGCTGGTGGGCTCTGGGGTAGGAGCGCTGGTGGGCTCTGGGGTTTGAGCTCTGGTGGGCTCTGGGGTAGGAGCGCTGGTGGGCACTGGGGTAGGAGCTCTGGTGGGCACTGGGGTAGGAGCTCTGGTGGGCTCTGGGGTAGGAGCTCTGGTGGGCTCTGGGGTAGGAGCTCTGGTGGGCTCTGGGGTAGGAGCGCTGGTGGGCTCTGGGGTAGGAGCGCTGGTGGGCTCTGGGGTAGGAGCTCTGGTGGGCTCTGGGGTAGGAGCGCTGGTGGGCACTGGGGTAGGAGCTCTGGTGGGCTCTGGGGTAGGAGCTCTGGTGGGCTCTGGGGTAAGAGCGCTGGTGGGCTCTGGGGTAGGAGCGCTGGTGGGCACTGGGGTAGGAGCTCTGGTGGGCTCTGGGGTAGGAGCTCTGGTGGGCTCTGGGGTAGGAGCGCTGGTGGGCTCTGGGGTAGGAGCGCTGGTGGGCACTGGGGTAGGAGCTCTGGTGGGCTCTGGGGTAGGAGCTCTGGTGGGCTCTGGGGTAGGAGCGCTGGTGGGCTCTGGGGTAGGAGCGCTGGTGGGCACTGGGGTAGGAGCTCTGGTGGGCTCTGGGGTAGGAGCTCTGGTGGGCTCTGGGGTAGGAGCTCTGGTGGGCTCTGGGGTAGGAGCGCTGGCGGGCACTGGGGTAGGAGCGCTGGCGGGCACTGGGGTAGGAGCACTGGTGGGTCGCACTGATGGGCACTGTGTGTGGGACCGATGTCCCTTTTGCAGATACCAGTAATCGCTTTTATTCTTTTCTCCTTATGCTGTCAGCGTGAGGAAAAAAAAAAGAAGCTGATTAATGGCTTCTGTTTACATCATGTGATCAGCCATCATTGGCTGACAGCTGATCACATGGTATGGGGCCGGGATTGGCTCTTTACTCCGATCTGTGATTAGCCGGGTCCCAAGGACTCGGTGATGACAGAATGTGC
Organism: Lithobates septentrionalis; assembly: GCA_037952835.1. Lineage (NCBI taxonomy): Eukaryota > Metazoa > Chordata > Amphibia > Anura > Ranidae > Lithobates > Lithobates septentrionalis. Next base: position 2,514,907 of record JBBDGP010001696.1, on the reverse strand, counting down.
CGCACGAGAACGGGATGACGTCTATGTACTCCCTCCCATCAATTTAAGCCCTCACTGTAGCCGTCTTCCGTCTATATCGCGGGCACCACGTGGTTAGCGCTCCTCCCACACTGCTCGGTTTTCTTCCCCCCATATCACTTCCCACCATTCCAATATGATTTCCAGTGCGACTTTAGAAGTTCTAAATCTGGAAGGTTCACAGAATTGCAAGGGAAGGGAAGTCACATTATATTCTGATTTCAGTGCGATTTCAGCCCCATAGACATTTCTATGTTGTCTCACAGAAGTCGCATCAGTATAGATAAGAAGTATTCCTATGTGAGACTGATTAATTTTATTTTGTATCCCTCTCCTCCCTGGTCATCCTCACTACCTAATGAAGGCCATACTCAGAGCAAATGTATTTTCAGCAACCAGGTGATGACCGGGGAATCCCCCCTGCTGAGCCATCGTATCCCCTCTTGCAGGACTACAAGTCCCATGAGGCATTGCAAGGCTGACAGTTACAAGCATGACTCCCACAGGCAGAGGCACGATGGGACTTGTAGTTCTGCAACAGCTGGAGGGCCGCCAGTTTGGGACCCCTATATTGTCAAAAATACACACACATGAACTTTAATGGCATCCCAGTCTTAGTCTGTAGGGTTCAATATTGAGTTGGCCCACCCTTTGCAGCTTCAACTCTTCTGGGAAGGCTGTCCACAAGGTTTAGGAGTGTCTATGGGAAGGTTTGACCATTCTTCCAGAAGAGCATTTGTGAGGTCAGGCACTGATGTTGGATGAGAAGGCCTGGCTCGCATTCTGCACTCTAATTCATCCCAAAGGTGTTCTATCGGGTTGAGGTCAGGACTCTGTGCAGGCCAGTCAGGTTCCTCCACCCCAAACTCTCTCATCCATGTCTTTATGGACCTTGCTTTGTGCACTGGTGTGCAGTCATGTTGGAACAGGAAGGGGCCATCCCCAAACTGTTCCCACAAAGTTGGGAGCATGAAATTGTCCAAAATGCCTTGGTATGCTGACGCCTTCCGGCTGCATTCACACCTGAGCGCTAGCAGCTCATAAAACGCTTGTAAAACGCCCGGAACAAAAAACACCCAACAAGCAAAATCCCATTCATTTCAATGGCACCTGTTCACATCTGAGCGTTTTGCCACCTGAAGCAAAACACCTGAAAAACGCTCCGAGCTCAAAAAGAGAACATGAGCTTCTTTGGGGCAGATTTCAGGCGTTTTTCTGCCTTTTACATTGGTGACCTGAACGAAATCGCGGTAAAAACAGGGCAAAAAAACGCACGCCTTTGAAACGCTCAGGTGTGAATGCAGCCTAATGCCGCGTACACACGATCGGTCTTTCTGCCAACAAAACCGTGGAATTTTGTTCGAAGGGTGTTGGCTCCAACTTGTCTTGCATACACACGGTCACACAAATGTTGGCCAACAATTACGAACGTAGTGACGTACCACGTGGTTTTTCAACTCTTTAGCGCCACCCTTTGGGCTCCTTCTGCTAATTTCGTGTTAGTAGAAGTTTGGTCAGTGTTGATTCGCGCTTTTCTTTTTGCGTTTTTTAATTTGCACTATTATTATGGTTGTTCTTGATATCACTTGAAAAAAAAGCCTTTGAAAATTCGTTTGCCATAACTCCATCAGTATCACCAGCAAAGCAGCTTCATTATTGTCCCATTAAAGAAGAAGAGAATTGTGCGCTGCATTTCAAGATTTCATAATTTGCCGCGTCACGAATGTTAATTCTCCATTACGAACGCTAGTTTACAAGACCGGCCGCTTCTGCTTCCGAGCATGCGTGTTTGTACTTTGGACTTTTGTCCGACGGACTTGTGCACACACAATCGGACTTTCCGACAACAAAGTTTTGTTGGCGGAAAATTTGAGAACCTGCTAGCCAACATTTGTTGGCGGAAAGTCCGACAGCAAATGTTCGATGGAGCGTACACACGGTCGGATTGTCCGCCAACGAGCTCACATCCAACATTTCCGGTCGGAAAATCCGATCGCATAAGAGTTCCCTTCACTAGAACTAAGGGGGCCAAGCCCAACCCCTGAAAAACAACCCCTGCATCATAATCTCCCCTCCACCAAATGATTAGGACCAGTGCACAAGGTCCATAAAGACATGGATGAGCGAGTTTGGGGTGGAGGAACTTGACTGGCCTGCACAGAGTCCTGACCTCAACCCGATAGAACACCATTGGGATGAATTGGAGTGGAGAATGAGAGCCAGGCCTTCTTGTGCCTGACCTCACAAATGCTCTTCTGGAAGAATGGTCAAACCTTCCCATAGACACACTCCTAAACCTTGTGGACAACCTTCCCAGAAGAGTTGAAGCTGTTTAAGCTAGACATGTGCCATTTGTTTACTTTCAAATTTGTCTTTTAATGAATTTCGACAAATTTTTCATTCGGCAATATCAGAATTAACGAAAACCCGTTTAACAAATTTTTCCGAAAATTTGTAATTCTAAAAATTACACCCCCCACCCCCACCCCAAAGCAAGGGGGACAAGGGCCTCCCACCAAAAACACACCACAACATTATTTAAAGATCTTCATTTTCAAAAAAACTTGGGACAAAGAGTTATAACTTCAAAAAAAAAAAAACTTGCCAGGCCTCTTTCTAAATACCTTGGACTGTCTACTTTCCAAAGAGGAGTAATGTGGGGGGGGGGGGGGCATTTGTCTTGTCCTGACATTTTCAGGGCTTAATAAAGGAGATAGTCCATCGAGATTGATCGATTTTCATATATACAGTACATATACTATCATTTGGACTCTATAAAGCCGTTAGGCTCCGTTCACAGATAGGCGATTTTATTTTAGAATCGCAGGAAAATGCGCTTGCGACACCACTACTTGTTAATGGCACCCCAATCGCGGTGCAAATTTTGTCGTGATAAATCGTGCTGCAACCGTGGTAAACAAACAAACAAAAAAAAAAAATCGCAAAGTGCGAAGCGTTGCGATTTTACTGCAATCGATCACACGGCACAAATCGCACCACGCCATTCACAGCATACGTTTTGCCGCGATTCTGGAATCACAGCGATTCCACCCGTAATTTGAACCGCCTAGGTTTGAATGGAGCCTCACACAAACCAATCAATATATACACTTATTGGGATTTTTGTAGCAGAATACATTTAGAAATCAATTTTATTGCATATGTTTTAAATGGAAGAGCCCTGGGGCCATCATAAAAAAAAAAAAAAAAAAAAAAAAAAATACAGAATTATGAGTTTGAAAAAAAAAAATTTTTTTTTTTTTTTTTTTTTTTTTTACAGAATTCTGAGTTTGAAAGTCAGAAAAGTAGAAAATATTTTTTTCAAGCTTTTCGATCTTTTTTTGTTCATATAGCAAAAACGGAAAAACAAAAACAAAACAAAACACAAAAAAAAAAAACAAAAACGCAGAGGTAATCACATTTAACCAAATTAAAGCTCTATTTGTGGGGAAAAAAAACAAACTTGTTTCTAGGGATGGATTTTGGCTGAACATGGCCCGTTTGGGTGAATTTTCTGTGCGCTCAGTGGGATGTTTGCCCGCTGAACGCATAGACAATAGATAGTTAAGAAGGGGGGCCTGGGGAGCGCATGCGCGGCGGCTCCTGACATGGACGCTTAGTCAGGGAGCTCCGTCCCGCTTCAGCAGACCGGGCCTCCGCAGCGGCACTCTAACCGGCGATCGGCGCCTGGATTACCCCCCCACGGACACAGGAAGACCCAGGGATTCTCCCGATGTACTCGGGAGCGGTAAAAAGAAATTTAAAGCCCGCATTTAAAGCCGCTCTGTCCCACACTGAGACAGCTAAGATGGCGGCCGCTCCTCACCGCTCTGCAGCTACATGCCCTCCCTGTGTCCAGCTCGCAGCATCCCCCTCCCTGCTGCAGCCAGAGTCTTTCATGGGTAACTCTCCCCAGGATCCTGCTTCCCCAGCATCCACCGCATCTCTCCTAGAACACTCCCTGACAGGACTGGAGTACTCCCCCATGGATGCGGCCCCCCCCCAGGCACACCAGCTACTACAGCCCGGGGATTCAGGCCTAGTGCAACCGACCTCTGTGGCTGAAATGTTTGCCAAATTTGCTGAATTATTAGATAGAGGCCTGCACAACACAGCCCTCAAAATAACGAATGACATTAAAGCAGACCTACAGCACATAGGCACCCGCATGGACCTCATTGAGTCTAATCTCGATTCCACCATTTCCAGAACAAACCAGAACACTGCCTGTATACAGACCCTTCAGGAGCAATTAGAGACTGCCAATGCCAAACTCGATGACCTCGAAAACCGAAATCGGAGGTACAATTTTAGAGTCAGGGGGCTCCCTGAATCATTTAAGGACATTCCTGAAACTATACAATCTTTAATTAAGGACTTACTCCCTGATACACCCCAACACAGACTGGAGCTGGATAGGGCTCATAGAGCTCTCCGACCTCCTAGGGCGGACGGACTCCCCCGTGATGTCGTGGTGAAACCGCACTTCTTCTCTGTCAAGGAGGAGGTCATGAGGAAATCAAGATCCCTATCTAAAATAGTGTTCCAGGGTCATCAGCTGCAAATCTTTGCTGATTTATCCCCCTTCACTATCCAAAAAAGGAGGGCCCTAAAGCCACTACTTCAAATCTTGATGGACAGAGAAATTAAATATTGGTGGCTCTTCCCTTTCCAACTTAAACTAATCTTCAAAGGCAAGGCGTACACCTTTGGATCCCTGCAGGAAGGAGAACGGCTGTTTCTACAACTGGGCCTCATCAACCAAGACCCTAACGCCCGTCAGTCGGGACTTCAACCAAACTCCGCAAAAAGACACATGCCCACCAGTCCTCTGAATCCGGTTTGGGAGAAGGCCAGATCCAAGAAGTCCAAGGAAACTATCCCTCCATGACTTCTGTTACTCGTTTTTCCTCAAGGACTCAACCCTTTTTTTTTTTGTCTCCATTTCCTCTCAGCTTCCGGCTGAGATGACGGAGCCCCCCCCACTTGTGCTTCCCGAAACAGGTTTTCTGTTCACCGTTTAGATGACCTCAAGCCTCGGCCAAAACGGTTTCGGGTAACTCTCAACCTGGGGAGGACACTAAATAAGAACAAATTTAATTTTTTTTTTTTTTTTTTTTTCTTCTCTAACAGGCCCCATTGGGTCGCTCCATTGCTATTTCTAGGCGGGAGTTGAGGGACATACTTATGGCGCCTGACTAATCCCGATGCTCTTGTTAGACAATCCACAATGTTTTGGGGAGCCATACCAGTTATACGCCCTCGCCATCAATCATTTTCACTTCCCCCTCCTGTACACCCTTTGCCCCTTTTCAGAGCTCACCCTCACATATCCAGGTCCACACTTACTTGTTTGTTAACTGTTTAATTACTTTAAGCATTATCAGTTTAATGTTGCAATTTCACCTCCACGTGTTACTTAGTAGGCGACACTGTTAGCAGGGAGGATACTATGTTAATGCCGGCACCAGTGCCTTTATCATGCTAATCGCAAACCATTTTCAACGGCCACTCTGCTGAAGTGGTGTTCATGCGCCCCCTCCTGTCTAGTGATTTAGGTAGTTTACCCTACCCTGGACAGGACCATTCCCTGCCTTCGGGAGGGACTCCAGTGTGACACACACTTTCCGATGGAGGACTCTGTCCCCTCCATGTTACGGGAGACTCTCTTGTCCCCCGTCTTTCTTTCATGCTTTTCCTTTTCTCTTTCCCAACAATGTTTTATTTTACATTTCCCCGTAGAAGTCGGCTGGGGGGAATTATCCAGACAACTTCAGGACATCTCACCGGTCTTCGCTCGCTATGCGGGATGTCTTGGCTTCCGTGGACGTCAGATGGTAAGTGCTGCAGATTTCCTAGCCCTGCCCCATCTTCTGCTCGATGGCTGATGACCCACCGGTAAATGCACCACTTAAAATAATATCACATAATGCGCAAGGCCTAAACTCACCGGCAAAAAGGCGCAAAGTCTTCCAATACCTACATGCACAAAAAGCAGACGTAGTTCTCCTCCAGGAAACACATTTCCCCAAACGCTTCAATCCATCCTTTGTACACTCCAAATTTCCCTTCTTCACATTAGCCAATGCGGAAGATAAAACGAAGGGGGTGGGCATTTTTATCTCTAAACGATGCAAATTTACTCTCAAATCTGAACACAGGGACCCTGATGGTCGCTATATTCTCATTGTGGGGGAACTAGACGACCAACTGTATTCTCTGATTTCGTACTATGCCCCCAACAGAGGCCAACTAGCCTTCTTTCAACGCTTGTTTACAACACTAACACCACTGCTGGAGGGTACAGTGATATTTGGAGGCGACTCTAATTCGGCCTTTGACCAGGGCCTGGACAAGTCTCGTCCTCCTGGTAAACGCCTCACCAGACCCACTAAACAGAGTCTTCGTATAGCCAAACTAATCTTTCAACAAGGCCTCGTTGATATTTGGAGGGAAGTAAATCCCACCCTACGAGACTTCACACACTTCTCTAACCCCCATAGATCCTTCGCGAGAATCGATCATATCCTCATCGCTTCTGCTTCTATCCCCCTAACGAACAGGGCATATATCAAAGATGTAGTTTGGTCGGATCACTCACTGGTGATCCTTTCCATTCAGCGCCCGTTGGGCCCTAAACCCTGCAGGCGTTGGAGACTTAATGAGTCCATCCTGAGTGATCAGATTAGAATCAAAGAAATCCAAAACTATAATTTGCAATTACTTTTCTACAAACGATCAGCCAGAAACTAGCCCTTCTTGCCTTTGGGCAGCACATAAGGCCGTAATTAGAGGTCATCTGATCCAAATTGCCTCTCAGAACAATAAAACCAACAAAGCTGACATAGAGAAATTGGATAAGGATTATACAGCCTTAACTAAAAAGCACAAGGCCGACCCAAAAGCTGTTCCCACCGTCAAGCTGGACGCAGCTCGTACGGCATTAAACCTCGCTCTGACCACAAGGGCCGAAAAATGGCTACGGTGGAATAGATCCCGATTCTATTGCCAAGGCGATAGAATCGGTTCTATGCTTGCGGGCAGGCTATCCCCGAAAATTAAATCCCCAGCCCTTCCCAAAATCAAAGTCCAAGGTGGCACTCTGTCCCAGAACCCTAAACGAATAATGGGGGAATTCCTGACCTTTTACAAATCCCTATACAGTGGGGAGAACGGTCCCAATACAGAGACCGTAGATCACTTCCTAGACAACATTCAAATTCCCAAATTAGAAGAAAGACACCGCCAGAAACTAGACTCCCCTATCTCCGCTGAGGAAGTATGTGCAGTTATTAAACACTTGAAATCTCAATCGGCGCCTGGCCCAGATGGCTTTTCCGTACCATATTACAAATCGTTCTCTTCTATTCTCGCCCCTTATATGGCCCGATTCTTTAATGCACTCAGGCAGGGGACTTTACTAGATGCCTCACTTAACACGGCCTACATCACGGTCATCCCTAAACCTGATAAAGATGCCAGCTCGGTTAGTAACTATAGACCAATATCTCTCATTAATAATGACTTAAAGATTCTGACTAAGATCCTTGCAGACCGCCTGACCTCCTTCATTAGATTATACATTAACAAAGACCAAGTGGGCTTCATCCCAGGGAGGCAGGGACCGGACCAAACTAGACGAGCGATTGATCTAATATCTCTTCTCAATTCTAACTGGGATGGGGGCCCTTCCAGACAGGGATGCTTACTCTCTCTAGACCTCCAAAAAGCTTTTGATACCGTCCAATGGCCATATATTTTCAAAACTCTTCAAAGATGGGGGTTTGGGAATTCATTTCTTAATGTCATGCATGCCCTTTATTCCAACCCCTCGGCTCAGGTGCGTCTGCAGGGATTTTACTCGGAATCCTTCCCCATAGCTAGGGGAACCAGACAGGGCTGCCCCCTATCCCCATTAATCTTTGCCATAGCAATTGAATCCTTAGCGATAGCCATCAGAAATAACCCGAATATACAAGGCATTCAAAGTGGCCCCAAGTGTCATAAATGCGCATTATTTGCAGATGACATATTACTATTTGTCTCCTCCCCACTAACGTCACTCCCCAATGTATGTCACCTCCTAGAACAATTCGGGGCAGCATCAGGCCTTAGGGTTAACTACGATAAATCACAGGCACTCAATATTAACATCCCAGACCCTCTTTTGGCCAGGCTCAGGGAGAGCTTCCAATTCTCCTGGAACGACGCCTCCATCACATACCTGGGGATCAAACTGACCCCCAGGATAGAACTCCTATACCAAGCCAATTACCCACCTCTCTACAAAAAACTAGAGGAAGACCTCTCCCGGTGGTCCCGTCTATCCCTGTCATGGCTGGGTAGAATCAACACGATTAAGATGACTCTACTCCCCCGCATTCTCTACTATTTTAGAGCCCTCCCGATTCCTGTAGACAAAACTCGCCTACAACGACTCCAAGCTAAAATCGTCAAATACATTTGGGGTAGAGGGGGACACAGACTCCCCAAAGCAGTCCTGTTCAGATCTAGAACTGAAGGGGGCATGGGACTACCAAATCTGCTTTGGTACTTGCAGGCTGCTCATCTAGCCCAGATCTCAACGGTATACTCGCACTGGGAACAACCTGACTGGATTCACATAGAAAGGCAAGCAGTCCCTCTCCACACTCTAGACTACCTTCTCTGGAGCCATAGAAAACTAAGACCCTCCATACTTTCCCCAACCCTCTCACACTCCTTCGCACTATGGGACAGTCTGCGTGACAACCAACATCTGACTTCCCCCACAAAACCATTGCAACATTTATTTCGAAATCCTGATTTCCCTCCGGGCCTTGACATATCAGCATTTCGATGGTGGCTCGACAAAGGGTTATACAGAATAGGGCACTTCCTCAGACCTCTTGGCCCACTCTCCAAAGCATTCTGTGTTAGTAACCTAGACATGCCTGTCTCTGAATCCTTCAGATTCTCTCAAATCTCAAACTTTTTACACAAAAGGTGTAAAACACTCCCGAATGGGCCCCAACTAACTCCCTATGAAATATGGTGTGGTCAGGCCAGTGAGCAGAGGGGGGGCATCTCGGTAATCTATAAAGCCCTGTCCTCCGCGCAATCCAAGACGTCTTACATGCAGGCTTGGGAAACTGACCTTTCCCAACACTGGACATTGGAAACGTGGCACCGGAACTTTTCCCAATCATACAAAGGTATCCTTAACTCCAGCCTCATGGAAGCTAGTTTAAAAGTGTTGACTAGATGGTACCTGGTCCCCTCAAAGCTAGCGCACATATACCCGTCAGCATCTCCCCTATGTTTTCGAGGATGTGGCCTTACAGGCGATATGCTCCATATATGGTGGACCTGCCCCAGAGTTCGACCTTATTGGCACAAAATCTTTTCTTGGATTGGCAAGCTAACCTCAATACCTCTTCAAATGTCCCCACTCATAGCGCTCCTTAACTTCCCAGTGAAAGAAGCCTCCAGGATTACTCAACGCCATTTTTTATCATCTTAGGTGCCAAACTTACCCTGGCTCATGCATGGAAAAAACCATCGGTTTCAACACTTCTAGCCAAAAGAAAGATCTCTTGGATTATGAACCAAGAGAAGATGGCAAGTGTAATCCTGGATCGCTCGGACAAGTTTAAACGAATCTGGGAACCCTGGGCTTCCTTTGTAGGGGTTGCCCTCTAATTATTTTCCCCTGGATGTCATCTTCCGGCTCTCTTTCTCCCCAGTCGACTCGTACTCACCTCTTCTATCGTATATCTCTTCTTTCTTTTTCCTCCCTCTTCTTTCCTCTTGTATTCCTTCCTATCCCCTACCTCTTTAGGTCAGTCTTGGACTTCAACCACTGACTGATTGGTTGTGACCGAGGCCAGGGTCTAGACTCGCCCTGCTCCCGATCCCGACTTCGACTACAACCTAGATTCTTACGGTCATGTCGCTGTTCTAATTCCCTGTGATATATACCATGTGTTCCCATGCGTGTGTCCGTGTTTGTATTTTACTGAGCAGTCTTTCCTTCACAGGACTCGAAGTTATTCCTTTATCCAGAAAATGTTGGACTAGTTCATACACTTACTGTTCTACGAATTGTTTTAATAACCCTCTACATTTTCTTTTTCTTTACACAAGATTAATCAATAGTTTTATTGTCTATGATGGGAGGATGCTGGGGGGGTGAGAAGCGCCGCCACAGCTTGTGCCCAGTTGGGGTGGCGGGGGTTTCTCCTCTTCTGCACCTCTCATCGGATAAAGCTCCTGGGAACATGTTTGACACCCGGGGACTCTGATCAAAACACTTGACAGGTTATGTTTGTTTTATGCAGATATGTTTTGTAATAATTTCATTGATTACTATGTCTTCCACACGACAGTGTTTGTCACCCCAAGACAAATGTCTCACATTGTATCTATAACTTGTGATGTATTATTGTCATCCACTTTTGACAAAATAAAAATATATTGAAACAAGAAGGGGGGCCTGGAAGCCAGTCGCTGCATTCTTCATCAGTGGGCTTCCCCATTGACAGCTGGATAAAAAAAATTTAAAAAAAGCTGAATTTGCAGACACCGATCCAGCATGAACTGACTGGTGCATGCTGGGTTGGTGATGTCACATGGGGGCGGTGCCACCAGGTGACCTCGATCCTTACCTTTTTAAAGAGGAGTCCCCATTTTTTTTTTTTAAAAATGTCAAAGTCAGGAGGTCTACAAATACTGCAGCTGCTGACTTTTAAAGTGGTGTTCCGGCTCGAAATGATACTTTTTAGATAAAAATACCCCTATAATACACAAGCTTAATGTATTCTAGTAAAGTTAGTCTGTAAACTAAGGTCTGTTTTCTTAGTTTATAGCAGTAGTTTGTTATTTTATAAACTTACAGCAGGCCGCGGCCATCTTAAGTGTGGGCATCTGAAGCCAGACTGTATCTTTCTTCCTGGATCTCATCCTTGCAGATCTCGCACATGCTCAGTGCAGCACAAGCAGTGTAATAGGTTTCAGGTCAGGTTTCCATAGCAACGGCAGTGTCAGAGGAAGTTGCCGCCCCTTCCCAGAAGGCATTGCAAACAGGAAATGATGCGATGGGCCGCGGCCAGGGAGGAGGAAGTGAAAAATGTATACAGCAGATATACAGTAGGTGCTGAGAAAACAAAATATAAAAATATCCAATTTGTTTATAGTGCCCAGTTTAGTGAGGGATGCTGAAGAGTTGTAAAAGCGGGTGGAACTCCACTTTAATAAAATCGGACACTTACCTGTCCAGGGCGCCAGCGTTGCGGGGGATGGAAGGCGCGCCGTGATTGGCCGCTCAGTCACCTGGGACCTGTAATGTGTCCCAGATGATTGACAAGAGGGAGGGAGCAGAGCCGAGCCCTTCCTGCGCCGAGGGGGAAGTGATGTCACCAGCCCAGGCACTGGAAGAGGCAGACTACGAGGGACCACCTAGCAACAGCCATTTAGAGGCGGAGTTAAAAAAAAAACATTTTTTTCCAAATTTTTTTTTTTTTTTTTGGCACATTCTTGCATTTTTTTCTTTTAAGAACTTTCAGACGGAGGAGCAGAGGCAGTTGGCGTCAAGGGCAGGGGGAGTTTTTTGGGTTGTTTTTGTCGGGTCCAGTGGTGCGGCAGGCGTTGTGATTGGATCAAACAGGGGAACATTGTTTTTTTTTTACATTTTTTAATAAAGGAATTATCAAAAACTGTGTGTTTGTTTTTATTTCTTTTTTGACACTTTTTTTTTTTTTTTTTTTGGTGAATGAGTAGGGGGTATGATCAATAACCTGCATATACTGTAAGCCTTCAAAATGAGCTCTTTTGGTTTCTTATGTGCGAGTCCCAATACACTTTAATAAGGTTTGCGGCTCCGGTCCAAACTTTTTCAGGAAATTGCATAAATTCCAAAATTGCACAAAAAAAAAAAAATATGCAAATAAGTATTGAACTATCAGGCTGCTGAAACAGTCATTGGCTACTAGAACATGTACTAAAACACTCATAAAAGAGACCAACCTGCTAAAAAAAACTAAAAAACAAAACAAACAAACAAAGCCATAACTACTGAGGGCCAGTTCACACCATAGAAACGCACTTCGGACGCGCTTCAGATGCTTTTTTGCATGCGTGTTTTTGATGCGTTTTTTTGTGCAGGTCAGTACATTTCCCCCCCCCCCTTTTTTTCCTTAGGGCCAGATCACACCACATGCAGTCCAGTGCGTTTTTTTTCTGCATCAAAAACACATGGAAAGTAGGTTATATGATTTTCAACCAGTGCGGTAAGTTACAGGGCGTTTCAGTTCCAGAAAAAAACGAACATGCTGCATTTTTTCTGCACTGGACTGTACTGGAACGCTGTAAAACACACCAAAAACGCACTGCAACACACCAAAAACGCACTGCAACACACCAAAAACGCACTGCAACACACTTGCCCTTATTTAAGGTTAAGAAAAAAGAGGGGGGGGGGGGGAAGCACTGGACTGCATCAAAAATGCACCAAAAACACACTGGAACGCATAAAAAACGCTCATGCAGAAAAGCACCTGGAACGCATCCGGACTGCATTTCTATGGTGTGAACTGGCCCTTAACCTTAAGGGCCAGTTCACACCAGACGCAGATCCGTTCAGTTCCGTGCGCTTTTTTTTTCTGCACTAAAAATGCATGCACAGTGTTTTCCATGCATTCCAATGGCTCTAGTTCACACCAATGCAGTCAGTTTCCAGTCAGTTTCTGGTGTAGAAACTGACCGGAACTGACTGTATTGGTGCAGAAAAAAACGGAACTGCATCTGGTGTGAACTGGCCCTAAATAAGGACATGGGTGTTCCAGCACGTTTTGGGTGTGTTCCGGTGAGTTTTTGATGCTTTTTACAGCGTTCCAGTACAGCCCAATGCAGGAAAAATGCAGCATGTTCTATGTTTTTTTCTGGAACTGGAACAGCAAGCACTGGTGTGAACTATCCTTATGGAAACCATATAACCTACTTTCCATGCGTTTTTGATGCAGAGAAAAAAAAAAAAACACGCACTGGACTGCATGTGGTGTGAACTGGCCCTAACATGGTTTTCAATGGCATAGTTCACACCAGTGCTTGCAGTTCCAGTACCAGAAAAAAAAAAAAGTAGAACATGCTGCATTTTTCCTGCACTGGACTGTACTGGAATGCTGTAAAAAGCATCAAGAACTCACGGAGACGCACCAGAACGCACCTAAATGCACCAAAAACGCACTGGAACACCCATGTTCTTATTTAAGGTTAAGGTAAAAAAAAAAAAAAAAAAAAAAAAAAGGGGGGGGGGGGGGAATGCACTGGACTGCATCAAAAACACATTGGAACGCATCAAAAACGCGCATGCAAAAAAGTATCTGGAGCGCATGTCTATGGTGTGAACCGGCTCTAAAGAAAAAAACAAAAACAAAAAACAAAAACAGACAACTTGAAAGACTGCACTACTAAAACCAATAACACTAAAATGAAAACGTAACCACTTCCCACCCGCTGTACGTCACATGACGTCCTGGACTTTGAGTGGAGATGAATGTTGGGTGCAGCTACAGGCCTCGTTCAGATATTCTTTTCTGCTGGCGATTCTCTGCACCGTAAAAACAAATACCGTAGATTTCTACAGGTGGAAGAAGGGGGAGTCCACCCCCTCCCGTCGCGATCGGCGCCGTGCTTCTACTGGCTCTCCCGTGCGATCGGCGAGCCAGAGAAGGAATCCGCCGGCGGCAAAAGTTTACCATAGAGAGTAGCGTGGACCAGATGGTCCCCAGCCACCTCTATGACGTCACGTCCGTCCCCGGTCGTTGTAAACACTACACTATATTTGGCTGGAAAGGCGGAGATCGCTTTTTTTTTTTTTTTTTTTTCTCAGCCTTTCCAGACTAGAGGCCAGATTTGTGGACTTGTAGACCTCACATCTCTCCATAAAGAGGTCCTGTCATGCCATATTCCTATTACAAGGGATGTTTACATTCCTCGTAATAGGAATAAAAGTGATCAAAAAAAAAAAAAAAAAAGACTTTTTTAAAAAGAAAGTTTAAAGCACCCGAAGTGCCAGAATAGGCCAGGTATGGACGTGGGGAAAAAAAAAAAAGTTTTTAAGAGGCAAAAGCCCAGGGGTACATTCAACTCATCCCTATTCCTAATCCTGCAAGTTCAGAATGCCCTAGAATGAAAGGGGGAGGCCCCAGAAACCCATAACATGAGCACCCGGCTTCATTCCCTACCCACACATGCGCAGTCCACTCTCTCTTGCAGCTCAGTGTTCGGTAACAGTGAAAGAGAGCAGACTGCGCATGTGTGGGTAGGGAATGAAGCTGGATGGTCCTTCATGAGTTTCCAGGGTTACACATCCAGTGCTTGGTACATGCTGCCACCTACAGGACGGAGGAGGGAGGACGGTTATATGAGCATGTGGAAAAGTCAGCAGGTTATGTAATGAGGACATTGTAATGTATAGGGAGGTTTTTTTTTTTTCAAGGGGGGAAGCTGAAAGAACCCTTAAATGCCAACTCCAGGATGAAAGTCACCCCCCCCCCCATCTGTAAATCCCATTCCCACTTACCTTCAGCCATTGTCATGTAATCTTTTCAGCAGCGGGTTCTTCCTCTCCACTTCCTTGGGGGGGGGGGGGGTCCTTCTTCTGGGTGTCCACATGACTGCCTGCGTGATGTAGGCAATTTCTATTGGCCACCAGTGGGTGGGGTCCTCTTTGGATCCTGAAAAGAGATGACACCACACCAATGGGAGTGTTGGGGACTGGATGGTGAGCATTACCAAGCAGTACTGGATTAGTGGTCTCTGAAGGAGGAAACAAGGAGCTGGATTGGGGGACTCATAGGGATTGGGGCGGGGGGGGGGGGGGCGGGGTGAGTATAACTGGATTTACCAGGTCAGGAAATGTTAGGGGGGGGGTGGGGGGTTATGGACAAAGTATGTTTTTATTGAAGTTAGACTTTAACCACTTACGGCCCGCCCACCGTCGATATACGTCGGTACTTTGACGTTAAATACCGTTGCATCAGCTGCCATAACTCCGGTATTTTTTACCAACGGCAGGCAGTCTGCTTTAAGATAAAAGTGGTCTCTGAGGCGGATTCGCCGCAGTTCACTTTTATCAGCGTCGGAGGAGGTTCTCCCCTCCTGCCGCTTCCCAATCGGCTCCGCCGCTTACCGGATCCGTCGGTAGTGGTGGAGACGATCCAGTCCTGTGGCCTGACGGGCAGGAAGTCGAGTGAGGGAATGATGTCCCCCCCACCCAATTCTATGCCATTGGATGACGGGAGCGATGTCAAACATCACTTCCACCCAACAGCCTTAAAAAAAAAAAAAAGGGACCTTTTTTTTTTAATTGGAAAAAAAAAAAAAAACCCTTTTTTTTATTGCTTTTAAGTGTAGGTGGGTGTCTTTTTGACCCCCAGACCTCACATTAACCACTTAATATCCCACGTATAGTCAAATGACATCGGCAGATGGAATCTCCCATCCTGGGCGGGCGTCCTATGACGTCCTCAGCTTCCCAGCAGGAATAGGGGGCGTCACGGAGGAGCCGATGTCCGCCGGGCACCCGCGATTGGTCGCGACAGAGCAGGAACGTGGATCTGTGTGTGTAAACACACAAATCCAGGTCTTGTCAGGGGAGAGGAGAGACAGATCGTGTTCCAAGTACAGTAAAACCTTGAATTGGGCGAGCATAATTCGATTCCAGAAACATGCTTGTAATCCAAATCACTTGTATATCAAAGCAAATTTCCCCATAAGAAATAATGGAAACTCAGGTGATTCGTTCCACAACCATTTATTCATAGGTCCTTCAGTTTATAGTCCATATAAAAAGATTATAGCAATGTGACCAGGTTGTGTAACCATAAAATGTCCATCCACAAATGGAAGCCTCCACAAGGGGATTAGAAGTGAAATCCAGCAGGAGCTCCAGAGTATAAAAGAGAAGAGAGGCGCCTCTAAGTGTAGCAATATGTTGCTAAATGTTGTACCTTCATTAAATGTAACCATATTACTACACTTAGGAGGTGCCTCTCTTCTCTTTTATACTCAGTTGTGACATGACGCTACTTTTATATCAAGTCAAAATAGATTTAAAAATTTTGCTGGTCTTGCAAAACGCTCTCAAACCAAGGTTTTACTGTATATAGGAACACCGATCGGTCTCCTCCCCCGGTCAGTCCATCCCCAACAGTTAGAACACACACTGAGGGAACACACTTAACCCATTGATCGCCCCCTAGTGTTAACCCCTTCCCTGCCAGTGTCATTTATACAGTAATCAGTGGCTATTTATAGCACTGATCGCTGTATAAAATGTCAATGGTTTAAAAAAAAAAAAAATTTTTAAGTGTCCGATCTGTCAGTCGCAATCCTGATAAAATAAATAAATAAAGATCGCAGATTGCCGCCATTACTAGTAAAAAAAATATAAGTAAAAATGCCATACAATAAAAAAAAAAAAAAAATGCCATCAATAACCTATTTTGTAGGCACTATAACTTTTGCGCAAACCAATCAATATACGCTTATTGCGATTTTTTTTTTTACCAAAATTATGTAGAAAAATATATATTTGGCCTAAACTGAGAAAGAAAATATAAAAAAAATAAAAAATAAAAAAAACTTTAGGATATTTATAGCAAAAAGTAAAAAATGGTGTTTTTTTTTTTAAAATTGACGCTCTTTTTTTTGTTTATAGTGCAAAAAATAAAAACCGCAGAGGTGATCAAATACCACCAAAAGAAAGCTCTGTTTGTGGGAATCAAAGGACATACATTTTGTTTGGGTACAGCGTCGCACAACCTGCGCAATTGTCAGTTAAAGCGACGCAGTGCCGAATCGCAAAAAACAGCCTGATCATTAAGTCGGCAAATCCTGAAGTGGTTAAAGAGGTCCTGTCATGCTTTTTTTCCTATTATAAATGGATGTTTACATTCCTTGTAATAGATATAAAAGTGATACAAATGATTTTATTTTTTTTTATTTTTTTAAAAAGGGACAGTATAAAAATAAAAAAATTTATTTTTTAAAGCACCCTGTCTCTCGGTGCTCGTGCGCAGAAGCGAACACACATGTAAACGGTATTCAAGCCACACATGTGAGGTATCGCCACGATCATTAGAGCCAGAGCAATAATTCTAGCCCTAGACCTCCTCTAAAGCCTCGCACACACATAGTACGATTGTTGGCCAACCGAGCGTCCGATTTTTGTCAAAAGGGTGTGTGCCAGGATCTTGTCTTGCATACTAACATTACACAATTGTCGTGCCACAAACACGAACGTAGTGATGTACTACAAGGAATTTCAGCTCTCGAGCGCCGCCCTTTGGGCCCCTTCTGCTTGGTGAGCATTGATCCCAAGCATGCGTGTTTGTACTTTCGACTTTTGTGTGACGGACTTGGGTACTGACCATCCAAATCTGACGTCAAACCACCGAAAATTTACTAGCCTGTCATCCAACATTTGTTGGCCGAAAATTGGAAAAAGATTGTCAAAAAGGAGCGTACTAACGGTAAGATTTTGGGACAACAGTCTGTCAACAGACAATCCCCTTCCAACAATCGTACTGTGTGTACGAGGCTTCAAAACTGGTAACCCGCAGACATTTTTAAACGCCACCTATGGAGATTTTTAGGAGCCAAAGTTTGTCGCCATTCCGCGAGCGGGCGCAATTTTGAAGCGTGACATGTTGGGTATCAATTTACTTGAAGTAACATTATCTTTCACAATATATCTAAAAAAAAAAAAAAAAATGGGCTAACTTTACTGATTTCTTATTTTTTTCCCCAAAAAGTTGCATTTGTAAGATTGCTGTGCAAAAACGGTGTGACATAAAGTATTGCAACGACCGCCATTTTATTCTCTAGGGTGTCTGAATATATATAATATGTTTGGAGGTTCAAAGTAATTTTATAGCAAAGAAAAAAAAAAAAAAAACACAACAAAGACAAAAACAAAACAACAACAAAAAAAACAACCTGATTTTAACTTGTAAACAACACCAAGTGTAAATAACAAGCCTGGTCCTTAAAGAGGGAGTCCACCTACATCAATTTAAAAAAAAAAAAATATGAAAAGCCAGCAGCTACAAATACTGCAGCTGCTGACTTTTAATACATGGCCACTTACCTGTCCCTTGGTCCAGCGATGTCGGCAGCCGACGCCGATAACCCGCTCGGTTCTCGGCAGCTGCCGCCGCCATCCTAGGTGAGGGAATCAGGAAGTGAAGCGTTGCGGCTTCACTTCCCGGTTCCCTACTGCGCATGCGCATCGTAACTGGTCCCCGCTCTCTCCTGGGAGCTGTGTGTTTCCCAGGAGACAGCGCGGAGGGACAGGAAGAGGCGTAGACTCCCATGGGAGTCTATGCCGGAAGTGGATGCAAATACCTGTCTTAGACAGGTATCTTCACCCCCCTCCCCCCTGAAAGGTGCCAAATGTGACACCGGAGAGGGGGAGGGTTCCGAAAAGTGGAAGTTCCATTTTTGTGTGGAACTCCGCTTTAAGTAATATGTAAACCGAACACTTCTTATTCCTGATATGTACCATGTACTTGCATGAGAAAGTCTCCTGTTCTCTTTGTCTTGCTTCCTTTATGTGAAATCACTGCCAGTCCCTCTCCTTTCCTATTAAAAACTGACCACACTAAGCTGGAGAGCACACCCTGGTCAGTTCTCTTGCTATGCTGGGAACTCAGCCTGCTCTCCAATGCTGAGAATTCACTGACACCCCCTCCCCCCACAGCCATTCACTGGGAATATCAGTGCTCTGCTGTTTCTCCTCCCCCACCTCTCTGTTCTCAGCTGCATTAGGACCTTAGAAGGGATGTGATCACTTATAAAAACAGGGGGAAAGGGTATTTATAATGGTTTTACCTTTCATTTCTATTTTAAACTGAATGGGTGGTTTTACAAGGTGAGGGTTCACATATTCTCCAAGTTACATTTTCTGCAAGTCCAGAAAAATCCCTGTTGATCCTGACATTACATCCAGTGTCCTTGTAACTTCTTCTACTATTTTCCTGTAAAACGCTACAACTCCTTCCCTCTATGTAACGAGGATGGAGGGAGGGAGGGAGGTGATTGTAGTCCAAATTGAGGCAGAACCCCGGGGTGACAAAGCTGCTCCTCCCCAGACACAGCAAAGGGAGTGCCATCAACCACTTGGATGGTGACCATCAGACCGCAATGTACTACAGGGGAGCAGCAGTTGTAGGCGATGTACGGCACTGCCTACTTCTGGGCTTAGAGCGCCCCCCTCCTGCACCCACTGTGATTGTGCACAGTTTGTCAGCCAATGATTCACAGCCAGGACCTGCTGATCAGCTGTGTCCAATCACAGCCCAGAGGTTGGTAAACAACACAGAGTCCAGAATGTAGGTTTGGTGAGGAACAACAAAACTCAGCATACCCAAAGCAGCTGCCAAGACAAGAATGATCCCAATGGAAAGGTTACATGGAAAACATGAACCATTGTTGGGGCTTGTAGACCAATCTGGAAGACGGTGTTCCATAGAAGCCTCCTCCAATCCACAAGATCCAATCTACCCCCACACAGCTGAAGGGCTTGGTACTCCAAATCACTGCAGCTGAGATTTCACCTGAAGGGATGGAAAACATGGACTGCCAAAAAGTATAGAATGTAGGTTTGGTGAGGAACAACAAAACTCAGCATGCCCTTCCAGCCAAAGCAGCTGCCGAGACAAGAATAATCCCAATGGAAAGGCTACATGGAAAACGTGAACCATTGATGGGGCTTGTAGACCAATCTGGAAGATGGTGTTCCATAGAAGCCTCCTCCAATCCACCCTACAAGATCCAATCTACCCCCACACACAGCTGAAGGGCTTGGTGTTAGAGATCAGTGCAGCTGAGATTTTACCTGGAAACCATGCACTGACATAGAGTCCTGACGGTAGGTATGGTAAGGAACAAGACTCAACATGCCCTTCCATCTAAAGCAGCTGCTGAGACCAGAATGATCCCAATGGAAAGGCTACATGGAAAACATGAACCATTGATGGGGCTTGTAGACCAATCTGGAAGATGGTGTTCCATAGAATCCTCCTCCAATCTGCCCTACAAGATCCAATCTACCCCCACACACAGCTGAATGGCTTGGTGCTAGAGATCAGTGGAGATGAGATTTTGCTTGGAGGGGTGGGAAAACTGCCATAAAATCCTGAAGGTGAGGAACAACAAGACTCAGCATGCCCTTCCAGTCAAAGCAGCTGATGACTGTAGAAGTATTTAAAGGTGACGTCGTTTTCTATAGACCGGAGGGTGAGGTTCTGGTTCCTATTTATAACAGAAATGAACATTCATGAAAAGAACTGGTTGACCTGCATTCCCGGGGCTCAGTGCTAATAACTGCAGCTGACTTCACGGGATTAGTGGTCAGAGCACGGCGAGGAAGAGGCACCTATGTACCTGCCGAGTGTGTCCTGGACCTTCCTTCTTCTGGGTGAGTGGTCCTGGTCCTCGCTTACCAGGCAATGCCATGTAGAAGTGCCAGGGGTGACCAGGCTAGATGTCAGTGATGGGCTGAGAGCGATGGATGAGGGTAGAGCTAGGTGGACAGTCTATGGGGACCGCACATGGTCAAGGACCATTGGAAGACTTCTTCTTTATCCCATTCACCTCTCACACCCCTATGGGCCCCAGCAAGTGTTACATTTCTGCTATGGGTCTGTTTATTCGGCAATCACTTTGTCATTGCTTTTTATTAAATCCAAAAACAAAAATGTAATATATTGCAGATTACCAATCCTTGGTGGCGACTACATTAGTTTTTCTTTTTTAGGCTTGTTCTCTTTATTTCATCTGGTGATCCTGCCAGTAACACCTATCTTTTCCTAAAGTGTCGACCCTCTTGATTGTTACATTGAGTTTATTATGTTGTTGTTATTATTATTATTATTATTATTATTATTTTTATCCTGTGAATGATTGCACTTGGAGTTAATCTGTCTGGCATATCTATAGGAGAGATTTCCATCATCCCTGCTAAGTTTCCTTTACATGTTTGTGTTTTTTTTTTCAGTTTGTGTATTATATGTGTAGTTACATATCACAAAAGCTGGCATTGTGGTGATATTGAAGTTTTATTGAGAATACCATAAAGTATCGGGTTCCATCATTATTGGTTTGTAAGGTGGCGCAGCACTATTAAATATAATATATATATTATTTTTTTTTTTTTTTTTGTGGGAACACATTACAGTGCTTAGCGGCATGCCTTTCACTCACTATTATTATTATTATTATTATTATATATATATTTTTTTTATTTTACCTCCAGCATTTTATTGTAAATAGTAGAGCAGTGATTACCTATATGCTCTGGATTGTTAATTTGACAATGACTCTTTTGCTGGACAACATGGTCCGTTGAAGTAAGTTGAAAAGTAAGACTAGCAGGATCACCAGGTGAAAATTTAAAGGTTGGGGGGGAGTAAAAATAAATAAATAAATAACAAAAACACAGCCACCATGCATCCAAGAATTGATTGGTAAGCTGCAGTTAAATTTTTTTTTTTTTTTTTTGGGGGGGTGGGTTAATGCTGCTTTACAATAATAGTTATTTCACCCTGTTTTTGTTTAAGGCTTGTAAATTTTCAATAAAGATATCGGGGGGGGGATAATACATTGTTTGTGTGGGTTTATTTTTTTTATTTTTTTATTTTTTTTTGGGGGGGGGTTGAGTTTGTAAATAAAGTATAGTATTGTGTTAGTGTAGTAAAAAACCAAAAAAAAATTGTATTTCTTAATTTTCCTGTTTAAAATGATACTCAAATTATGTTTCTGATAGAAATCAAGCCAAATGTATTTTCTAATAATAATAAAAGGGTGTTTCCATGTTGTGGGTTTTCTTTATATACAACACTGACAAAAAACAGACAAAAATGAATGGAAAGAAAAAAAAAATGTAATAATAATAATAATAAATTAAAAAAAAAAAAAGCGGGAAAATGTTAATTAGGGCTGATTAGACTTAACTAAGTGTCAATAAGAATTAAATAGGAAAAGGGGAATGAATTACAGCAAAATCACATTTGCAAAGGGAAAAAAAAAAACACAGCATGCAGATCCACCTAAAGAGTTTCCTATGTATCTTTGGGGGTCTTTGGAGGCGTCTGTGTGCAGTTTGGGTTTTTTTTTTGTTTTGTTTTTTGTTAGCCAGCAATGACAGCTGTCAAAGTCATTTGCTGCCGTTTCCTTTGTAAATGTCAGTGCTTTCAAAAAAAAACAAAAAAATTCTCCCAGCTTTATGGATTGATTTTTAAAAATCCTGAAAAACGCAATAAGTTTCATAAAAACAAAACAAAACCGGGTACATGTTCCCCAGAGTAGTGCCTATGACCCCATCCCCCATTTGACACCCTCTTGCCTTTTTTAGCCCAGAAAATAAACCTTTTTTTAATTTCAGATTCATCCCCCCCCCATTGTTTGTTTTTAAAAGGGTTTTCAGGTTCGGGATCCAAATGTCTGAAGTTTGCAGAACACCTGCTTGAACCGAACCCAGGACTGTTTGGCTCATCAGTACTCTTTACATTTGGTTTCCCCCCCCTTCCCATTTCAAAATCTAGAAAAAATGAATGTGATCTAGATTTGTAAGTGTTTTAAAATGATACAATCTTGTAGATTATTTGCAAATATTTGTTTTTCTTTTTATATCAGGAACACTTGGGATTGTCACAGCTGATACAGGTAAGGGTGACAAAGAATTGTTCTCTTATCTCCTCCAAGCAGCCCATTTCTAGATCTTTCCGAAATGACAGGTTTTTATATTCAGCAAAAACAACAGTGACCAATAATGAATGTGTGTGTGTGTGTGTGTATATATATATATATGTATATGTGTGTGTGTTTGAGCAAAAGTTGTAGCGTCTACAAACTATGGGATATCTTATATCTTTTTTTTTTTTTTTTTTTTTAAATTGGTACGGTTTCTGTATGGAAAAAAAAAATCGTAAGATTGCGCATTCTCAGAAACGAAAGAACGAGTACAAAACCATTCCACACATGACGTCACTTCTGACGTATTCTGTCGTATGACAATTTTCATATAGTGAGTTAACCTCTTCACTTTCAACATGAGACAAGCATGCCACAAAAAAAAAAAACGGACAAGCGGTAGTCCGAAAATCTGTGACATTGCAGTGGACAAATCGGACACTAAGTGACACTTTTTTTTTTTTTTTTTTTGGGGGGGGGGGGGGGGGGAAGAGACCAGTGACATCAATTCAGTGCTCAGCCAGCGACTGTGGATCAAGCACCTGGGAGCTCTGTGGTATATGGGTAGTAGCACTGACTTTTCTGTTTTTATACCTTTTTGGACACGCCAAAAAGAATAGTAATGCGGCACGCATAGTACTCACCCTCCTGCCGGGCCCTGTTCCGAGTCACATTCCTGTCCGGGGGTCCTTTTTTATTTATCCTATTAAACAATTTTATTTCCTTGAACTTGGCTTGTATTGCTATAACACGGGGTCTTACAAGCCGCTTTGATCGCACTGTGGATGTGACAGGTCCTCATTTTGGAGACATCAGGGGTCTAATCGCTACTTGCTGCCTGTATAAGTGAGCAGTAGTGATGGGCTAAACTTTGCTGGTAGGTTTTTTATTTATTTATTTTTTTTCATGAAACTGTTTTTTTCCAAAAAAAAAAAAAAAAAAAAGCATTTACAAAATTGCCGCACAAATACCGTGTAACATAAATAGTTGCAACGAGCACCATTTTATTCCCTAGTGTGTGTGTGTGTATTATGTATATATATTATACTGGGGTGGCGAGGGGTTAATTACCGTAAGTAATATACAAATAATTATTATATATTGTTTTTAAGGTAATTTTACTATATTTTCAAAAATCTGTACTCAAGCAGGTGGCTTAACGGACAAATTACTGAAGTTTGAAGTTATAACTTCCAACCAGTAATTTCACAGTAAATCGATGAATAATACATTATTATGTTATAACATATAGCATATAAATATATGATTTGGCTTGAATATAACAGTACCTTTTCAACAGCAGCAGAATCAGTTTCTCCCTCTTAACTGTGTGAGAAAAACATGGGATTGTGGGTAAATCTTATACACATAAATACATGGTTTTTTTACTTGTAGTTAAGAGGGCTGGAAGGTAGTATTTGTCTTTTAGACATGTTCCCCCTTCTATGTCACTGTAGTGAGAGGCGTGCCTCCACTGCAGCATTTTTATTGGACAGCTGGGACCAATGGTACTTTACCATTGGTCCAGGACTCCAAGCTGTCCAATGAGCTCAGTGCCCCTGACAAGAAGTGAGGAGAGGCCACTGTGAGCTCCTCCTCTCAGTCTGCTGCAAACAGAGTGTGTCAGCTTGTATTTAAAGTGGCCGCTCTCTATGTAGCTTCTGACAGGCTGCGCAAGGAGCCCTGTATCTCCGGAACTATAGATGTTAGGAGCCCCAAATTTTGACCAGTGGTGGAGTAGGCCTTCAGCTGCATACCTATCCCCAAATTTGCCAAGCTACAATCCTCAAAGCTCGATTGTGTGTGTGTGTGTGTTTTTTGTTTTCTTTCTCTCTGCCTCCCCTGACTGCACGTCCCTGGTTAGAATCCCTACTTGATGGACCCCCTTAAACATCCGAAGGACAACAATGAGGCAGCACCGCCATGATCAATTTGTGGGTGTGGTAAAGTTGCACTAAATTTGGGTTTAAACTTGAGCCTACATACAGAGTGCAGATGTCAGAAATACGTAATGTAGAGAGTGTGGGGGGTCGGGCGCATGTAATGCAGAGAGTGCGGGGGGGGGGGGGTCAGGAGTGCCAGGTGAGCCAAATCGCTTAAAAATAACTCCGCCTGCCCCAAAAGCAAACAAATTGACTTCTCTCTTCCCTAAACCTTCCTGGTGAACTATGGGACCCATAGACATTTCTATAGGTTAGTTTGCCTGTTGTAATCCTCCACCTGCACACCATGGAAATGAAAAAAGTGCCACTGGGGCCCCCATCTGGACGACTAATGAAGTTGAAGCCTGGTAAAAGAGGGCTGGCTCTAACCCCCCCCCCCCCCCCCCCCAATCTGTGGCCATGTGCTTATGAAGGCATGGAAAATATCGGGTTGCCATCAGTACCATCTACTCCTCCCTATTTAACCTCTTGAATTCCAGCCAGAGCTGGTGTTCTGAATGGACCGTGCTGCCTGGAGGTTGCCCAACCTCCCTGCTCTGTGATTGGCCACAGTGCTAACGTCATCGGAGCTGTGCCTACCGGCCCCTGATCCTCAGTAGTTGACTGTGAGCTCTGTCCTAGTTTGGAGGGGCACCAACAGAGCATTCCCCAGAACAAGACGGCCCTCCCAGAAGAGTTGAAGCTGTTGTAGCTGCAAAGGGAGGACTCCATATTGAACCCTAAGGACAGGGGCGTCGGGAGGGGTGGCTAGGGGGGCTGAAGCCCCGAATGTGACCCCCAAAAGCCCCGAGTATACGGAATGCTGAATTCCGTTGTTAGCCCCGAGCGCCGGCCGCGAGGACAGTTCTGGTTGTGAGTGCGGCCGAAAGTGGCCGAGTGTGGCCGAAAGAATCCGACTGCCAGAGCGGCCGAGTGCGGCCGAAAAAACCGACTGCCATAGCGGTCGAAAGTGGCCGAGTGCCGCAGGTCCCGCCTTCTGGAGCCTGCAGCGCCAATGTCAGGACAGCGGGACGTGTGACGTGATGTCCATCTTAGCCTGCAGGCTCCAGAAGGCGGGAACGCTACAGCCCTGCTCAGGCGGGCAGCTCTCCTCTCCTCCTCGGCTCCTCTCGATGGTGACGAGTGACACTGCTGCTGTGACCACACAGTGCACACACCACGGCTGAGCTGAGGTAGGTCAGGCAGGTCAGTGTATGTAGGTCAGGCAGGTCACTGTTAGTGTATTTAGGTCAGGCAGGTCACTGTTAGTGTATGTAGGTCAGGCTGGTCAGTGTATGTAGGTCAGGCAGGTCACTGTTAGTGTATGTAGGTCAGGCTGGTCAGTGTATGTAGGTCAGGCAGGTCACTGTTAGTGTATGTAGGTCAGGCTGGTCAGTGTATGTAGGTCAGGCAGGTCACTGTTAGTGTATGTAGGTCAGGCTGGTCAGTGTATGTAGGTCAGGCAGGTCACTGTTAGTGTATGTAGGTCAGGCTGGTCAGTGTATGTAGGTCAGGCTGGTCACTGGTCACTGTTAGTGTGTGTAGGTCAGGCTGGTCACTGGTCACTGTTAGTGTGTGTAGGTCAGGCTGGTCACTGTTAGTGTGTGTAGGTCAGGCTGGTCACTGTTAGTGTGTGTAGGTCAGGCTGGTCACTGTTAGTGTGTGTAGGTCAGGCTGGTCACTGTTAGTGTGTGTAGGTCAGGCTGGTCACTGTTAGTGTGTGTAGGTCAGGCTGGTCACTGTTAGTGTGTGTAGGTCAGGCTGGTCACTGTTAGTGTGTGTAGGTCAGGCTGGTCACTGTTAGTGTGTGTAGGTCAGGTGGTCACTGTTAGTGTGTGTAGGTCAGGCAGGTCACTGTTAGTGTGTGTAGGTCAGGCAGGTCACTGTTAGTGTGTGTAGGTCAGGCAGGTCACTGTTAGTGTGTGTAGGTCAGGCAGGTCAGTGTATAATATAGGTCAGTGTATGTATGTCAGTGTAATGGTGTAACCCCACCATCCCGCCCAAAGAAAACACCGCGACCCCCCCCCCCCCCCCCCCCCCCCGGTTGTTGGACTTCGGGCTGAAGCCCCTGGTCTTTTTGCCACCTAGCAACGCCCCTGCCTAAGGACTAAGACTGGGATGCCATCAACCCCTTCAATACCGTGCACTAACAACCTCCCCCCCCTTCCTGCCCGGGCCAATTTTTAGCTTTCAGCGCTGTTGCACTTTGAATGACAATTGCACGGTCATGCAACAATACACAAATTACATTTTTCTAATTTTCTCACAGAAATAGAGCTTTCTTTTGGTAGTATTTAATCACCACTGGAGATATATATATATATATATATATATATATATATATATATATATATATATATATATATATATTTTTTTTTTTTTTGGGCTAAATAAACAAAAAAAGTTTATTCATGAATAAAATATACATGCATACATACCATAATGTGTGGGCTCTAGCTTTCTTAGGGACTAAATAATATACAGTACACTGATTTGGGTTATTTTCGCCAAAGAAATGTAGCAGAATACATTTGGGCTAAATTTATGAAGAACAATTATTTATTTGCAAAATTTTATAACAGAAATGAAGAAATAACTTTTTTTTTTTGTTTTATTTAGCAAAAAAAAAAAAAAAATATATATATATATATATATATATATATATATATCTATATATATATATATATATATATATATCCAATTTATTATTCTCTATCTGAAAATTGATCAATCATGATACTATTACCGAGGGCCGATCTCATTTCCTGAGGCCCTTTAACCGCTTGCTGACCAGCCACCGTAGTTGCACTGCGGCAACATTTCTCGGCTGCGCGAATCGCCATCATGTTACGTTGCTTCCAGATTTGTGCACCCACGGAGCCGATGCGAGTGCCCGGCAGTCGCGATCGCTCGGGGCACACGGAAAACCGGGATCTGTGTGTGTAAACTCAGTTTTCGGTTCTCTGAGGGGAGAAGAGACAGATCGTCTGTTCATACATACAGAGTATGAACATCAATCTCCCATCTCCCCTACATGGTCCCCTCCCCCCTTCAGTCAGAACACATTAACCCCTTGATCGCCTCCTAGTGTTGACTACTTCACTGTCAGTGATATTTTTACAGTAAACAATGAATTTTTATAGCACTGATCGCTGTAAAAATGCCAATGGTCCCAAAAATGTGTCAAAATTGTCCGTGTCCGCCATAATGTTGCAGTCCCAATAAAAACGCAGGTCATCGCCATTACTGGTAAAAAAAAAAAAAAAAAAAAAGTATAATAAAAATGCCCTATTTTGTAGACGCTATAACTTTTGCGCAAACCAATCAATATAGGTTTATTGCCATTTATTTTCCTATCTTTTACTTTTAAAGGTAAATGAGAGACCTGAGGTCTTTTTGACCCCAGATCTCTCCATAAAGAGGACCTGTCATCCATCCTTCTTTTTTTTTTTTTTTTTTTTTATGTTTTTAGCACAAGAAATAAAAACAGCAGGGGTGATCAAAAGAAAGCTCTATTTGTGGGAAAAAAAAGAATGTCAATTTTGTTTGGGTACAGTGTTGAATGATCACGCAATTGTCAGTTAAAGCGACGCAGCCAGTGCCGTATCGCAAAAAATGGCCTGGTCATGAAAGGGAGTAGGGGTAAAACCTTCTTGTTCTGTAGTACAAAAAAAAAAACACGATGATTTAGGCCTCATGCACAATGCTCTAATGTCAAAAAACGCCAATGAACGCAACTCACCGGAATTTTTTTTTTTTTTGGTCCCATTTGATAAAGAGGGCTTGGAAACCGCCAACGCTAAAAAACGCTATTGTTAAAACGCTGAAAAACTCACTGCAAAGTTACTGGCTAGGGATGAGCTTCGTGTTCGAGTCGAACCCATGTTCGACTCGAACATCGGCTGTTCGACCGTCCGTCGAATTGCGAACGTTATGGGCCGTTCGCCCAAATTCGTGTGGCGCGTCACGGCCCATAATTCACTGCGGCATCGCAGTGCATTGCTGGCTGATGATTGGCCAAGCATGCACTATGACCCGCATGCTTGGCCAATCACAGCGCCGTCAGTAGAGAGAGCTGTAATTGGCCAAAGCCAGGGTGGCTTTGGCCAATTATGGCTCAGGGGATTTAGTACACGCCCCACACTATATAAGGCCGCCTGCACGGCGGCCCTGTGTAGTGTGTGTTCCGGTGTGCTGAGAGATAGAGAGAGAGAGAGAGAGACAGTGTCATTTGATTTGAGAGCTAGATTAGGCTAGATCTGTTCCTGCTATTTACATTTAGTGCAGTGCGTCCTGCTCACAGTGTTCAGCTAGATCCGTTCCTGCTATTTACATTTAGTGCAGTGCGTCCTGCTCACAGTGTTCAGCTAGATCCGTTCCTGCTATTTACATTTAGTGCAGTGCGTCCTGCTCACAGTGTTCAGCTAGATCTGTTCCTGCTATTTACATTTAGTGCAGTGCGTCCTGCTCACAGTGTTCAGCTAGATCTGTTCCTGCTATTTACATTTAGTGCAGTCAGTGCGTCCTGCTCACAGTGTTCAGCTAGATCCGTTCCTGCTATTTACATTTAGTGCAGTGCGTCCTGCTCACAGTGTTCAGCTAGATCCGTTCCTGCTATTTACATTTAGTGCAGTGCGTCCTGCTCACAGTGTTCAGCTAGATCCGTTCCTGCTATTTACATTTAGTGCAGTCAGTGCGTCCTGCTCACAGTGTTCAGCTAGATCCGTTCCTGCTATTTACATTTAGTGCAGTGCGTCCTGCTCACAGTGTTCAGCTAGATCCGTTCCTGCTATTTACATTTAGTGCAGTCAGTGCGTCCTGCTCACAGTGTTCAGCTAGATCCGTTCCTGCTATTTACATTTAGTGCAGTCAGTGCGTCCTGCTCACAGTGTTCAGCTAGATCTGTTCCTGCTATTTACATTTAGTGCAGTCAGTGCGTCCTGCTCACAGTGTTCAGCTAGATCCGTTCCTGCTATTTACATTTAGTGCAGTGCGTCCTGCTCACAGTGTTCAGCTAGATCCGTTCCTGCTATTTACATTTAGTGCAGTCAGTGCGTCCTGCTCACAGTGTTCAGCTAGATCCGTTCCTGCTATTTACATTTAGTGCAGTGCGTCCTGCTCACAGTGTTCAGCTAGATCCGTTCCTGTTATCTTCCTACTGACAGGCAGGCTTGTCTGGTTACAGTATATAAAGCTACCTGAAGAAAATTACAGGTGTTCTATCCCAGCTTAGTGCAGCTACAGGCCATTAGTATGTCTGGAAGGCCAAGAAGGAGAGGCAGACAGTCACAAGCCAATAAGAGAGGGCAAGCAGGCTCTGTGTCTAGTGCTGGTCGTGGAGACGGTGCATCCTCATCAGCCCGTGGCCATGGGACATGCTTGGCCTTTTTTTCGGCAGCTGGCCGTGTTGAGCCGCAACATGCAGAAAACTTGGTCGAGTGGATGACCAAGCCGTCCTCATCCTCCTCATCCTCTCTCACCCATGCCCAGGGTGCTTTGTCTGGCAAAGCAGCGGCCTCTTCCCTCAGCTCAATGTCATCAGTGACTCCTTCCCTAGCTCCACCATGTCCTCATGAGGATTCCCTCGAACTGTTTGACCACAGTGTTGGGTACATGCTCCAGGAGGATGCCCAGCGTTTGGAAGGCTCTGATGATGATACTGAGCTCGATGAAGGCAGTAACATGAGCACGGACAGAGGGGGTGCCCAAGAAGGACAGCAATCTGGCAGTCATGCTCCCCCTGCTGCAGCATACTGCCAGGTTTGCTCCAGTGATGAGGAGGGAGGGGATGATGAGGTCACTGACTCAACGTGGGTGCCTGATAGGAGAGAGGAGGAGGAGGAGGAGGAGGAGGTGGCACATCACCAACGAGGCAGGATGCCCTCCAGGGGCCAGCCTAAGGGCAGCACATTGACTGCATCACACCCCAAAGCTCCACATGTGCAGGGCGCTGCAGTCTCTGCGCGTTATTCAAAAAGTTCTTTGGTGTGGGCCTTTTTTGAGACGAGTGCATCAGATCGCACCGCTGCTATTTGCAACATATGTCTCAAGCGTATCTCGCGTGGCCAAAACATCTCCCGCTTGGGTACCACATGCTTGACCAGACATATGTTGACCTGCCATGCAGTTCGTTGGCAAGCATATCTAAAAGACCCACACCAAAGAACAAAGAGGATCTCTCCTTGCTCCTCATCAGCTGAGATTTCCAACCCCACTAGACCTTCAGTCCTCTCTGAGACCTGCAGTGAGAGGAATGAAGGTGTAGAATTAGGTGTGTCACAGCCAAGTACTTGTGGGCAATCTGCTTTTGGTACACCGACGCCAGATTGTACCAGGCAAATTTCCCTGCCCCAGCTGCTGCACCGCCGAAAGAAGTTTGCTCCCAGCCATCCACATGCCCAGCGGTTGAATGCTAGCTTGGCAAAATTGCTAGCACTTCAACTGCTGCCTTTTCAGTAGGTAGACTCTGCCCCCTTCCGTGAGTTTGTGGAATGTGCGGTTCCTCAGTGGCAGGTACCCAAACGCCACTTTTTCTCACGGAAGGCGATTCCGGCTCTCTACCGGCATGTGGAAGGCAATGTCCATGCCTCGCTGGACAGGGCGGTCAGCGGTAAGGTGCATATTACCGCTGACTCATGGTCCAGCAGGCATGGACAGGGACGTTACTTAAGTTTCACGGCGCATTGGGTGACTCTGCTGGCAGCTGGGAAGGATGCAGGACAAGGTGCAGTAGTGTTGGAGGTTGTTCCGCCACCACGCCTCCAAAATGCTGATTGTGACACACCTCTCTCCTCCACCCCCTCCTGTTCTTCTTCCTCCATGGCCTCTTCCTCGGAACCAGCGGTGCTCCGTAGGCGTTCAAGGGGCTACGCAAGTACGCAGGCCAAAAGATGCCATGCGGTGCTTGAGCTGGTGTGCTTGGGGGACAGGAGCCACACTGGGGCAGAGGTTCTGTCAGCTCTGCAGGGGCAGGTTCAGAGGTGGTTGACGCCACGCCAACTTAAGGCAGGAATGGTGGTTTGCGACAATGGCACCAACCTCCTCTCTGCCCTCCGACAGGGACAACTGACCCATGTGCCCTGTTTGGCTCACGTCCTTAACTTGGTGGTGCAGCGGTTCTTGGGCAGGTACCCGGGCTTACAGGATGTCCTGAGGCAGGCCAGGAAAGTCTGTGTGCATTTCCGCCGGTCATATAATGCCAGTGCTCGGCTGACGGACCTCCAAAAGGAGTTTAACCTGCCCAAGAACCGCCTAATCTGTGACATGCCCACCAGGTGGAACTCGACATTGGCCATGCTGCAGCAGCTGCACACGCAGCAGAGGGCCATCAATGAGTACCTGTGCGACTATGGCACCAGGACAGGGTCAGGGGACCTTGGTTTTTTTTCCCCACGCCAGTGGGCCATGATCAGGGATGCATGCACTGTCCTGTCACCATTCGAGGAGGCCACGAGGATGGTGAGCACTGACAGTGCATGCATCAGTGACACTGTCCCCCTTGTCCACCTGTTGGAGCACACGCTGCGTGGAATAATGGACAGGGCACTTGAGGCAGAACAGAGGCAGGAAGAGGAGGACTTCCTTAGCTCTCAAGGCCCCCTTTATCCAGACAGTGTTCCTGCGTGCCCGCCGATCACACAGGAAGAGGACGAGGACGAGGAGGAGGAGGAGGAGGAGGAGGAAGATTGTGTCAGTATGGAGGTGGAGCCTGGCACTCAGCATCAGCAGTCTTTAAGGGATCAGTCCCAAGGAACACATGGACTTGTACGTGGCTGGGAGGAGGTGGCTGCGGACGTTGTTGTCCTTAGTGACCCAGAGGACTCCGGACCGAATGCCTCAGCAAACCTACGCTGCATGGCCTCCCTGATCCTGCAAAGCCTGCGTAAGGATCCTCGTATTCGTGGTATCAAGGAGAAGGACCAATACTGGCTGGCAACCCTCCTTGATCCACGTTACAAGGGTAAGGTTGCGGACCTTATCTTGCCATCGCAGAGGGAGCAGAGGATGAAACATTTTCGGGAGGCCTTGCAGAAAGGTCTGTGCAACGCGTTCCCAGAGACTGGGAGGTTACAAACTCCTGTTTCTGGACAACGTGTTGCTGAGGCTTCGGTCAGTCAAAGAAGGAGCGGTGGAGAAGGTGGCCGTCTGACCGATGCGTTCAGACAATTTTTTGGTCCGCAGCCCCAAGGTATGATCGGTTCCAGCAACCATCGCCAGCGTCTGCTTTACATGGTGCAGGAATACCTAGGGGCAAGATCAGACTTGGACACCTTTCCCACCGAAAATCCTCTGGGTTACTGGGTCTTGAGGATGGATCACTGGCCAGAGCTTGCACAGTATGCAATTGAGCTACTGGCCTGTCCTGCATCCAGCGTTCTTTCGGAACGCACATTCAGTGCTGCTGGAGGCGTGGTAACCGATCACAGGGTGCGTCTGTCCACTGACTCGGTCGATCGGCTGACCTTCATAAAAATGAATCAGTCGTGGATCACCACCAGCTACCAAGCACCTGATGCTGATGTAACTGAATAATTTTTTTCAGATCCCTTCAAAGACTGCCTATGCTGATGCTGAGTGACTATCCCTGAGTAATTATCCTCTTCCTCCTCAATCATCACGCTGATAGCTTGTAAGAACATTTTTGGTTCTGGGCGCCACCACCAGTGCCTAAGGCACAATTTTTCAGCCCCTGTATAACAGGGGCGTGTAATTACAATTTTTGATGTAATACTTTGCAGCAGGGCTCGTTCCTGCATTCCAACTAGAGTGTCTGTGAGGGGTTGCAGTGTTGTGGCACCAGCACCAGTGCCTAAGGCCTAATTTTTCAGCTCCTGTTCAACAGGGGCATGTAATTACAATTCTTGATCTAATATTTCACAGCAGGGCCCTGTGAGGGCTTACAGTGTTTTGGCCACAGCAACACCTAAGGCCCAAATTTCTGCTGAGTATATAGGGCAGGACCCTACTTTCAAACATCTAACTTACAAACGACTCCTACTTGCAAACGGAAGGAGACAACAGGAAGTGAGATGAAATCTACCCCTAGGAAGGGAAATTCTCTCCTGTAAGAGTTAATATGGGAAAACAATTTCTCCTTTCCACTGATGCTTTCCAATCCTTGTTCCACAAAAAAACCCAAATTTTCAAAAAACATTTTTCATTGGGACAAAAAAGTGAGGTGAAATCTTCTGAAGAGGAGGAAAGACGCAAAACAAATGTCACAGGGGTGATAACCCTTCCCTATGTTTTCCAAAAAGCTTAGAAAAGATTTTTTGGCTGGAGCTAAACACGTTAAAAATGTTCAAAATTACAAACAGATTCTACTTAACAACAAACCTACAGTCCCTGTCTTGTTTGCACCGCCTGTATACTGCTGTTCAGAGTATATAGGGACCTTTCCTTATTTTAATTTGGGTGCGGGGTTCCCCTTAATATCCATACAAGACCCAAAGGGCCTGGTAATGGACTGGGGGGTACCCATGCCGTTTGTCTCACTGATTTTCATCCATATTGCCAGGACCCGACATGACATTAAACCCGCAAGCAGTTTTAAATGAGATTTTTTCCTTTAAAAATGACATTTGGTGCAGGGACTGTTCTAAACACGGGAAACACGCGTCACTTTACAGGCATACTATAGACACCCCCCAAGTACGATATTTAAAGGAATATTTCACTTTTTTTTTTTACTTTAAGCATCATTAAAATCACTGCTCCCGAAAAAACGGCCGTTTTTAAAAGTTTTTTTTGCATTGATACATGTCCCCTGGGGTAGGACCCGGGTCCCCACACCCTTTTTAGGACAATACCATGCAAATTAGCCTTTAAAATGAGCACTTTTGATTTCGAACGTTCGAGTCCCATAGACGTCAATGGGGTTCTAACGTTCGTGCGAACTTTCGGTCCGTTCGCGGGTTCTGGTGCGAACCGAACCGGGGGGTGTTCGGCTCATCCCTATTACTGGCATTATAAAAAAAGTGAGTTTTTCAGTGTTTTAGCATTGGTGGTTTCCAAGCCCTCTTTATCAATGGGATCAAAAAAATATTAAATGCCGATGAGCTGCATTTTTTTGACCTTAGAGCATTTTTACAGCTGAAAAAAACCTACTCAGAAGCCACTAGTCAGGATCGTCTTTAATATTGATTGAACCCTGGGCAAACGTTTTCTTGGGCCCTCCCGAATCCACTTGTCAACTATTTGTGGGCAGTGTAGGCTCAAGGGGCAGCTGCTTTGGGCCCCACAACAATGACTGGGCCCGGGCCAGCTGCCCTTTTGCCCTGCCTTAGACGGCCCACCACTAGTTGTGGGTTGTTTTTTTTTTTTTTTTTTTTTTTTTTTACAGCCAAAAATAGTTGATAACAAGTCGCTTTAGATGAGTCTCTGAGATTGCCACATCTTACCACTGGGATTTTTGCCCATTCCTCTTTGCAAAACTGCTCCAGCTCCTTCAAGTTGGATGGTTTGCTCTTGTGAACAGCAATCTTTAAGTCTGACCACAGGTTTTCTATTGGATTGAGGTCTGGGCTTTGACTAGGCCATTCCAACACATTTACATGTTTCCCCTTAAACCACTCAAGTGTTGCTTTAGCTGTGTGTTTGGGGTCATTGTCCTGCTGGAAGGTGAACCTCCGTCCTAGCCTCACATCGCACACAGAGTGCTACAGGTTTTGCTCCAGAATGTCCCTGTATTTAGCACCATCCACCTTTCCCTCAACTCTGACCAGTTTCCCAGTCCCGACTGCTGAAAAACATCCCCACAGCATGATGCTGCCACCACCATGTTTCACTGTGGGGATGGTGTTCTTTGGGTGATGTGATGTGTTGGGTTTGCGCCAGACATAGTGTTTTCTTTGACCAAAAAGTTCAATTTTAGTCTCATCAGACCAGAGCACCTTCCTCCATACATTTTGGGAGTCTCCCACATGCCTTTTCGCAAACTCAAAACGGGCAATTTTGTTTTTTGCTGAAAGTAATGGCTTTCTTCTGGCCATTCTGCCATAAAGCCCAACTCTATGGAGCATACTGCTTATTGTCCTTCTATGTACAGATACTCCAGTCTCTGCTGTGGAACTCTGCAGCTCCTCCAGGGTTACCTTTAGGTCTCTGTGCTCCTCTCTGATTAATGCCCTCCTTGCCCGGTCCGTGAGTTTTGGTGTGCGCCCGTCTCTTGGCAGGTTTGCTGTTGTGCCATGTTCTTTCCATTTGATTATGATAGATTTGATGGTGCTCCTAGGGATCATCAAAGATTTGGATATTTTTTTATAACCTAACCCTGACTTGTACTTCTCAACAACATTGTCCCTTACTTGTTTGGAGAGTTCCTTGGTCTTCATGGCAGTGTTTGGTTAGTTGTGCCTCTTGCTTGGGTGTTGCAGCCTCTGGGGCCTTTCAAAAAGGTGTGTCTATGTAATGACAGATCATGTGACACTTAGATTGCACACAGGTGGACATCATGTCACTAATTATGTGACTTCTGAAGGTAATTGGTTGCACCAGAGCTTTTTATGGGCTTCATAACAAAGAGGGTGAATACATACACACATGACAATTATCCGTTTTTTGTTTGTTTTTTTTTTTTCAGAAAAATTAGTTTTCTGTATATATTCTAATTTTACTTCACAAACTTAGACTATTGTGTTCTGATCCATCACATAGAATTCAGATTAAAAAAACATTGAACCAAAGGCTGTAATGTAACAAAATAGGTAAAAAGCCAGGGGGGATGAATACTTTTGCCAGGCACTGTAGGATAACATAATGGAGCGTTTATTGACTGTAGAAAGAAAAACATCTGAAGCCAAAAACGTCCATCGTGCATGAGGCCTTAATATCACTTTAGCAAACCCATCCATAACCTTTGGGCTGCTTTAATGTAACGCATGTTTACTACTTGCTTGTTGATGCAGCACAATGGGTTGCCTAATAAGTGTGTTAATATCAGGCCTTCAGTGCACAGCAATGCAGAAATGTTATTTTTGGATCATAAAAATTCTGGTATGTTTTCTTTGTGCATTGAGGTGTGCAGCCAGCCCATCCAAAATACAATTGGCAACACACCTCAACGCACCTCATTGGCTTTTTGTAAAGGAGTGAGATGATTGAGCGCTCCTCCAGGTCCTCGTATCGGACTTCTTGGCCCATACTGGCCTTTGCCAGAGCCGGAAGGTGACCCACCCAGGCCAGGTTGGAGGTGTTGTGATCCCTCGTTCACACATGGATGTGTAATCTACACACTTGTCACGGAGGATGGTGTCAGGTCCTCTCACTGGACTGGTTTGTGAGATGTTGACACCATGAATAGACGGAATTTTCTGACTCTCCCAGAGGCTCAGAGCTCCTGACATAATGGCAACAAACAACCCGTGACTTGTTCTAACTAAGACCACGTCATGGGGGTGGGTGGGACTGGCTGCCGGGTGACATTTCCCACTGACTCACCTATGGAAGGTACTTTGTATCTCCTTCCTAATGAAGGACATTCTGATGGGTTAAATGAGGGCGTTTATAAAAAAAAAAAAAAAAATCTGGAGCTGCAAATTGTCAGAATGTTCCAAATAAATAATTCACGCTAAAAGGCCTCCACAGACATTATTTTATATCATGATAATTAAAACTAAAATTAAATTTTATCAGGAAGTCAGATTTACATGCAACAGCACCTTGTCTATATATCAGACTCCTCCTCCTCTCCCATCACAGACCGCCCTCATCACAGATCCCCCCCCCCCCATCAGACTGTCCTCATCAGATTTCCCCCCCCCCCCCATCAGACTGTCCTCATCAGATTCTCCCCCCCCCCCCCCCATCAGACTGTCCTCATCAGATTCCCCCCCCCCCCATCAGACTGTCCTCATCAGATTCTTCCCCCCCCCCCCATCAGACTGTCCTCATCAGATTCTCCCCCCCCCCCCCCCCATCAGACTGTCCTCATCAGATTTCCCCCCCCCCCCCCATCAGACTGTCCTCATCAGATTCTCCCCCCCCCCCCCCCATCAGACTGTCCTCATCAGATTCCCCCCCCCCCCCCATCAGACTGTCCTCATCAGATTCTTCCCCCCCCCCCCATCAGACTGTCCTCATCAGATTCTCCCCCCCCCCCCCCCCATCAGACTGTCCTCATCAGATTCTCCCCCCCCCCCCCATCAGACTGTCCTCATCAGATTCTCCCCCCCATCAGACTGTCCTCATCAGATTCTCCCCCCCCCCCATCAGACTGTCCTCATCAGATTCTCCCCCCCCCCATCAGACTGTCCTCATCAGATTCTCCCCCCCCCCCCATCAGACTGTCCTCATCAGATTCCCCCCCCCCCCATCAGACTGTCCTCATCAGATCCCCCCCCCCCCCCCCCATCAGACTGTCCTCATCAGATCCCCCCCCCCCCCATCAGACTGTCCTCATCAGATCCCCCCCCCCCCCATCAGACTGTCCTCATCAGATTTCCCCCCCCCATCAGACTGTCCTCATCAGATTTCCCCCCCCCCCCATCAGACTGTCCTCATCAGATTTCCCCCCCCCCCATCAGACTGTCCTCATCAGATTCCCCCCCCCCCATCAGACTGTCCTCATCAGATTCCCCCCCCCATCAGACTGTCCTCATCAGATTCCCCCCCCCCCCCCATCAGACTGTCCTCATCAGATCCCCCCCCATCAGACTGTCCTCATCAGATTTTCCCCCCCCATCAGACTGTCCTCATCAGATTCCCCCCCCATCAGACTGTCCTCATCAGATTCCCCCCCCCCATCAGACTGTCCTCATCAGATTTCCCCCCCCCCCCCGTCAGACTGTCCTCATCAGATTCCCCCCCCCCCCCCCCCATCAGACTGTCCTCATCAGATTCCCCCCCCATCAGACTGTCCTCATCAGATTTCCCCCCCCCCCCCCCATCAGACTGTCCTCATCAGATTCCCCCCCCATCAGACTGTCCTCATCAGATTTCCCCCCCCCCCATCAGACTGTCCTCATCAGATTTCCCCCCCCCCCCCATCAGACTGTCCTCATCAGATTCCCCCCCCCCCCCATCAGACTGTCCTCATCAGATTCCCCCCCCCCCATCAGACTGTCCTCATCAGATTCTCCCCCCCCCCCATCAGACTGTCCTCATCAGATTCTCCCCCCCCCCCATCAGACTGTCCTCATCAGATTCTCCCCCCCCCCCCCCATCAGACTGTCCT
Organism: Lithobates septentrionalis; assembly: GCA_037952835.1. Classification (NCBI taxonomy): domain Eukaryota; kingdom Metazoa; phylum Chordata; class Amphibia; order Anura; family Ranidae; genus Lithobates; species Lithobates septentrionalis. The sequence continues at coordinate 2,476,060 of JBBDGP010001696.1, read as the reverse complement.
CATCAGATTCTCCCCCCCCCCCCCATCAGACTGTCCTCATCAGATTCCCCCCCCCCATCAGACTGTCCTCATCAGATTCCCCCCCATCAGACTGTCCTCATCAGACCCCCCCCCCCATCAGACTGTCCTCATCAGATTCTCTCTCCTCCCCCCCCCCCCCCCCCCCCCCCCCCCAGAGGCAGCTCTCTAATTAGGCAAATTAGGCAGCCGCCTAAGGCCTCGCAACTCATTGGGGCCCTGCGGGCTCCTAATTTGCCTAATTGAAGAGTCGGCTCTGTAGCAGAGGTCCCTGCTCTATCGCACTGGCTGCAATGTTTTGCATGCCCTGTCTTTGGCCAGCTTCTCCGGGTTCCTCTCTCCTGCTTAAAGCAGCGCCACCCAGCTCAGTGTCCTCCCCAGCTAGAGTCCCGCCACCCCAAATCGGCTGCATCCATTCCTTTCTGCAGTGCTCTGGAGATGCTCTGCACACTTCCCCCGCACTAAGAAAATTTAAGGACACAATTGGTAAGTGAGCTGACCCCATATCCCCCACACACCATCCCTTACCCCACCCCTCCTCCCCTGGGGATAGGGGCCTCCCATCATCTCACCTGGGGACAGGGACCCCTAACTTCCTTGAGGACAGGGCCCCCATCATCTCCCCTGGGGACAGGGGCCCCCATCATCATCTCCCCTGGGGACAGGGGCCCCCATCATCATCTCCCCTGGGGACAGGGGCCCCCATCATCATCTCCCCTGGGGACAGGGGCCCCCATCATCATCTCCCCTGGGGACGGGAACCCCATCATCTCCCCTGGGGACGGGAACCCCATCATCTCCCCTGGGGGCAGTGGCCCCCATCATCTCCCCTGGGGGCAGTGGCCCCCATCATCTCCCCTGGCAACTGGGACCCCTTATTTTCTGTGGACAGGGCCCCCACCATCTTCTCTGGGGACGGGAACCCCATCTCCCCTGCGGTCAGGGACCCCTTCTCACTTGGGGACAGGGCCCCCACCATCTTTCCTGAGGACGGGACCCCCTTTTCACTTGAGGACGGGGACCCCCTTTTCACTTGGGGACGGGGACCCCCTTTTCACTTGGGGACGGGGACCCCCTTTTCACTTGGGGACGGGGACCCCCTTTTCACTTGGGGACGGGGACCCCCTTTTCACTTGGGGACGGGGACCCCCTTTTCACTTGGGGACGGGGACCCCCTTTTCACTTGGGGACGGGGACCCCCTTTTCACTTGGGGACGGGGACCCCCTTTTCACTTGGGGACAGGGCCCTTGTCAGCTCCCTTGGGGACAGGGCCCCCATCATCTCTCCTGGCTACAGGGACCCCTTCTTCCCTGAGGGACAGGGCCCCCACCATCTTCCCTAGGTGATGAGGACCTCATCTTTCCTGAGGAAGGGACACCTTCTTCTCATACGAGGACAGGGACACCCTTCTCACTTGGAGACAAGGTCCCCATCATCTCCCCTGGGCACAGGGCCCCTATCATCTCCCCTGGCATTGCCAACAGGGACCCCCTCTTCTCTGGGGACAGGGCCCCTACCATCTTCCCTGTGGATGGGAACCCCATCTCCCCTGAGGACAGGGACTCCTTTTCACTCGAAGACAGGGCCCCCATCATTTCCCCTGGCAACAGGGACCCCTTCATCTCCACTGGGGACAGGGCCCCCATCATCTCCCCTGGCAACAGGGACCCCTTCTTCTCTGAAGGCAGGGCCCCCAACCATCTTCCCTGGGAATGGGAAACCCCATCCCCCCTGTGGACAGGGACCCCTTCTTACTTGGGGACAGGGACCCCATCTCACCTGGGGACAGAGACCCCAACTCTGTGCACTGAGAAAGAGTGCCACGACACCAGCACTGAGATAGAGGACACGGAGATAGAGCACCCTGACACCAGCGTGAGATAGAGGACACTGACACCAGCGTGAGATAGAGGACACTGACACCAGCGTGAGATAGAGGACACTGACACTAGCTCCAAGACACACTGTACTGAGATAGAGTGCCCCAACACCAGTACTGAGAGCACACAGATGGCAGTGCTGAGAAGGTACACTGACGCCAGAGTTGAGATAGAGGAAATTGACACCAGCACTTTAAGATTCTTAATATATGCAGTTTATACAGTTAATTTGTATCGTTTAATTTTTTTTTCTATTACGGGCGTGAGTGGGGCCTCATGTCTAAGTTTTGCCTAAGGCCTCATAAAGCCTAGAGCCGCCTCTGCACCCCCCCATTACAGACTGTCCTCATCAGATTCTCCCCCCCCCCCCCATCACAGACTGTCCTCATCAGATTCTCTCCCCCTCCCCCATCACAGACTGTCCTCATCAGATTCTCCCCCCCCCCCCCCCATCACAGACTGTCCTCATCAGATTCTCCCCCCCCCCCCCATCACAGACTGTCCTCATCAGATTCTCCCCCCCCCCCCCCATCACAGACTATCCTCATCAGATTCTCCCCCCCCCCCTCCATCACAGACTGTCCTCATCAGATTCTCCCCCCCCCCATCACAGACTGTCCTCATCAGATTCTCCCCCCCCCCCCCCATCACAGACTGTCCTCATCAGATTCTCCCCCCCATCAGACTGTCCTCACCAGATTCTTCCCCCCTCCCCCCCCATCAGACTGTCCTCATCAGATTCCCCCCCCCCCCCATCACAGACTGTCCTCATCAGATTCTCCCCCCCATCAGACTGTCCTCACCAGATTCTTCCCCCCTCCCCCCCATCAGACTGTCTTCATCAGATTCTCCCCCCCCCATCACAGACTGTCCTCATCAGATTCTCCCCCCCCCCATCACAGACTGTCCTCATCAGATTCTCCCCCCCCCATCACAGACTGTCTTCATCAGATTCTCCCCCCCCCATCACAGACTGTCCTCATCAGATTCTCCCCCCCCCATCAGACTGTCCTCATCAGATTCTCCCCCCCCCCCCCTCATCAGACTGTCCTCATCAGATTCCCCCCCCCCATCAGACTGTCCTCATCAGATTCTCCCCCCCCCCCCATCACAGACTGTCCTCATCAGATTCCCCCCCCCCCCATCAGACTGTCCTCATCAGATTCTCCCCCCCCCCCATCACAGACTGTCCTCATCAGATTCCCCCCCCCCCCCCCCCATCAGACTGTCCTCATCAGATTCTCTCCCCCCCCCATATCAGACTGTCCTCATCAGATTCTCCCCCCCCCCCCCATCAGACTGTCCTCATCAGATTCTCCCCCCCCCCATCAGACTGTCCTCATCAGATTCTCCCCCCCCCCCCCCCCCATCAGACTGTCCTCATCAGATTCTCCCCCCCCCCCCCCCATCACAGGCTGTCCTCATCAGATTCTCCCCCCCCATCACAGACTGTCCTCATCAGATTCTCCCCCCCCCCCCCATCACAGACTGTCCTCATCAGATTCTCCCCCCCCCCCCCCCATCAGACTGTCCTCATCAGATTCTCCCCCCCCCCCCCCCATCACAGGCTGTCCTCATCAGATTCTCCCCCCCCATCACAGACTGTCCTCATCAGATTCTCCCCCCCCCCCCCATCACAGACTGTCCTCATCAGATTCTCCCGCCCCCCCCCCCCCCATCACAGACTGTCCTCATCAGATTCCCCCCCCCCCCCCCCCCCATCGGCTGTCCTCATCAGATTCTCCCCCCCCCCATCACAGACTGTCCTCATCAGATTCCCCCCCCCCCATCACAGACTGTCCTCATCAGATTCCCCCCCCCCCATCCAAAGACTCCACCCTCACAGATCCCCCCCCCCCCATCAGACTCTTCCATCACAGGCCCCCTCCCTCACAGACTCCCCTCCATCAATATTACAGACTGCCCCTTCCATAAGTTGGCAGCACTCCCCCCTCCCCTCCTCTACCTTATTTACAGAAGACGGGAAGCATGGCAGGTCCCAACAAGGGGCATGTGAAAGGCAAGTTATTGATTGCTGGGAACACCCCGCTGTCTATTAATCACCCGCTTGAAAAACTAAACTTGAAAAGTCCCGCTCTGTCAGGACCGGTCATGCTTCCCGTCTTGTGTAAATAAGGTAGAGGAGGGGAGGGGGAGTGCTGCGCCTGCATGGCCATGTGGGGGGAAAGCTGTGCGGGCGGTACGCACCAAACTGCTGGGGAAAAACAAAATATCTTCTTGGGTGTCAATTTGCCACCCCTCTCAAAGTTCTGCCTGGGTCCAATAGACCCATCGGGACCCATTGTAGGGCCGGCCCTGGCACTGCAGCACCTATTTCTGGAGGAGTGCGTTGGATCATATGGACCTATGACAACTCCCTAAGATGGGAACTCCATTCACCTTGCTTAGATTTCCTTACTTCCCGTAACTCCTACAGGAGAACAAGAGAAGGGAAATCTCCCTAGTGGGAAATGGGAAGCAAAAAATAATTTTATGGGGGGTATTAGGCAAGGCTTACAATGGTGCAGCTGCCATCGTTTTTTCAGTGTGCTGTGTGTTTTTGTTTTTTTTTGTTTAATTTTGTAGTAAAACAATGCATATTTTTGATGCTTTATTTATTTTTTGGAAGGGGAGGTAGACGTGTGGGTTTTTCCAGGTCTAGGTGGCGTTTTTTTTTTTAGTTTGGTGTGGGTTGGCAGCCGTCATTCATGATTGATGTGGATCTGTATCACTGGGCTTTCTTCGTATCAACGTGTGGACGTTGATCAGGCTTCCCCATTTTGAGGTCATATAATCTGGCATGGTTCAAGAGGTGGGGTGCGCATGCTTGCTTCCCCCTTTTCCTGGCCTGTCAGGACGCATGCTCAGATAGGGGTCTGGTATGGACTTTGGAGGGTCCACTTTTTTTTTTTTTTTTTTTATTTATTTATTTTTTTGGGGGGTGGGGGCGTGGGATCCCAATTAAAATCCATACCAGATCCGGGGTCTGGTATGACATTTTGGGTTGACCTTTTAACCACTTAAGGACTGCCCGCCCACCCGCAATGTACTGTGGACAGGTATCCAGTGCAGGCAAAGCAACCTACTGGTATGCCACTGCCTGTGTCCAGGTTTAGGGCAAGGGGTATGTGCAACCACTCCCCCCAACACCCATTGTGATTGTAAACAATGGGAGTCTGTCAGCAGGTCCCAGCCAATGATTCATGGCTGGGACCTGCTGATTGGCTATGTTAAATCACAGCCTAGACCTCCGTGTTGACAGGGCTCTGTACAAAGGGAACGATCTTTTCTGCTTTGCAGGGAGAAGAAACAAAGATTTTTTAGGAAACAGCAGTACATAATACACACACTACACATTGTTAAGCACACAGTTAACCCCTTGATTGCCCTGGATGTTAACCCCTTTCTCAGCTAGTGTCATTAGTACAGTGACAGTGTATAGTATTATCACTGAACACGGTATTCATGTCACTGGTGATGTCAGTAGCAGTTAGTCAGTCTTCGCAGTGTCAGATTGCTCACTGCGCTATCACTGTCCCATTATGAGTTGCTGATCATTGCCATTAGTATAAAAAAAAAAAAAAATCCAGTAAATATACTGTAGTTTGTACGCTATACCTTTCACGCAAACCAATGAATATTGTATACACTTATTGGGATTTTTTTTTTTTTTTTTTACCAAAGACATGTAACAGAATACTTTTTTGCCTAAACTTATTAAGAAATTAGAATTTTATTTATTTTCTTAATTTATTGGCTGTGTTTTTTTTTTTTTTTTTATAGCACAAACTAAAAAAAATTATTTCAATCTATAAAATAAAAAAAACCCAGAGGTGATCAAATACCACCGAAAGCAATCCTATATGTTTTGAAAACAAAAAAATTGGGTACAGCGTCGCACGACCGTGCAGTGCTAAATAGAAAAAAAAAATGGCCTGGTCATAAAGGGGGTAAAACCTTCCGGAGCTCTAAGTGGTTAATGAAGGAGTCCTTTGTTTTTTACATTCTGCTGTCGGTCAAGAATCCCCAGCTGACAGCAGGGATGAGTCCTTGGTTATTAGGACGCCGGCAGGGGCCTGCTCCTGTAACATGTACATGTGTTTTTGATGTGTATACTTTTTGAAGTCTAAAACAGTCCAAACATTAAAAAAAAAAAACGGGGCCGGTGCTACCACTAGGCAAACTAGGGCACAGCCAGGGGGAGTCTGGGAACCCTAATGTAAGGGGGGTCTTTGGGATTCTAATGTAAAGGAAGACTTTGGGGATCCTAATGAAAGTGGGGTCTCTGTTGTAAGGGTGAACTCTGGGAACCCTGATGTAAGGGGGTCAGACCTGGGGGTGGGGGGCCCAGGCCTAAAGCTTTGTAAGGTGCCCCAAAATAGCTGGTCTTGCCTATGGTGCAAAATAGTCTAGCACCGGCCCTGTACAAAACCAATAAGCGCAAAACCCGCCGCCAACACCTCCTGCGTGTATGACGGTCGGTGTACAAGTTCTCTTGCTCTAGGTGTTGCTGCTCTCAAAAATCCACTAGGTGGCGTAATGATTCTGAAACGCACAAAGAGAGGGAGAGCGCAGAGCTGCCCGAGTATAATACCGTTTTTATTGTTTTAAAATAAAAGTAGAAAATGTTGCGCTCACAAGATTCTCGCATTTTACACCAACATATATGCCTCCTCTCCCGGCCTGTGTAGCTGGATGGAATACAGAACCCAATGGGTGAGTAAGTTGTTTCTCCAAGCCTCTGAATCCCACTTCAGCGTCCTGCTGTGCAGTGCAGAGAGCCACGCATGCGCCCGGACCAGCCGGCGTTGCGTGGCTCGTGGCCAAGAAGGGGAGTACAGGTGAATTGTCTCCTACGGCGGGCGGTTGCCACGACTTCATGTTTCAGAGACTCGGCCTCCTTCTTCAGGCCATCTCCTCCAGTAAGGTGTGTAGCGCTACCCCCTACAGGAGCTGCCGGTTATTTGGCTATTTCTCCCCCCCCCCCCCCACACCATGCACAGCCAGGAACGCTGCATTTCTGGCATTCTTCTTTTTTTTTTTTTTTTTGTTTTGTTTTTAATTGCAAACAAGAACTTGGCTAGGGGTGGTGAGCATGAGATGCCTCGGCACTGTAGAACACAACTTGAGGACTGCTAGGCTTCTGGCTGCTCTATATTGCATAGTTGCCAACATTCTGAAAAAATTTAATAGGGTTTTTTTTTTGTTTTTTTTTTTAATGTAGGTGGGGGTCTTATTTTAATTGGGGGCATACATTTGTAGGTATGGCTTAGCAGAGAGAATGCAGTGCGATTAGTTTGGCGGAAAAATGGGCGTGGTTTCAAATAAATATTGGGCGTGGCTTAAAGGGGGTGTGGCTAGAGTCTGAGATGATAGAGGGAGAAAAAGAGAGATGGGGGGGGGGGGGAGAGCTAGAAAAGGGGGATGGAGGGACAGCAGGCCCAGATCCTACCCCACAATAGAAATGTGTGTATTCCAGAAAGTTTAGCTTGTAAAGATACTCCAAACACCACCCCCCCCCAGGCATATTCCATCAAACCGATACAAGAGATGGTCAGAGAGGGTGCGGACATGGTACAGGAGACGGTCAGAGAGGGTGCGGACATGGTACAGGAGACGGTCAGAGAGGGTGCGGACATGGTACAGGAGACGGTCAGAGAGGGTGCGGACATGGTACAGAACTTGATGTGCACCTCCAACCCAGCTCTGTACCCCCCCTCAACACACAAAATATCCAGCAGATCACCCCATAGCCACTCACCTGCAACTGTGGTGCCTGCAGCATCTCCCCCCTGCACCTCCTGGCTGTGAGCTAAGAATTAAGCGGTGGGGGGAGCCGACGGCAGCTCTGTGGTGCCCGTGGGATCTCACCGTCTTTGGTAGGCAACCCCGTCACCAGCCAACCACCGGCTGCAACTGCTGGCTATGAAAACATGGCCACGGGATCTCCCCCTGGCTAGCAGGTCTCTCCTTTGTGTTCAGTGAAAAGGGAAGGGGGTCTCCGCCCCGCGCAGCTAACCGTCTTAAGTGCACAAGTGAATTGCTATACTTGTACACTGAAGAGAGAAGCTGATTAACTGCCCAGGTCAGAGCCCCCCCTCCTTTCCACTGAACAGAGGAGAGACCTGCTATCCGGAGGGAGATCCAGCGGCCATGCTTTCAGCCAGACGTTGCGGCCAGTATTGGGCTGCCTACCGAATACCGGAACAAAGCCAATTTCCCGTGATTTTTCCCAGGACACGGACAGACCGGGAAAAGTCTCAAAATACCGTGAATATCCCGGAAAAATCTGGACTGTGTGCAGCTATGGTAATGCAAGCTGTAGTGCACAACTCTGGCTGCACTGGCTTGTGAGATCAAAACTACCCCACAGTCGCATTTCCTATGTATAGTAGGATCAGTTACTCACTCATTTCCACAATGGTTGGACTTCCTCACACCAACTCAACTCTCTTCTTTCTTTACTCAGTCTCTTCACCAGGTTCTCTTTGCTAGGCCTCCCAGCTAAGCCTACATGGGACATTTTTCAAAAGCTCATCGGCTTCCTCTGCCCCTCTCTCTCTGCCCCAGGGGCAGAGCCCCAGTCACAGGAGTCCCTACCTGAAGGTCTGAACCCAGGAACTCTCCCTCTGCTGCCAGGCCTCAGAATAATTATAGGCTCTCTCTCCACCTTCTAGGTGCACCTCACCAGGGATTGGCCAGAGCTCCATAAATATTCAGACTGCTTGTTCTTCTCTGCCTCCCGCTACGCTTTTCCAGAAGTCTCCAAGGTGACGGGAGTCGGTCTGTGAAACACTGAACAGCCCTAAATAATCAACCCCCGCTCCACTGTTTTACAGAGGAGCTAACTAAACTTACCTAGCGGCCTACTAGCCTCCCTGGTGGTATGATTATTTCGGATTTTAGGTGCTGAAAGCGGTACCATTATTTTGCATGGAAATTTGGCGTTTTATATTGTAGGTCTGTAATTCTTAACAATAACACACTTAAATCTGTCCAAACAAGAGTCTAGTAGATATCCCGGGTATGATAAAGTTTGAAACACAAAAACATAAATTATAATATAATAAATAAAAATAAATAATTAAAAAAAATAAAAATAAATAGTAATAAAATAAATTTCCCCACGATTCACTATCGCTCAATTCTGCAAGTGTTCTAATTTACTATCGCTGTTTTCTAGCTGGTCTAAAGCCATTTTTGAGGTAAAGGGACACTTTTTGGTTGCTATGGACAATCTCCAGTTTCCAGGCAGAAAGAACAGTATATATCACATAAAACTGCATGCAGGGCATTGGCCAAAGCACTGGGGACAAAAGGGATGTGAAATCATTTCATACAGTACTGTAATCTGTAAGATTACAGTACTGTATGTGTTATGATTTTGACATTTTTTTGAATTTGCCGCCAGGCTCCGCCCCCGTGCGTCGCGACGCTCGCAGGGAATGGAGCCTGGCACAGTGAGGCTTCGGGCAGAGGACACAGCCTGCGGACACTGCGGGGGACATCGCAGGATCCCGGGGACAAGGTAAGTAATGCTACACCAGGATTCTGCGATGTAATCCCGAGTGTGGCTTGGGGTTACCGCTAATGGTCCTGATTTTTAACCCCGAGCCACACTCGGGAAAACCGCCAGGGAGGCTACGAGGGTGCTATAGGTGTACGAGAACCTTGGTGACTGGGTTTATGCCCCGTACACACAGGCAGAATGTCGAGAGACAATGGCTGGTTCAATAAAAAAATGTCCGACATTCGGCCCGTGTGCATATCGGTCTGTCCGACAGAAGCCGAACGAGCATGCTGGTGAAACATGCAGCTGATCAGCATTCTTGGGGTGGGGGGGCGGTGTACCCCCCTCTCAGAACTTGCTTTGCATAGCGAGTACAGCCGCCTTTTTTTTTTTTTTTTTTTTTTTTTTTTTTTTTCATTCAACTGCTGAGTTTAACATAAAAATAACTCTTAGTGTGTACCTGGCTTAAGTATCTTATTGTATTGCATGTTGAAAACTGAGTGGATAGTGTAGGGAATCTAGCGAGAGCAATAGACGTGCCATAAATAAAGCACAATAGTGCCCTGCAGCATTGCTTATTGAGGTCATCCGTGGAGTTATCTGATTGAAGTTTTTCCAACAAGTGCAAGTAACCCTGCAGGTGTGATCTAAGGGCTCAATCCTTTCTCAGGTGTGTACCTAGGTTAATGGAACCTCATGTCAGCCAGTTGTGTTTAATCTAGCATTGGAGATGTTTGAGATTCTTCTGACCTGCTTATGGTTGCATTTGTTTTTTTTTTTAACCTAGCTCGTTAGTCATTGGGGCGTGTTTTTTGTAACTCCACTCTTGTAAGAAGTTAACATCAGTATAATGACAGTCCCTGGGTGTTTGCTGTGGTTGGGGGATTTTTTTTTTTAAAGGTAATAACAGATATAACATGTCAAGGCGCTTAAACCTTGTTGTACTTATGACATAAGTTAACATGACATGTTATACAAATTCAGCTATCTCCCCCAGCTTTGCCCAGGCTGCAGATACACCCTACATATAATGCCTTCAATAAGTCCTGCAAATGGATCATCCTTCTTGTTGGATGTACTTGCAGCCTGGGCAAAGCTGGGGGCGCTGTAGAGCGGTGGATGGTGGAGGGTTTCCCTAGTGGTAGCAGTACTTTCTCTTCATAAAGCAGCACCTTTCGCCTCCTTTAAAAGCTATAAACAATATTGGCTCCCCGGAAGAGGGGGCTGACCAGGTCAAAGTTTGGACATTTGTCCGAACACCTGGACAGCCAATGTTCAGTCTGAACCCAGATATGCACTGAACCATCCGCCACGGAGACTTCTTTTATATGAAAGAAGACCACCCGAAGTTTCAGAAAATGCTGGGGTTATGGCAGCTAAGTCAAAGCACCGACTTAGAACAACAGCGTCTGGTCCGTAAGTGGTTAATGAGTGAAATACGTATTTGATCCCCTATCAATCAGCAAGATTTCCAGCTCCCAGGTGTCTTCTATACAGGTAACAAGCTGAGATTAGGAGCACTCTCTTAAAGGGAAAAGAAGAAAACAATTAGTAACACACTACGCTGTGAAGGACCAAAATCCTGCAGGGCCTGCAAGGTCCCCTTGCTCAAGAAAGCCCATGTACAGGTCTGTCTGAAGTCTGCTAATGAACATCTGAATGGTTCAGAGGAGAACTGGGTGTAAGTGTTGTGGTCAGATGAGACCAAAATCGAGCATCAACTCTCGCCGTGTATGGAGGAGGAGGAATGCTGCCTATGACCCCAAGAACACCATCCCCACCATCAAACATGGAGGTGGAAACATTATGCTTTGGGGGTGTTTTTCTACTAAGGGAACAGGACAACTTCCCTGCATCAAAAGCACAAAGGACGGGGCCATGTAAGAAGCTTCTTCCCTCAGCCAGGGCATTGAAAATGGGTTGTGGATGGATATTCCAGCATGACGATGACCCAAAACACACGGCCAAGGCAACAAAGGAGTGGTATTGATAATAGAACTGGTTTTAGGGACTTTATATGAAGGCATGACCTGGTAAGGCCAGTTCTTCCATCCTTTTGGGACTTTAAATGAAATTGTGGCCCGGTAAGGTCACACGTTTCCATTCCTGTTATAATCAAGAAGGGGAGAGAGCAAGGGGATGGGACTTTAAGTGAGGCACATGGTCGCAAAAGAATAGTTTGGTGAACATAATTGGAATTTATTGATTGCCATAAGATACAAACAAGGTACATTATGTAAAAACACGTTGAAATAATGCATGGGTAATACAATACATCTGTCATAACTTGGATATCACGTAAAAAACAGCAAACAACTTTCCAGAGTGCACCAAACACGATTTGGGTAGAAACATAGTATATAGTGATGCCTGCAAAGCCTCCGGCCTCTTGGAGCCTTGAATGGGGTATTAGAGATTAGCTAACAAAGCTATATGAGTGTTGATGGATAACAAAACGTAAGGCAGCTTTACGCGTTTCGTGGCTGGAGGGCCACTTGTCAGGAGCCAGCACTTGATGTATCTAAGGAAAAAAAAATCCCTCCTGAGATGTGTGCAAACCTGGTGGCCAACTACAGGAAACTTCTGACCTCTGTGATTGCCAACAAAAGTTTTGCCACCAAGTACTAAGTCATGTTTTGCGAAGGGGTCAAATACTTATTTCGATCATTAAAATGCAAATCAATTTATAACTTTTTTGAAATGCGTTTTTTCTGGATATTTTTGTTGTTCTGTCTCTCACTGTTAAAATCGACCATTAAAAATTATAGACCGATCATTTCTTTGGAAAACGAAAAATGGATTTGGATCAATTTCTTATGACGATGAAAATTTGATAATTTTTTAAATAGCCTTTGTTTTATAAATAGTAATTTAACACATGACACAGGATTCCTAGAGCACTATGGGGAGACCACATCGACACTGTTAGCGTGTTTTGGCTCTCTTTGCCTGAAATTTTTGTTAATTTAAAAGGCAGGATAATTTTGATCGCTTTTATTGCTGTCACAAGGAATGTAAACATCCCTTGTGAAAACATTAGGCAGTGACAGGTACTCTTTATGGAAATATCTGTGGTCTATTAGACCCCAGATGTCTCCTCTGCCCTTTTTTAAAAGCATCTGACCACACCAAGATCTGTGTAATCAGATGCTTTTACAATTTAACAATTGGCATCCAGGGAAACCAGAAGTGACAAAATATTTGTTGCGGTTTTCTATACCATAGAGATAGAAAACCGGGACCTTCCAATCCTTAATTCGCTCTGTGGTAAGCTGACACAAACTATATGGAATTCTGGGCTTGCCAGTGGGACGGTAGAGTCCAGATAGGTGGCGGCAGGTTGGTGGAGGGGCGACTGCCCGTAGCTGCAGGTATCATCCGATACACCACTTGAAAGCTGCAATGTACAGTATATGTATGTTAGGCGAGTCTTCGAGTGCTGCTGATGTATTCGCTTTCAAAGAGGTTGTACACCTCCCTTTGGAAGTTGTACCTCTATGTAAGCCTTATTCTAGGCTTACCTATAGGTACTATAAATATCTCCTAAGTGGCGTGACCGGATGAGAAGGTGAACAGAGGTGTGTGAGCTCTCTCCACGCTCCAGCTCCCTGCTGCTGACACCCATGTTACTTATGTCGGTCTGATCCGACTTTGAATCCACTACTGCCCGTAATCTCTGGTGCCCTCCTCGCTATTCTGCTGGCTCTGCCTTAGCCCTGTGGAAGTATCCCTACCTGGCGGATTCCGGTATTGAAGGGGGAAACGGCTGATAGTACCGGTGCGATCGGCTCAGCTGTGAAGCCAAGCAGCGGCTGATTGTATACATCAGACTCGAGCGGTCGCCGGGCAACGCACTGCTCTCTCGCGGGAGTTGGAGCTCCACGCGTCCTGTCAGGGAAGTGAAGTGACGGCGTACAGGCTGACCTATTCGGGAAACAGAACGCAGAATGGAGCCCGGGACAACAGGGGGGTTCGCTGGATGGGCTTGACTGTGATGAGTACTGGCTGATACCGCTCCGGAGCAGTACCAAGGTAACAAACAGAACTGATCTCTTTCTTGGTATTGCAGTATAGTAGTATGAGGAGTTACTGATTAGCACCAGAGAACTTACTGCTGAAGGCTAATTTTTTTTTTATTTCAAGGCTGTACTGACCCTTGAATAGTATCTCTGCTTATTGAGGAACAGCGAAATTGGGGAATTAATATTGGGCACTCTCCCCGGCATAGCTTATCGGGACTATTGGCAGTTATACTGGGATAAGTGAAAAATGACCAAAAAAAAGGGAGAGGAGCATCCTCAACAGCCCCATGAGAGCTCACTTGCGCAGGCCACCCGGGCAGCTAAGGAGAAGGGGAACCTCGCAGCGTCCGCATCAGCGGCATCCAAATTGGAGAAATACGCCCATATTCCCTCACAGTCCCCAGCTAGGGGTGCTCAGCAATCCCAAGAGAAGGCGGGAAGCACAGGGGATAGAAAGAGTTTAAGCAAAACTACATCAGCCGTATCAACAACTACGAAAGCGGCGAATAAAAAAAGCCCTGAAACGGACCCCCCGGGGAAGATGAGTGAAGGCAACTCTGATATTGAAGTACCCAGTGAAACTGAACCCACATTGAAAGAGGTTCTGAGTGCAGTTAATGCTTGTAGGGGATCACTGAGTGATTTATGCGACCAGTTAAGAGGCCTTAAAGAAGAACTGAGTATGAGTCAAGAATTACAGAAAGCCGTGGAAAGAACTTCTAATTTGGAGGAGAGGTTAAGCCAAGTAGAGGATATCTTACATCCCATGAGGCAAGAGTTTAGAGTGATGCAGACACAGCTGGACTCTCATAAAAGCAAAATGGATGAAATGGAGAATCGTCTCCGCAGACAGAATGTGAGGATACTAGGCCTCCCAGAAGGAAGCGAGGGGTCCTGTCCAGAAGTATCCCTGGAAAGGTGGCTTAGGGAGATTTTTGGGGTGGAGACTTTCTCTCATTTTTTTGCCATTGAGAGGGCTCATAGGGTGCCCACCAGGTTGAAATCTCCAGGCTCCCGCCCTAGGCCATTGATCTTGAGGCTATTTAGTTACAGGGACAAGATAGTATTAATGCAGAAAGCCAGGGAAAAGGGAGACATTTTCTACAAAGATACTAGAATCTCAATTTACCCGGATTATTCCCCAGATCTGCAAAAGAAAAGAGCAGGATTTGCCGAAATTAAACGAAGCTTGAGGAATATGAAAGTATCCTATGCATTGCTCTATCCGGCGCGACTACGTATCGATGCTCCAGGAGGGACACAATTCTTTGACTCTGTTGAAAGGGCCACAAAATGGCTGGAAGAAAGCAAAAAGAACTTGTAGGGTCGGAGTAATATTGGTAGATTGTTGGGTGTTTTTTTTTCTTTCTTTTTTTTTTTTTTTTTTTTTTTTTTTTTGCAGCAGGGACTGGAGGAGGGGGGAGGGTGATTGATGTGTTAGAGAAAAAAGTTTACGAGAGTTCACAATAGGTGGAGGATGGCTGTTTTGTGGGTTATAGTGTTATTGGTGATTGGGGAGGGGGGGAGGGAGAGTACTGGGAGGGGGGTGGAAAAGTCAAACAGGGGAAAGTCTTTTTTTTTTTCTCTGTCCCTGGTTGGTTGAGGAAGAGGGGAAAAGAGTGGGGGAATGAGTTGGTTGGGAGGGCTAAATGGGTCACAAGGAATGCTCCTAGGGTAGGCCAAGAAAGGCAGGGGGGGAGGGGGGTGGAGGGGCATAAGGGTACAGAAGTAGGTAAAATGTATTCAAAATCAATGGGTTGCTATGCACTAGTATTAAATACACAGAAGGTAAAGATAAAATCATCACTGAGCTTTTTTGTAATATTTATTCACATATTAAAATAGTAAAGGAAAACCTGGTAGGATTAAAAGGGACGGGAAATTTTGTATATGAGTTTGTAAACATATATTTGGCACTGGAGGGTTTAACTAAGGGGGGTTTTAGTGCTCACTATCATAAGAGGCCCAAGTCCCTGGTGGTCTTTTCTTTTTCCTCTTCTCCTTTTTTTTTGGGAGACGTATATTTATTTATTTATATGTATGGTTACAATTTAAAGGAGGGTTAGAATGGTAGGAATAACCTCATGGAATATCCGGGGTATGGGAGACCCCATTAAAAGAGCCACCGTATGTTCAGAGCTGGAATCACAGGGGGCGGGCCTGGTGTGCTTACAGGAGACGCACCTCACCAATGACTCCAAATCTTTACTTTGGAATAAAAAGTTTCAAGCACAATACCACTCAGTACACACCTCCTACTCGAGAGGAGTATGTGTACTGGTTAAAAAGGGGATAGCGTTCTCCTGTAGGGATGTTAGGACAGATCCGCTGGGCTGCTATGTCTTCTTATTCTGTACAATAGAGGGTAAATCTTTTGTCATAGCTAATGTGTATATTCCCCCTCCCTTCAAGATGGAGATTCTATATTGCCTCTTAGAATATGTTGAGGATAAGGGCGATATTCCACTAATAGTGGTGGGTGACTTCAACATGGTTCTTAATGGGAAAATAGACAGGTTCCCCCCAAGAGTAAGGGAGAACAGAGCAGATGAAAGACGGCTTACTCAGCTGTTTGAAGAGATGGGGTGGAGCGACCTCTGGAGAATCCGCAACCCGGAGGAGCGGCAGTATTCTTGCTACTCTGAGTCGCATCGCACTCTCTCTCGCATAGATATGGCAGTGGGAAACAAGGGGGTGCTTCCCCTTATAAGGAAAATAGAGTATAGGCCGAGAGGGGTATCGGACCATTCTCCTTTGACGCTGGCAATAAACATCCATAATGGATATAATGAGAGAGTATGGGCATTGAATCCTATATGGTTGGAGATTATAGGAAAAAAAGAAGATATATGGGAAAAAATAAATGAATTTCTGGTAATTAACTCAGGTACGGCGTCGCAGGGGATGGTCTGGGACTCCCTCAAAGCGTTCCTGAGGGGTATCCTCCTACAGAATATAACACGGGTTAAGAGACAATCAAGAGAAAAAGGGGATCAGATTAGGAAAGAGGTGCTAGAACTAGAAAAACAATACGTGGCGGACCCAAGTCCAGGAAAACAGCAGCTTTGGGTAGAAAAGCAGCAGGAGTATAAGATGGATATGCTTAAAAATGCTGAAAACAAGAGACTATTCCAGAGGCAGAGATACTTTGGGGAGGGGGAAAAAGTGGGTCGCATGCTGGCATTATTAGCCGATACTAACTCGCCCTCCTCAACGATCGCTGCAATTCGAACCTCTAGTGGGGTAGCTACATCAGACCCCTTGATGGTTAAAAAGGTATTCGTTGAATATTATAGTAACCTATATAAATCGCAACGACAATTAGAAGTAGGAGAGATAGAGAATTTTTTAGAGGGAGTTAGCCTGCCACACCTCTCCGAAAGTGAAAGGGTCAGTCTGGACTCCCCCATAACTCTTGGGGAAGTACAGCAAGCAGTGTTAGATATGCCTAATCAGAAAGCCCCTGGTCCTGATGGCCTGCCTGTTGAAATATATAAGTATTATGGGGAGGCATTAATTCCAGAACTGCTGAAGACATTGAATTGGGCAATTACGGACGGTACCTTGCCCGCCTCAATGACTGAAACCAACATAGTCCTGATAAAGAAAGAGGGGAAAGACCACCTTGAAGCAGCATCATATAGACCCATTTCGCTATTATGCTCCGATATAAAAATATTGGCAAAAATAATGGCCACTAGGTTAAAGAAGTGTGTTTCAGAGCTAGTACACCCGGACCAGTCAGGGTTTATCCCAAATAGATCCACTAGCATTAACATCAGAAGGGCATACCTGAACCTCCAGTCGCCGGCAGGGACTAGGAGCTCGAGAGCAGTCCTCGCTTTGGATATTGCCAAGGCGTTTGATAGCCTGGAGTGGGAGTATCTCTGGTGGGTTCTGGAGAAGTTTGGGTTTGGCCCGAAATTTATCAAGTGGGTGAAGACCTTGTATTTCCATCCAAAAGCTAGGTTAAAGATCAATAGTGAATATACGGAGTGGTTATCCCTTGAGAGAGGGACGAGGCAGGGGTGTCCACTTTCGCCCTTGTTATTCGCGCTAGCAATGGAGCCATTAGCAGAGGTAATAAGAAACTCGCCTGGAATACAAGGATTTGGAAAGAGGAATGAGTTGGAAAAAGTGGCACTTTATGCTGATGACGTGCTGATTTTTCTTGGGGACATGGGACCTTCCTTGGAAAAGGCAATACAATTAGTGGAAAGATTTGGTAGGTCATCAGGACTGGTGGTGAATTGGGATAAATCAACATTGCTTCCACTAGACTCAACACGTAATAGTCAAAGGGGAGGTATGTCGAGACTGAGGGTAGTGGAGAAAATGCAATATTTGGGGATAGTTATTTCCTCTGACCCGGCACAATATATAGGAGACAACTTAGTCCCTTTATTGGAAAAATTTAGAAGGAAAAGTGCTATTTGGTGCCAACTCCCGCTATCCCTGGCAGGTAGAGTTAATTTGATCAAGATGGTTTGGATGCCACAATTATTATACGTACTCCACAACTCCCCAGTCTGGATCGGGAAGATCTGGTTTCAAAAATTAAATACCATATTTAGGCAATTAATATGGAGGAAAGGGCAGGCAAGGATCAAATTACAAACTCTTCAGCGCCCTGTTGGGGAAGGGGGACTGGCAGTACCACATCCCTATAGCTACTTCTTGGCGGCACAACTACAACATCTAGGTGGCTGCGAAAATCAGGGCTGGTCGAATCCCAACGCGAAATTTATGATACAGGACACCCCATATGGGTCCCTGGTAGAAGCACTAGAGGCTGGGATACTCCAGGAGGGATATCCAACATATAAATTGATCATTAAAGTCTGGCAGGCCACTAAGAGGATTATGGGGTATAGAGGTTATACTGAATTCTCGCCCATATGGGACAATAGGGGTTTGAGGGAGTTGTTAACATTGGATAAAAACTGGATATGGGTTCGCCATGGAATACGGAGATTGGTGCAGTTATTTGAAGGTAACGATCTGAAACCTTTCATTGAGCTAAGGCGTGAATATGGGATTCCAAATAATTCTACACTTATTTGCAGATCAGGCATGCACTTAACAGTCAATTTAGCAACTGCCCATTGGAATGGTGCAATGTACCTCTCCTAAACAAAATTATTAGAGCAAACTCCACTAAGGGTTTGATAGCAATTGTAAGCGGTCAAATTTCTGTAAGGTTGCTTGATCTGCAAACGACTCTGGGTATCAGGGAAGGGTGGTCAGGGGAGGTGGGGGAGATAACCGACAGTCAGTGGAAGGGAATTTTGAAGGCCAGTCCATTGGTGTCGGTCTCCCCATCGCAACAGGTGTCACACCTTTTTCTGATACATAGGGCCTATTATACCCCTAAGAGGTTATTTAGGTTTGGCCGCAGACTGGATGACAAATGTCCTAGATGCCTGGATACTGGTGACCTAATACACATGGTATGGAGGTGTCCAAGGCTGGCGAGGTACTGGTCAGAGATAATTAGGATTATAGAAACTAGGTTTAAAACCAAGGTGAAACAGGAGGCCAGGGTATGTATCCTTGGCCTGCTCGGGGAAAGCGGGGAGTGCAATAATAAGAAAATTGCTATAGGAAGGTGCCTTTACCAAGCTAGGAAACTAATAGCACAATCCTGGCTATCCAGTATGCCCCCAACCACAGAAGACTGGCTCAGGACAGTGGATAAACTAGTATGGACAGAAAAAACAGTATATATCAGGAGATGTAGTTATGATAAAATCACAAAAATTTGGAGTTCCTGGTTACACTGGTCAGGTATAGTCCCCTGATTTGGACTTGACCTGTAATGTGCCTAAGGAATTGGATTGACTGTCAGTATAGTACAGAGACAAAGGAGAACCAGCGAATTAAGGTTAAGGAGTGGATGTGATGTTAGTACATGAGGACGTACAAGCAACCTTTTTATATTGTGTAGGGATAGGGGAGGGTGGGTGGGAATGAGAAGGGGGGGGGGGGGAGGGGGAAGGGATTTAGGAGGTTTAGAATGTAAAATATTTTTATATTACGTGATTGGGCTGATAATCTCCAAAAGCTGTTGTGAAAAGTATAATGTTTTCTATTTTTGCTTGTTGCTTTTTCTGTTTTTTGTTTGGAAAAAGAAAAACCTAATAAAGAATATTTGAATTAAAAAAAAAAAAAAAATATCTCCTAAGTGTGTGCCATTTAGGAGATATTTACTGTATACTGCGCCGATGATGTCATCGGCATATGCGCTGTAAATAAATGCCCCCCCCGTGCCGTCTCTTCACGAGAGAGTGCCATGACCGGCGGCTCCCGCACGCATGCGTGAGAGTGACGTCACGTGACTTTGGCCAGTCATAGAGCCGGAGTCCATGGCCTCAGACGGAAGAGGGGCAAAGATGGATGCAGCATGCGGTAGGGACAGCGCGGGCTTTGTATTTGCAGGTAAGTGTCACATATGCGATGCATACCAGCACATTATGTTTTTACTTTGCAGGGTAAGAGAAGGAAGTAAAACCCATTAGGTTTTACTTCCTCTTTAAAAAGCACATACTGTAGAGGTTCATTATGATAAAGTGATTCTGAGAAATTCTTACACCAGGTTATGTTAACTTTCTGAAAACCTTGTAAGATATTATATTTATTTTTATTATTATTATTGCACTTCTCTCAGGAATAAAAAAATCGCTATATGCCGCATACCCACCTCAGCAACAGAGCCCCCAAGCAATAATGGATCCTCCATCCCTCCCCAGGGACAACAGATGCCTCCCCAGGTATCAGGAACCATGAATCAGACCGAGACAGAAGTAAAGTTAAATCACACTTGTTTAATAAGAATTAAAAAGGTAAATCGAGTAAGCGTGGTCAAAACAAGCCAGAGTTCAGTAACCGGATCGGGTAGTCAGCCAAGCCAATGTCAGAGAGCCAGAGATGAACCTAGTAGTACAGCAAGCAGGATCGGGAACCAGAAGGAACGTCAGCCGAGCAAGTCTTCAACAGGAACGCAGGAGAAAGTCTCTGTGATGTTGACAAAGGCGAAAGCAGAGATCAAGTGAGCTGGACGGCTTTAATTGGGCAGGACTGACGAGCAGAATCAACAACAGCTGGGTAACTGTGGAGAGATAGGAGCTGGCAATTAGCCGACAGCTGAGCGGCCAGCTCAGAGAAGGAAGGGCTGAGCCCAGCTCTGACAACAGGGACAACAGATCCCTCCCCCAGGGAAAAAAACCCCGCCTGCAACAATAGATTTGTGGAGCCCTGCCTTAATTGATATATGTCAGTCTGGAGGAATAGGTGTTCCTAGGCAGTCTGTATTTGCATGCTGACCACACTAGGTAACACCCACATGTGATGCTGAGCCTCTATCATTGAAAACTGAAATCCAATGATTGAAAGGGGCAGGCCAGGGACAGTCGGGCTGGGGAGGGGAGACGATGCTAGGAAATGAGACGGGGGCTCCATCTCACTTGCTGCGGCGTCTAATACACATTATGAGAGGCTCACACAATGTGCAGTGAAATCGGAGTAAGCGATTTCAGTCCATGAGAGGAGCCGATACAGCTGTGCGAGACTGAAGGGAAGGCCGGATGTGGGGTTGCCACCTGCCCAAAATAAACCCGGACAGTCCAGGTTTTAAATTATATGTGCGGGTTTCAGGCAAACTGAAACCCGAACACATTATTCAGACTGGGCTGTGGCTCCTTAAGTAACCAAGATGGTCACACAACAATCTGTTGTCACCGGGGATCTGTGGACGGCTGTCTGGGGGGCTGGTTTGACATCATGGGGGGGGGGGGCAGGGCAATGATGTCAGCAAGAGCAATTTGGCCACACCCACTATTCGCTGTGGCACGCTATGCACACCGCATTACAACTCTCCTTGGGGGCACCCAAAGGTGTCCCAGCCCGCTAAAGTGTTCGGGTTTGGCTTGAAGAAAAGGTGGCAACCCTAGCCGGAGGTCAGATTTTATAGTTTTTCTTTGTGTGGACACCTATAGATATTTCTATACTGGCAGTGTGACGTTTCTGGTTGGTGCTATAATTAGGTGACTGAAGCCCAGATGGCAAAAATAGCACTAGGGTGAAATCCGCATTCTTTAGTACACTGACGTACCTTCTGGGCAATGGTGTATCTGAAGGCCAATTTTTTTTTATTTTATTTATTTCTTATGTTTTTGGTTGGAGCGTGGAAGGGGTTGGAAAAGGCGTGGGTGTTTGTGTGGGGTGTTTTTTTTTTTTTTTTTTTTATATTGCAGTCCGTGTCCTCCTCTGGGGAGGCTGACTCCTCTATTTGTCCTGGTGTTACCAAGACATGAAAATCTAATGGAGGTGTGCAGGACACTGAGCAGAGGCCAATGGGAGGCACTGGGTGGAGGCCAGAGGTAGGATGGGAGGCACTGGGTGGAGGCCAGAGGTAGGATGGGAGGCACTGGGTGGAGGCCAGAGGTAGGATGGGAGGCACTGGGTGGAGGCCAGAGGTAGGATTGCCAGGGAGGGATGGGAGACACTCTGGGAACCCTGATCTAAGGGGGAACATTGAGAACTCTGATGTACGAAAAAGACTCTAATAAGGGGGAACACTGTGGCCTCTGGTGTAAAGGGGAACTCTTTTATATAAGGGGTGCTCTGAGAACTCTGATTTACCTTTAGTGTAGCAGGGAGAAATCTGGAAGCCGCACACCGGTGTCTAATAAGTGCTTTTATTGATAAAAAGCTGGATCATGTAAGTATACAAAACACTACAGCAGAAGTGTACAGGGATCAGCTGACGTGTTTCGCACTCATGGCGAGTGCTTACTCCTAGCTGAGCTATGAGTAAGCACTCGTCATGAGTGCGAAACTTGTCGGCTGATCCGTGTAAACTTCTGGTCTAGTGTTTTGTATACTTGCATGATCCAGCTTTTTATCAATAAAAGCACTTATCAGACCGGTGCGCAGCTTCCAGATTTCTTCGTTCCCTGCTACATCTTGCATCAGCCAGCACCTGGGACTCTCTCCTTTTGAAGGATTCATACTTGCTTCCTTTTCCACTGATTTGAACCTATCTGAGTGGTGGAACCCCTTCTCTGCCAGGTTTACCTTAGTGTACTCTAAGGCAGGAGAGAGAAGGGGAGAGACTTCAGTCACAGACATGGATGGTGAGCTCAATCACCCCTTGGCAGTCAGCACCTCTCATCCAGATGTAGCTGAGGCTGCTGGACTTCAAATTTCTGGCCCCCCACTTTTCTTTTCTGAGGTACTGCACCAGGGATTTAGCCCCCGTTCACACTTATGCGAATTAGATGCGGCTTACACCGCATCCAATTCGCAGGACATTTTAAAATACATTCATTTAAATGTATCTGGTTCACATAGGTGCGTTGCATTCGCACTGTGCATTTCACAAATGCGTGCGTTTTTTTGGGCATTGTGGTGAGAATTACAAGCCCATTATCTCCTATGAAAATGCATCTGATTCGCAGATGCATTGCATTCTGAACAAGGATTTTCTCTTTCTCCTCACTACACCTCCCCCTCTCCCTGCTCACTGATCCGCAGCTACAATGCAGAGAAGCCTTTGAACAACTGATTTTTATCTTCCCAGTGAAACCTGAGCTTCAATTCGCACCGCACAAGTGTGAACCCAGGCTGAAGAGTTGGGCACATTAACAGAGGGGTAGGGGTGGGAGGAAGAGGAGCAGATCAATCCCTTTCTCCTCTCCCGTCTGTATGGGGGGAGGGGTAATTGTTAGTGCTGGCTTTTGGGCAGTGTGAAAGAGAATGTAACGGACACTCTTGGCTTGCACAACTGCAGCCAGCAGCCCTGCTGTGATGCCATAGTCTGGTCTGAATATTGTGTCCGGGTTTCAGGTGCTCTGAAACCCAAACGCATGATTTCAAACCCAAACTTTCCGGGTGAATCCCTGGATAGGTGGCAACCCTAGCCTAGGAGGACATTTGGCCTATTTACCAAAATTTTTACTGAAATCTGAATTTAGATCAGACGTCTGACATAATTAATTCATATACAGTATATCACAAAAGTGAGTACACACCTAAGTGAAAATGTCCAAATTGGGCCCAATTAGCCATTTTTTCCCTCCCCGGTGTCATGTGACTCGTGTTACAAGGTCTCAGGTGTGAATGGGGAGCAGGTGTGTTACATTTGGTGTTATCGCTCTCACTCTCTCATACTGGTCACTGGAAGTTCAACATGGCAAAGAACTCCACTGAGGATCTGAAAAAAATAATTGTTGCTCTAAATAAAGATGGCCTAGGCTATAAGAAGATTGGCAAGACCCTGAAACTGAGCTGCAGCACGGTGGCCAAGACCATACAGGGGTTGAACAGGACAGGTTCCACTCAGAACAGGCCTCACCATGGTCCACCAAAGAAGTTGAGTGCACGTGCTCAGCGTCATATCCAGAGGTTGTCTTTGGGAAATAGACGTATGAGTGCTGCCAGGATTGCTGCAGAGGTTGAAGGGGTGGGGGGTCAGCCTATCAGTGCTCAGACCATACGCCGCACACTGCATGAAATTGGTCTGCATGGCTGTCATCCCAGAAGGAAGCCTCTTCTAAAGATGATGCACAAGAAAGCCCGCAAAAAGTTTGCTGAAGACAAGCAGACTAAGGACATGGATTACTGGAACCATGTCCTGTGGTCTGATGAGACCAAGATAAACTTATTTGGTTCAGATGGTGACAAGCGTGTGTGGGGGCAACCAGGTGAGGAGGACAAAGACAAGTGTGTCTTGCCTACAGTCAAGCATGGTGGTGGGAGTGTCATGGTCTGGGGCTGCATGAGAGCTGCCGGCACTGGGGAGCTACAGATCATTGAGGGAACCATGAATGCCAACATGTACTGTGACATACTGAAGCAGAGCATGATCCCCTCCCTTCAGAGACTGGGCCGCAGGGCAGTATTCCAACATAACGACCCCAAACACACCTCCTAGATGACCATAACCTTATTAAGAAGCTGAGGGTAAAGGTGATGGACTGGCCAAGCATGTCTCCAGACCTAAACCCTATTGATCATCTGTGGGGCATCTTCAAACAGAAGGTGGAGGAGCGCAAGGTCTCTAACATCCACCAGCTCTGTGATGTCGTCATGGAGGAGGGGAAGAGGACTCCAGTGGCAACCTGTGAAGCTCTGGTGACCTCCATGCCCAAGAGGGTTAATGCAGTGCTGGAAAATAATGGTGGCCACACAAAATATTGACACTTTGGGCCCAATTTGGACATTTTCACTTAGAGGTGTACTCACTTTTGTTGCCAGCGGTTTAGACATTAATGGCTGTGTGTTGAGTTATTTTGAGGAGACAGCAAATTTACACTGTTATACAAGCTGTACACTCACTACTTTACATTGTAGCAAAGTGTCATTTCTTCAGTGTTGTCACATAAAGAGATAGAAGAAAATATTTACAAAAATGTGAGGGGTGTACTTGTGTGAGATATGCCCCGTACACACGGTCGGACTTTGTTCGGACATTCCGACAACAAAATCCATGGATTTTTTTTCCGACGGATGTTGGCTCAAACTTGTCTTGCATACACACGGTCACACAAAGTTGTCGGAAAATCCGATCATTCTGAGCGCGGTGACGTAAAACACGTACGTCGGGACTATAAACGGGGCAGTAGCCAATAGCTTTCATCTCTTTATTTATTCTGAGCATGCGTGGCACTTTGTGCTTCGGATTTGTGTACACACGATCTGAAATTCTGACAACGGATTTTGTTGTCGGAAAATTTTATAGCCTGCTCTCAAACTTTGTGTTTCAGAAAATCCGATGGAAAATGTGTGATGGAGCCTACACATGGTAGGAATGTCCGACAACAAGGTCCTATCACACATTTTCCATCGGAAAATCCGACCGTGTGTACGGGGCATTACTGTATAACACCAACCTAATGTTAGAATCCACAAAGGATGAATTCTGTACATTTTCTGAAATGAACTGTGTAAAATGACCTGTTTTTGGCTTTAACCTAAATGTTATCAATATTGGCCTCATATCACGATGTGGATTGTTATGAAAAAAAATATTTAGGAATAAATTGTGTGCCTTGGCAAAAAAAAAGAAAAAAAGTCATGTGTTCTGAACATTAGCTCTGATAAACAAAGGGTTAGGCTAGCCTTAGAGTCCGTAATTGATCATAATTTCAGCTAACAAAGGGCCACAAGAACAGGTCCAGGATAGATAAAAGGAGCTTTTCCATAATCCACAGCAGCCATTTTCAGACCATTGCATCCTTACAAAGTACCACAAACCACCTTACTTACTTATCCGAATAACTCCGAATGCATTTCACCAATATGAATACATTTAATCAAAATCCTAAAATCTTAGTGGACCAAAGACTCCCAATTAATGTAATCCCTTATCTAAAAGCAGTAATGCCTCATTGCAGCCTCTAGAGGGCAGTATTGTTTACAACAGCCACATGAATGGACATAGACAGGTGCCGAGGACAATATTTTACAGAATAAGTCCTTTAAAAAACAAAACGAAAAACTTATGTCAGAAAACAAAAGTTTAACAATTAATTGAAAACCTTGTCACCGGATAGACTTATTCCTCCTGAAGTTTAAAGCCTTAAAGAGGATTTATTTGTTGAATTTTTGCTGATTTTGTGATTGCCTTAGTTTTGGATTTAAAAAAAAAAAAAAAAAAGATTTAGTAACCTTTCCAGCATAACTGCGGCCCATCGTCATGTAACCTGTAGCTGAATTGTAGAAAAGTCTCAGGTGTGTTTCTATTGACAGAAATAAATTTGAAAAGAATCCGCACCTTGGCTACAGAAGTGAGGTGTGACCGCATAGGGTGACTAAATGTTTATATGAACCTTTTTGTACATTGTGGCACTTATAGTACCAGGCTCTAGGAGTTTTTTTTTTTGTTCTGGGTTGAACGGGTCAGAGCCGCTGTACTAACTATGCAAAGTTTTAGTACAGCGATCTCTCCTGCTGAGCTGTTGTGTTCTGACAGGGGGACAGACCCCCCCCCCCCCGCCGCCAGAACACTCCGATCAGCACCTTCATTGGCTGATCGCGCTGTTTTGGAAGTCGGGCGGAAGCTGGTTTTCCAGCATGCTCGTTTGACACAAGCTAGCCGTGGGCTGAATGTCGGGCTTTGTTTTTTTTTTTTTTTTTTTTTGTTTTGTTTTTTTTACATTTTTATATAGTGTGTATGTATAAATACTATATATATATATATATATATATATATATATATATATATATATATATATATATATATATATATATATATATATATATATATATATATATATATAATTTTTTTTTTTTTCTCCCGACATTCGGCCTGTGTGTACTAGGCTTAACCCACTTCTACCCTGTTTCCCAGAAAATAGGATCTAGCGTGATTGTCAGTGATGGCTGCAATATAAGCCCTACCCTGTTTCCCCAAAAATAAGACCCACAAGGACTTTAACTAATGCCGCGGACTTTACGGCAGACTTTGCCCGGTGGACTGGATTTCGTCGGACAATTCGATGTGTGTGGGCTCCAGCGGACTTTGTTTTCTCAAAAGTTGGACGGACTTAGATTTGAAACATGTTTCAAATCTATCCGACGGACTCGAGTCCGGTCGAAAAGTCCGCCGTCTGTATGCTAGTCCGACGGACAAAAAGCCACGCTAGGGCAGCTATTGGCTACTGGCTATGAACTTCCTTGTTTTGGTCCGGTGTAAGTCATCACGTACGAATTCGACAGACTTTGGTGGATTGTGTGTAGGCAAGTCCGTTCATTCAGAAAGTCCGTCATAAAGTACGTCAAAGTCCGCCGGGCAAAGTCTGCCGTAAAGTCCGCTCGTGTGTACGCGGCATTAGGCTTATTTGGGGGGGTAGGGCTTATATTGCAGCCATCACCGACAATCACGCTAAGTCTTATTTTCAGGGAAACGGGGTAGGAATATTTGCACTAACCATGGGTGTGAATTTTTGGTTTCAAAAATCCTTGCATAATTATAAGAAGATGGCTGATGTGGATAGTTCCGTCTCCTGTACTTTACAAACATTGCTGTGTCAACTTCCTTCTTTCCTTTTTTTCCTTTTTTCCTTCTTCCTCCTTTTTTCTTCTTGTTGACTGTAACTTGTAACAATTAAATAAAATGGTTATAATGTTTGTTAATAATAGTTTCAATGTTAATATTGTATTAACAGAAAAATAGCAATGTAATTTTTTAAGTTTTTTTTTTTTTATTTTTTTTATTTTTTTTGTAAGGTTTTTATTAACAAAGCCAATATTTTAATATATTTTTGAAGCACCTGTATTGCCTCGGATCTGGGTTGTACTCATTTACTGGTACAAAGCTGCTATTGATTGGGCAATAGGCAGTGGTTCACACTGTCATACACAACTGTTGACAGAGATACCTATCTCTATGTACTTACCAGGGGTGTACATTCAGGGGTCGCATTCGCAACCTGGCCCCATGCTCCAAGGGGCCCGCCCTGCCCTCTGTAAACCTGATCAGGAGGGGCAGAGGGGGCTGCATTTACTGGCCCCTTTCTTGTCTTAATGGATTCAGTAATCTGTGCCGATCACTGACTCTGTCCATTCATAACTGAGGCTTTATAAGCTGTGTTCTGTTTCAGTTTGTGAATAAATGGGAAGCCTCTGTACAGAAGTGTTCCTGTCCATTCATTCCGTTCTGTGCAGCTGAGGCTGCAGAAATGGAGATGGAGGGTTGCCTCCTGAATCTAATTTCTTTGTCCCAAAGGTGACCCCCCGTTCATGTTTGCAGATAAGCCTTGTAATAATTTAAATTTACAAATAGAATAGAAATTATACTTTTTTTTTTTTTTCCTTCGTATGCCCACATCTCCTATTATATTTTCTGTTGTTGAGCGGGAAATTATGTGTGGTTCACATATACTAGATTTTTGACTGTAACACCTATCATCTATGTTCTTATATCTATGGAGATCCACTTTGTCGACCGGAATCTCTCAACAAGAGAGAACACATTTCCAACATTTCCAACAGCAATTAAAACATGGCGTATCTCTAAATCCATTACTGGAATTTGTTTACTGATCCCCTTCTTCCCTGAAAGTCTTGTATAGAATAGCTGGAGAAGTTATCCAACATTAAACCAAGGGATGGCAATGTGAACCACATCTCAGGCCTCCTTCACACTTCCCGATTTGGAATTGTGGGTAAAACTGTCGCAATTCTGCCCGTGATTCCAAATCGTGTGGTAAAAACTGCAAAATGCATTTTTGGGTGCCATTCGTTCTAAATGGCACCCCAAACGAGGTGCGATTGAACATAATCGCGTGGAAAAACGCGCCTTTTTTAACTCGCGTGAATCTTGTCGCCCAAGAAGGAGCAGGGACGATGAGCGCACATAGGGAAGGCTGTTGAAGTGAATAAGCTGCCCTATGTGCAACACAGGGAATCGTGTGAAAATTGTGTGTGTGTGTGTGTGTGGTTGGTTGGTCTTCGTTTTTTTTTTTTGTGGCACCAAAATAAAATGCTTTGTACCAGATACATGATTCTGCCACTTCTGCCGCTTCTTCTTTCTTCTTCTTTCTTCTTCTTTCTTCTTCTTTTTTTTCTTCCTTCTTTTTTTTCTTCCTTCTTTTTTTTCTTCCTTCTTTTTTTCTTCCTTCTTTTTTTCTTCTTTCTTTTTTTCTTCTTTCTTTTTTTCTTCTTTCTTTTTTTCTTCTTTCTTTTTTTCTTCTTTCTTTTTTTCTTCTTTCTTTTTTCCTTCTTTCTTTTTCCTTCTTCCTTTTTCAGTTAGCCCTAACTAGCTAGCAAATTCAGTCGCATCCCCAGGCCGGATGCGTTCCAGGAGTTTTTTTGCATGCACATTTTTGATGCAGTCCAGTGTCCCCCCCAAACCCCCCCCCCCCTTTTTTTTTTTTTTTTTTCTCTTTTAAGCTTAAGGGGGGGGGGACACTGGACTGCATCAAAAAACGTGCATGCAAAAAAACTCCTGGAACGCATCCGGCCTGCATTTCTATGGTGTGAACTGGCCCTAAAAATAAAGCTAAGTGAGGAAATAAAGAAAAAAAATATAGAACCTGCTGCATTTTTCCTGCACTGGAACGCTGTAAAATGCATCAAAAATGCACCAAAAACACACTGCAACACAGTTATCCTTATTTTATTTTTTTTTATTTTTTTATTTTTCTTAAGCTTAAATAACTGTTGCAGTGTGTTTTTGGTGCATTTAGGTGCTTTTTTGATGCATTTTACAGCGTTCCAGTGCAGGAAAAATGCAGCAGGTTCTATATAATTTTTTTTTTTCTTTTTTTGTGGAACTGGAATGCACTGAACGGCAGGCACTGGTGTGAACTATGCCATTGAAAACCATCTACCCTATTTTCCATGTGTTTTTTTTTGATGCAGAAAAAAAACGCACTGGACTGCATGTGGTGTGAACTGGCCCTTACTGGTTTTTTTTTTTAATTTATTTATATTTGCATTGCCTAAATTCAAAAGCTTGCAAAGAGGGGAATTTCCACTTTGGCATCTTGGCACATGGAGATGTGTTTGGCAGCCGGTCACTTGGAGGAAAAATGAGCTGGAACAATGATCCAGTGATGGAGGACAATGGCAGAAGCACACAGACAAGGAACAATTATCCAGAGATGATGGGGCAGGCGGAGGCTCTGTCCCTCTCGCTGTATAAACAAATTGCACACATAATTGTTACAAGGTTGACATTAATGGTGGGGGGGATTAGAGATCATTAACCTGCCTCCTATGTACTCATTATATAATATTACATACACATAATGAT
This sequence comes from Lithobates septentrionalis, assembly GCA_037952835.1. Lineage (NCBI taxonomy): Eukaryota > Metazoa > Chordata > Amphibia > Anura > Ranidae > Lithobates > Lithobates septentrionalis. The sequence continues at coordinate 2,445,870 of JBBDGP010001696.1, read as the reverse complement.
AGTTGATCTATAAGTACATATTTGGTAAGGCTGAAAAAAGACATAAGTCCATCAAGTCCAACCTATGTGTGATTATGTGTCAGTATTACATTGTATATCCCTGTATGTTGCGGTCATTCAGGTGATTATCTAATAGGCTAGCGTATGCTAGCACATGATGTGAAACTTACCTTTTTAAAACGAAGCCCTCCAGCACCCGGTTTTATCTTCTGGCTTTGCGGGCTCCGGACGGGAGTCACTGTTTACGGCAGGGGGGTATGCTGTTCCTTCAGAGCGCATGTGCCGGTGTTGTCACCAGATACTACACCAAATAAATATCTCCTAAACAGTGCACATTCAGGAGATATTTCCAGTGCCTACAGGTAAGCCTTATTATAGGCTTACCTGAGGATAAAACATAAACTGCCTTTTACTACCACTTTAAATCGGCCATAGATGGATCAAATCCAGGGCGAATCAGAAGGGACTGGCCGAGATTTAATCCATCCATGGGCAGGCTGGTGGTACTGACGTCGATCCATCGATCGACTTCAGTACCACCAGCCTTTTGGGTTTTTTGCATGCAGCTATAACTGCCAGCAGTCGTCATTGTGTTGTGCCGGCAGGGAAGGCTCCCCACTGGCAGAACACAATAGTGCTGCGGGAGGGATCCCCCCCCCCCATCAACACTCACTGCATTGATGGGGAAATCGAGCGACTTTCATTCTCCTCCATGGTTGCTGGGAAAATTTATCCGATCATCTATGTCTTGCTTTAGTCCAGTACTATGGGAATGGACAATGCAGACGAGGTTCCTGCCCCAGTTGTGCCCCTCCTCCAGCATAGCCCCCTAGGTGCTGTGACCCAGCCATGGGAACTGGATTTCAGGTAACTATTCAGAATCTGCTACATCCCTCAGGGAAAATAAATTCCATTTCTGCGTGAAGTTTATTTTGGCAGTGATGACATCTGAACAGAACACTTCCTTTTCCCTGTCAATAGTCTATTCTAGAGCTGCTCAGAACATCACGTTTCCTCTACTCCATGGCATTCATCTCCATCTGTAGCACGTTGGGTTCAATGTGCTGGAGACAAAGTGACCCCCTCCCCCCCTACCAGGAGGTGACCCCCCTACCAGGAGGTGACCCCCCCCCTACCAGGAGGTGACCCCCTCCCCCCCCGCTACCAGGAGGTGACCCCCTCCCCCCCCCCCCCTACCAGGAGGTGACCCCCCCTCCCCCCCTACCAGGAGGCGACCCCCTCAACCCTACCTACTACTTTTTTTTTTTTTTTTTCCCCCCACACAAATAGAGCTTTCTTTTGGTATATAAACAAAAGTGACAATTTTGAAAAAAAAACAAACTATTTTTTACTTTTTGCTATAATAAATACCCTCCAAAAAAATGTAAAAAAAAATTTCTTCATCAGTTTAGGTGTATGTATTCTACTAAATATTTTTGGTAAAAAAAATCTCAATAAGCGTATATTGATTGGTTTGTGCAAAAGTTATAGCGTCTACAAAATGGGGAATAGATTTATGATTATTTATTATTATTATTATTATTATTATTATTATTATTATTATTATTATTATTATTATTTCAATTTTTTTACTAGTAATGGCTAGGTGATCAGCAATTTTTAGCGTGACTGCGACATTGCAGCAGACAGATCGGACACTTTTTTTTTTTTTTTGCCGCTTTTTTTGGGGACCAGTGACATTTATACAGCGATCAGAGCTAAAAATAGCCACTGATTACTGTATAAATGTCACTGGCAGGGAAGAGATTAACACGAGGGGGCGATCAAGGGGTTAAGTGTTCCCTAGGGAGGTGTTTCTAACTGTAGGGCGTACAGAGAGATGTGCTGTTCCTGATCACTAGGAACAGCAGATCTCTCTCTACTCCCCCGACAGGTGGCCAGCCACGCGCCTCGGCTCTGGCGTCGCCCCGCGGGCGCCTCCAATAGCTCTCAAAGCAGCTGACATACAATGATGGCGGTTCACGCAGACGTGCCAACCTGCCGCAGTACAACTGCGGCGGCTGGTCAGCAAGTAGTTGATTACAAGCAGTGTAAGTACCTGAATACGATCGAATTTTAGCCTCTAGCAGTCTCTGTACAGCAGAGCTGGAGTGTGACAGGAATAAGCAGCACAAGGAGCCAATCGATTCATGTGCTGATTGAAGGATAGAGCAGTACTGCTTCTCCTTTTCATTGTCCAGTCACAGGCTGGGAGCAGGTCCTGGGTTCAATGGAAGTCGGGGGGAGGTGGGGGGGAGAGAGTAATGATGGCCATCAGACTGAAAACACAGCGGAGGGTGCCATCTAACAACAAAACCTTTATTGTATGATCAAAGCAAAATGGTAACTCGCATGACGTGAAATTTCTGAAGGCATGTAGAGCATAAGAAATCAGGACATCTAGGGAACCCTGAAGTAAAGGCATCAAGTCCAGGGATTGTGCAGCACTGGCGCCAGTCTGGTAGGCATAGGAAGCTCAGAGCACGTCCAGATCGGGAGTAGACGACAGAAGAACCCAATGGATGATGTCAAATTCCAGGGGACATCCTGGGGCGTGGCTACGCATTTCAAGGACTTCCTGCCTCTTTGTCAAGCCTGACCAAGATTTTCTTCTGTCTCTCTGGAGGAGATCTTGTGAAAGAAGTTTACTGAAGTCTACCGCTGATAACCATTAGTCCAATAAACCACTTTTTATCCTTCCCAGTGGTTTTTTTCTTTTCCTCTGCTAGGAGACTAAGGAGGCTAAACGTACACTACTTGCACCAGACCTTTCCTTTTATGGCCATCAGACTAAGGTCACCAAGTGGCAAAAAAGTAATGCAGGGGAAATCTCTGGGCTGAAGGTGAATATTGCAGCAAAAGCTAGCTTTATTGTTTATCTTCTAATGGGCTCTTCATTTTATCTTAATTTTTGGCTCAAGGTCTGTTTTGACTCTTACAAAGAGCTTTATTGTTTGCTGGGAGATGAGTGCCAAGCACAACCTGTTTTCTAATTAGTTGTTTGTCGAAATTTGCTCTCATTATATAACTGGAGAGCTAACCCTTGCGCTGCTCTAAAGGTTTTATCAGAGAAACTTGAAAGTCCATCCACTATTTCTAAAGGAGATGGAATCCTGATGGTACCCACCCTGCAGCTGCATCCAACCACACACCGACCAACAGACAGCGAAAGACTGACTTCAACATCTTCTTTTTGCAATTTATTTAGCTCAATTGTCCTGGGTGGAAATGGCTAGAGGTACAGGTTACTACAAAACAGTTGCAAAAATCCACAAATTCTTTAGATGGGTGATTATCTCACTCTTTCTAAGGCCTCTGCCACAAACCAGCTTAGATTCCTTAGGTTCTTTTGACTACTGGTCAGCTGTAGGTCCTTTCTGGGGATCTGATTCGGCATGTGTGTATGTGCAGCGTGGTGGGGCAGCAGAACACTCGGAGTCCAAGTGTAGAAAACAGAACTATATTGAAATTGAAGTTCAGTGTAGCCAAGTCCTGGGCCTCTCCAGGCCTAAGGGTGACCTCCAGAGTTAGGGACAGCTGACCTCCTTCTATGCAGAGTGGGTTACGAGGCATGGTGGGTGCCACGCTATGTAGATTAATGGGCGCCAGACGCTTCTTGAATGCAAAGGGATTTTATTGTCTCTTAAATAGAACTGTGGGAAAGAGGGTTAGGGCCAGGACACCCTTTAGTAGTTGCAATGTTAATTGGCAGACTGAGACTTCTACAGGTAGACGGCCAAGCAGGGAAAGGCATCCAGCAAGACACCACATCTGCACAAGTAGGATTGCTGTCTCCAAAGGCAACAGCCTTGTAACAGTTTCTAACACAAGTTGTAACAAACTCCTTTTACTTAGGTTACAATCTCCTCTTGTAGATCTTCACTCAACTTCACTCAACAGAGCTCCCAGTCTCTCACTAGATTTGCTGATCCACTGCCACTGGATCCCCTGAGCGCTACCAATCATCTCACTTAGTATCTTCCTCAAGCATCACCCCTACGTTCCTGCTGGGTCCCTAGCTTGGCACTCAGATACTCCTCAAGCATCACCCCCATTGGCCTGCTTGGTCCCTGGCTTGACACACAATACTTCTCTGCAAGCGTCACCTCCACTGGCTTGGTCCCTGGCTTGGCACCTGCTGAAGTTTCCCAATTCTTCACTGTCCCCGGTTGGTGAGAACACTGCTCTTGTACTTGATTCAGCTGCTCGGTGGTCTCTGGTAATAAGGTGGATGGTCCCTCAGTGGTGACTACTTCCCCGCTACCCCTGTCCATGACAGGTTCTCCGGCTGGCAGAACCATCACTGCTGGTTGGACTGCAAGCCGCAGTCCCAACCCTACGCTGCTCTTGCTTCTGGATAGGCCCCTCAGACAGCCTAGCAGCCAGATTTCCCGGGGATAGGCCCAAGGCTTATGGCCTAGCAGCCTGGGGCAGTACAACACACGTCCACCCAGACAGCCGTCCAGGTGGCACAGAACCCTGATTACCTGACTCCACCCAAATAAATAGGTTATCCCAGCAGGCCAAGGGATCCAAGAAAATCCCTGCCTATTGGCTGAGACACGCAATCCATTCCTCATTTGTCCTTGCAATGCCCTTGTTTAATCAAATGTCACCAGGTACCTGGCCACCTAGCGACAGAAGAGAGAAGTGCTGATATTTCAGAATTGGGGTGAAATCATTTGACCTCCTAACAATTGGCCAAGGCAACTATTGCCTGGCAACTATATTGAAAAGCATCCCTGCCTAAACATCAGGGTGCTACATCAGCAATGCACAACAGCCCGGCAGGAAGGCAATCTGGCCAGGAGCACTCACAGGAGTAACTGCAATGAGTAGTAGCAGTAGGCTTCAGGTGTGCCAACAGCATCTGTCTCAAGGGGTGGAAAGTGGCCTGGTCGGTCCATACCTAAGTGGGGAGGCGTCCAGGAAGGAAGGCCCTGCATTTTTTGTACATGTATAGAACATTTTTCTGACATGAAACACCGTCCCTGACAGGTGATCTGTTTCTTTTCTAGCCACATGTGAAATGTGCACCAAACCCAGGAGCCAGGGTCTTAAATGGACTCTGCCTGACCTAAAATGGTTGCCAATCTACCACTGTCTCCCTTTGACCAAGGAAGCCATAAAGGAACGAAGTTCCTCTCGCCTTCCTCCTCCACCTACATTGCTGCTGGGGATGAGCACCACCTGCAATGGAGAAAATAGCACCTGAACCTCTTTGACGTTCGCCAAACCCTGCTCAAACCAAACCAAGGGCAGTTAAGCTCCTCACTAAATGAGAATCGTGGATTCATTCTGATTTGAAGGGTAGGCGTAAAATTTCAGCATTAACCTAATTTTAGTAAGAGTATCTTTAAACCTCTTAATCACTAAGTCTGCATGTGATACTACCTTAGAAGGCAATTAGACACATCAGGAGCTTTTTTTTTTTTTTTTTTTTTTTTCTCTAAGAACAGATTTGTGCAATTTGTGAAGTATCATAAATTTTTTTAAGAGGTATGATTTCCCACATTTCCGGATAACGTGACTCTTGACCTATATTCAGTGAAATCAAAATAAGCAAATCTGCAATCTTTTCATTTTTCATAATTTTCTTGGTAAAACCACGCTTTAGGGACTTTATTTTTTTTTTTTTTTTTTTTATGACTGAAAAGCGCATAGTTTTAAACCCAAATTTTTGTTCAACAGGTGGTCTGCATGAGAGCTGATGGTGGGTCATGGATCTTCAGATCACCAGAGAATATTTCCAGTTTGTGATGAGCTCAGTTAGATCTGTAAACCCACCAGGTCATTGGGCTGCTGTTATTGGCTCCCTTGCGCTAAGATTACACATCATCACTTAGACCAAAAAGTTGGCTTTAAATTTATTTGGCTTTCCATTTTATATTATGTGTTCTCCCCTCCTTGCAGAATGTGGAAGGCCTCAGGTGGCGAACCGGATTATGGGCGGGCAGAATACCCAGGATGGTCAGTGGCCATGGCAAGTGAGTCTACGCCTCAACGGACAACACTTCTGTGGTGGATCCCTTATCAGTGACTCCTGGGTGGTCTCCGCTGCCCACTGTATTAAGAGGTTGGTGATAATAGCAAAATCCTTTTAGCTGGGGTAATATGTAAAAGTGTTCTGCTGAGCTGAATTTTGGCCCCAGCTCTCACTGTGACATTTGTGGCCCCGGCTGTCACACTGATATTTTTCTGGGGGCTAGCTGAGCATTTTATATGTATGTATGTATGTATGTATGTATCTTTTACTGCTTCTATATATGACAGCGGCACTCCCTGCATCCCTAGCAACCGGTGGGGGGTGGGGGGGGGGGGGGGGAACCACTCTATGCCACTTGTTTCTCATTCTTGCTGTAGGATGTGCTACAACAAAAGTGACGTTAAAAAAAGAAAAAATGTTGCTGCTGAAATTGTCCACAAATGCCATGTCATGGCTTCTTTTTAAGAATAAAATCAAAGGCGGATCTCTCCAGGGGTCCCCCCAAAATATATACTAGACTACGTATTCTGGGGGACCTTTTTTGGAGGGGTCTGTGCGTTTTATTTTTTTAATAGAAGCCAGAAGGGAAATGTTATTTCCAGCCAAATTTAAAACCGCTTTCCCAAACTTGCTACACCCCGCCAAATAAATTTTAAAAAATATATATTCTCCAGAGCAGTGCCCCCTCCCCCATGCAACTTTATGACAACTCTGTCTCTAAGCCCAGAAAATTGGCACTTTGATTTGGCAGTTTAGGATTCCATTGATTTTTACCAGAGTTTAGGGTCTGCATCCAAACTTCTTTGAAGATTACCAAACCCAGGGCAATTCAGCTCACCCTAATCTTTACCGATACATTCTATTACCCTTGATCTTAGCAAGCATGTAAATGGGCTAAACACAAACCAAGGCAAGGTGTTTGACGAACAGACACAATGCTATCTTGTGACAACTCTTTGGCTATTGGCCCAGAAAATGGGCACTTTTGGTTTGAAAGATTCAGCTGGCATTGACTTCAACAGAGTTTGGGTTTTGCATCTGAATTTCTTTGAAGATCAAAAAACCCTGCTTGAACCAAACCCAGGGCAGTTCATCTCATCCCTAATCACTACCCATAAGTCTTATTACCTTTTTAAACTTGGCAAGCATGTAATTGGGCTAAGCGCAAACCAAGGCGAAGTTTGTGGAAGGGGGGTTAAGGTGTTTGTAGGCTCGATTTGGGGGTTACCAATGGAGGATAGTTGATTTCTTGTGTATTGCTACCCCTCAAGGAAGTCATATCTGGATGGGGTGTAGGGTGATATGGGATACTGCAAACTTGCTGTAACGTATGTGATGGTGGAGTCTGACATATAGAGGTAGGCTTCTCTTACTCCTCTGGCTCAAGTGCCACAACTGAGACCTTAATGCACATGCAGTTAAGAGCAAATTGGGGGGGGGGGGCGTGTAGAGCCCCTCAGGCTGGGAACTACTCCAGTAGGACAAGAACCTTGGCTGCTCCAAGCCTCAAACTATCTGTACTCTTCAGCCACCTGCTGGGCCTGCCTCCCCAACGATTGGCTGAGGCACAGGAAATGTTCAGGCTGTCCATTTGTCTCGCCCAACCTCCTATGTTCCAGAAGCCTCCAGAAAGCAGGGGAGAGCAATCAAATCTGCAACCTGTGATATCCAGAACAGCTGAAGGCAATCAACACTGATTTGCTCCACTGATTACAAAGGAGCCAAAAGAACTAAATTCACCGAACACCCTAGAAACCTAACCTAGGAGGGTGCTACACTTGACTAACCCTGAGAACTTCTAGGTAAAGGAGAAAAAGACAGAAGCAAACTTAATTGTTGCAGTAGTTTGCACAGGTGTCTCTTATTTTTGGATGGGGGTGGGGTGATCTTAAAGTCATGAAGATTATTCAAGACTCCTCTTTTGGTTGAATTGGCATGGCTTTTCTGAGCACTCAGCTGTGTCTAGGAGAGCCCAATAGACTTTAAACTCCATTGGGTGCTCGTATGTACACCAAACCTTTTCCGTTATCCTCTTTGCTTTAGTCCTGCATGTTCATTATTACTTTTGCGATTTACATTAATTGGTTACAATATTGCTGCATTTGCTGTTATTTTCTTTTTCTTTTAATTACAGTACTGTGACGACCTCCACACTCACCATCCACCTGGGCTGTTATCAGCTTTCTAAACCAAATTCCCATGAGATTTCTGTTAAGCCGAAAAGATTCATAAGAAATCCTATTTATACAAACGTGGGCTCGTTGGGGGACATCAGCCTCATTGAGCTGGAGACTCCGGTCAACTTTACCGCATTCATCCTCCCAGTCTGCCTCCCTAACGACAATGTGGACTTCCCCATGGGGATGTACTGCTGGGCCACCGGCTGGGGCAGCATCAGGTCTGGAGGTAGGTTATGTTCCAAAATAATTGTAATATACTCCGCTATTTATTATCAATGTATTTCCAGATCCTAATATCCATTCTGATAGCTGGTTAATTTTCAAACTTTTTGGTATAGACTTCAACTGCATTAGTTACTTTTTAAAGAAATTTTCTTGTCAGAAATCATTTCTTTTAAAGTATACATATAGCCAAAACCTTTTTATTGGGTTTTTGATGGAATAGTGAAGTGTCCGTTTAGTCATGGCTGTCTGTGTACCATTGAAGGTCATTTCTGTTCACTTCCTGCCCTGGAGATGCAACAGGACATGAGACAATCTCCTAAGCAGAGAGGAATTTCCTTTGGTTGTCCCCAGAACAGGTGTCCCCATTGGAAGATTTCCCTCACCTTTTGTACTCGGGACAACGCTATAAAGATTTGAATCTGCCCTTGCTCCCTTTCCAGATGACAACAGTCACCAGGACAAATGGAGGGCTAAATATCCCCAATGGGGACCCTACAGCAACACAGACGTTACATGTACAAAGGGGTTGATTTATAGACATGTGCAATTCGTGTTGTTTCAAATTTTAGTTTTTAACAAATTTCGACAAATTCGTTCATTCGTAAATATCCGAATTAACGAAAACCCGTTTAACAAATTTTCTGAATATTTGTAAATTCAAAAGTCGAAAATCTGAAATATGAACTTGACTATTACTAACTATTAAATTATAAGTATTGGAATTTTTTTTTCAAATTTGGCTGTTGGTGAACATAACGAATACAAATTTATCCAAAATAATAAATGCCGTATCTAAACAAATGGAACAAAACAAATGAATAATTAATAATATAAATGTATTTATTATTATTTATTCCGTTCCATTTGTTTTAGATGCGGCATTTGTTATTTCAGATGATTCGTAACTTTAGATAAATTTGTATTTGTTACGTTCACTGACAGCCAAATTTGAAAGGAAATTCCAATACCTATAATTTAATAGTTAGTTATTGTTATTCTTTCAGATTTTCTTATTTTAGAATTTACAAATTTATGAACTGCGATCATAACAAATGACCCAAAAAACGCTGCACAATTTTTACCACGGGCGACAATCGGGCGACAATCGCTGTGGTTCGGGCCACGATTCAGAACGGCAAGATGTAAATGGAGCCAAAGTATTATCATTATTATTATTATTATTATTTTTTTTTTTAATTGTTGAACATAAAAACTATTTATTTACAGTGAGTCTCCAGAGCCCCCAGACCCTGCAGAAGGCCCAGATCCCCCTGATTGACACACAGACCTGCGACTCGCTCTACCATATCAATTCCGATGTGAGCAGTTCTGTTCCCATAATCCTGAGTGATATGATCTGTGCCGGGTATAAAGCAGGTGGCACAGACTCTTGTCAGGTGAGTCTTCTGGATTGGTATCAAAAGAGCCCAGAATTTTCCACTTCTTAATAAGTGAATAAACAGTACTGACTGGCATATACAAGGCTTTGGGTATCTTTTTTTTTTTTTTTTTTTTTTATATTCTTTTCCATCTTTATAAAGCTCCCTTACCTTGTTACGCGGGTCTTTTCTTTTCTACCTCCTTCATTGCTCAGTATCTAGCCTGCTTAGTGCATCCATGTGAGCACTAACAAACTCATTGACTATTTTATACACAGACACTAATTGTGATTTAAAAAGCTACAAATGTGCGAGATTAACATTTTAATTGCCATTTTAACCTGTAAGTGCGACCTTCTGTGTCTGTACCAACATTCCAGGGTATGTAAACTTTTTATCAGGGCCATTTGGGTGATTTCTGTTTATCATTATGATTTAAAAGGGATCCTAAAATCTATGTGATAATAAATGGCTTCATGTAATTGCTAGCCTTAAATGAAAGACAGTTTTTTGGCATGATCGGTCATATTTTTAATATTAATGCCAAAATTTCACAACTGTAGTTTTATAGTTTGTAAAATCGTATAAAGACCTCAGTCCATCCAGTTCAACTTTTGTGGGTGTATATGAGTGTGTATGTATTTATCTGTTTACCATTTTCCATATCCATGTATATTTCATATGAAGACCCCCTTCCTCGCCACCAGTACATGCACCCCATAAGGACCAGTAAAAAGATGTTTCTTAGGCTTCTTCCTTCTTTCTTCTTCTCTGGCACTGGGCAGTCCTCAGAAATGCAGAGAGAGCCACTGACATAATGATGTTCATGTCATTCTCTGCGTTGGTGTACTGTGAAGACAGGGCTCCATTGTGGGGTAGGTCCATGACTAAGTTTAGAAAAAATAAGGCTTCATTCAGCCTGGATGATGGACTGACCTGAATGGCAGAGCAAATGAGTCTACGAAGGACAGCATCCATGAGGAGAGGAGTATTGCAGCCAGAGCTGCTTATGAATTTACAAAATGGCTTTGGGATTATTTAAAAAAATGTAGATCGCGTTAAACTTTAAGGTCAGTTTATTTTGTAGTGGAGATGTGTCCATTAAATTTTTACACTTTTACAAATGGAAGATGGTGGTTCACTAACTCAATTTTTGCCTCACATACAGTGTGTGTTTTTTTTTTTTTTATCCTTCCAGGGTGATTCCGGGGGCCCTTTGGTCTGCTCCGAGGGTGGACAGTGGTTCCTAGCCGGGCTGGTGAGTTGGGGAAATGGTTGTGGAGAGGTAGACCGCCCTGGGGTATACACCCGACTAACAACCTATCAGGCCTGGATTAAGCAGAATGCTCCTGAGACAGAGAAGAACATGGTGGACGTCAACTTCACCGGCACCGTGAACAAAGAGGCTTACCTGAGCAAAGGTCAAAGTGGGACTAACCGAGCTACATTTCCCAGAATGTCAATATTGGCTTTAGTAATAGCTGTTTTAATTATTTGTGTATTATTATGATGGTATGACTGATTAGCCACACTTAACCTCCAGTTTTGGGCCTTTGGAGGAATTTATGGAAACCTTTCCTGAGAGATGCATTCTGCAATGCAAAGGTTTTTTTTTCTGATGACTTCCTAGTTTCAACACCTTGATCCAGATTAAGTAGGCATATATGAGCTTCTGACCTTCTGAAGACTTTAAACTCCATACCTGTTCTATATCAGAAGCTCAAAACATCAAAGCCAGGGAACAGTATAACTGCCAGGCTTGCAGAATGTTCATAAGGGGTCAGCAGTGGCAACTGTTACATTTCTATCTTCTGTATCTGCAGTTATTTAATATTTGTCTTGTTGTGTGTTTTTTTTTTTTTTTTTTTTTTTTTTCTTTCCTTGTGTAAAAGAAAAAGGTCAATAAAATATTTTTATTTGTGCTTTGACATCTTTATTACATTATTGGCTTGCTGATTTCTATGTGTTTTCAGTATTAGGAAGCACACGAGTGAGTATTAGCAAATGAACACTCGTTCTACAGTGTGTAAAATCATTCCACCAGAAAGGTTTTCAATCCCATCTCAGGCTTATTCTTTCAACCAACCTTTTTAGAGGTTATTGTTCCCACCACAGTCATCTAAACACATACTGTAGACTGAGGCTATTTTGGGTGGAGGCGAGTTTACTAGAACAAAACCCACTCAGTTTGAAAATAAACTTGCAAACTCCATGCAGTTGCACACCTTGTGGGCAAATTTTAGATCCAAACCCTTATCCAGTGTGCTGCCGAAAACTTTCTAAGGTCTGGGGTGAGGTGGTAGATCGTGGACCAAAGGATCCTGAGACGCTGGCTGGGGGTTTCTGGTAAATCTCAAGTTTTTCCACCAAGAAGAGAGGGAGGTGGGGAGCACTTAAGTAGATAAATTCAAAAACAAGAATGCAGTGCTTCCACAATAAAAGGAAAGTGGGTCAAAATGAACTTACAACTGTGGAGGCCCAACTATAGGTGAACACACGGCCTTCCTAGTGCACTGATGGAGAAGACCTGTCTCCATCAGTCAGTGTGATCGCTCTCTCTATGCCCCGGGCATTCCAATCCTGGGTGCTTTTTAGGGGGTTCTCAGGTGGGTGAAATAAGTAGTCAGCGTAAAAAGGGCTTGTATGGCAAAGGTGATAACATTGGTGTTGATTATCAGCTTGGGGAATATTCTTTATTGGCCATTAGGCTGAATCTAGAGCTTGTGACAGTGATGTCATGTAGGTGGATCACCTTAAACTGAGGAAGTGGCAATTTAAAGCCACAAAATGAGTTTTAATTGGATGTTTTACCAAAGCAGACGATTCGTCCTATCTTTTGAACAACCACATCGGCCGCCTCTGCCAATCGAACTAACTATGGGCCCTTTTTTTTTTTGCACTGACTATTTCTACTACCAAATGCTTTTCCCTTCAATTTAGCTTCTACAGGACCAAATTTTGGAGACTTTTTAGCATTATTTTTTTCCAGAATGTTTTAGATCTGGTTAGAAATTAACGTGAAAGTCCTAATTTTCTCAAGAAATTTGCATAGGGTTTTTTTTTTTTCATCCTGTCCCATCAATGAAAACATGTTCAGTTCCACCCATTGGGCTCTTGTGGACACAGGCCATGGACTGATAGCAGAGAACCAGAGTGATATGGGGCAGTATGTAGCAGCAGCTCTCTAGTAAGGGGCTGTTTTAGAACAGGGATGATCTAAGGCAGTGGTTCTCAACTCCAGTCCTCGGGACCCACCAACAGGCCAGATTTTAAGTATTACCTTGGGGAGTTGCAGACTAGAATCCTGCAATCACTGAGCAGCAAGTGATATCACCTGTGATGTATTTCAGCTATCTTGCAAACCTGGCCTGTTAGTGGGTCCTGAGGACTGGAGTTGAGAACCACTGATCTAAGGTCTAATCATATGACTACTTACAGCCCACGCAAAACTCCATTTCTGCCTCAGGTGTGCACGTATGGCGGGTCCTAAATCCATTGATCACCTTGCATTAGGCCCACTGTCTTCCGTGTGGTGATAGGTCTTTAATAGTTTGCTGAAGCCCATCTGATAGGGGGGGGGGGCCCAAGTCACCTGTCGTGTGCTACACGGAGAGGATCAGCTCCTCACCAGCAAGAGAAAGACCTCATCCCCTATCCACCACCTGAGCTAACCCAACAAAGTTTGCACTAGGCTTGTTTCTCTAGGATTCTTTTTGCCACTGTGTGTTTCTTCATGAGATGAACCAGTCAAGCACTATGGACTAATGGGGTGCTGTGCCATCCTACACAACCAATGGTAACAGACATCCAATTCAATCACTCCAAAGCAATCAGACTCAGTACATCTATATTTTATTTGTGACAATAGTAACAGGCCATATTAAAAGAATACGTTATTTCTCAGTAGTAAGAAAGTTCCTCCTTACATGGCAATATACCTCTCCAGGACCTGGTATCAGAGGTGCCCATCCATGAAGTTGGCAGAATAGACTTAAGTCCTTTAGCCCTTTTTTTTTTTTTTTTTTTTTCCCACCAGGCTTCAGCCTCTGAACACTGGCTAAGCTTCACCCAGACTGTATAGAGAATCCTGCCAGGAAGGATGTGAACTCACCTCACCTTCTAGGAGGACTTTAGTAATTAGAGTTGCTTTCTTATGCCGCGTACACACGGTCGGACTTTTCGTCTACAAAAGTCCAACGGACGCTGACGGACTAAAGCTGGCTGGTAATCCGATCGTGTGTGGGCTTCTCCGGACTTTCAACGTACTTTTTTAGCCTCAAATCCGACGTACTTTAGATTTGAAACATGCTTCAAATCTTTACTTCGTAACTACGACGGACCCCGAAATCCGCTCGTCTGTGTGCTAGTCCGACGGACAAAAAGCCACGCTAGGGCACCTATTGGCTACTGGCTATGAACTTCCTTATTTTAGTCCGGTGTACGTCATCACGTACGAATCCGTCGGACTTTTGTGTGGTCGTGTGTAGGCAAGTCCGTTCGTTAGAAAGTATGCCGCAAGTCCGCCGCAAGTCCGCCGAAAGTCTGCCGGAAGTCTGTCGGACAGGCTGTCTGACTTTTGTAGACGAAAAGTCCGACCGTGTGTACGCGGCATTAAAAGTGTATCTCTAACTGCTAATTTTCACATACAACATTCTCCAGAGTTTACTCATGCTTGTGCAAAAAACATTTAGTGAGCATCAGTTCTGTGGACAGAAGCTCCTTGGTATTGGGGGGGGGGGGGGGGTCAGAGGACACCTTTCTCATTAGCAGGGCGTTTCTGTCCACAGAACTGATGCTCCATGATGTTTTTGGATCAAAGGGGATTTGGTCAACGTGTTGGAGTTGACAAAAAGGTTACAGAAATTCAAATAACCCATATTCACAACTGTGTGGAGCAGAAAAGCATCTCAGTGCATAACATTTTGAACCTAGAAGTGGATGGGCTACAACAGCAGACGACCATGCTGGGTTCCTGTAAGCCAGGATCAGAAAGCTGAGATGGACACTAGAAAAATGTTGCCTTGTCTGAAGAATCTCCATTTCTGCTGAGGCATGCAGATAAGACAATCAATATATCTGAATCCAATATGTAGTAAGGGGGCAGGGTTCTGTGGTGTTCATCATATCTTCCATATTTCCCTCCTCACAGGGTGCCAAGCAAGGGTCACATGAGAGGCCAAGCCTAGGGTGGGTTCTTCCAACTATGCTAGGCACCTGTAACAGGATCACTTTACACACAAGGGTACCTTTTACTCTTGTGCCATTTTCATCATTGCCCTGGGACAAGGCTAAGGCTGCTGTGGAGGAATACTTGATCTTAAGGTAGGCCTCTACTTTTACAGATGAACGTACGCCATGTACACTTGCACCGGAACTGTTCTCTAGTTAACTTTTGGGTCCCCGTGACAATGTACACCTTTCTGTAACTTGCAATTAAGAGGGACACAGTGAGCCTTGTCCACATCCACTTGTCCAGCACATCATCAGTACCTCAATCCCAGTAACAGTATGGGCCTCTCCGTGCACATAGGGTGGACTCCATGCTGGCACTTCACTTAACTCTTCTGTACCTGGGTATAGGCTGGGGGCATCTGCAGTGTGAGTCTTCTCCCATGGCTGTGGGAGACGGACAGCTCACGGGGAGGGTACCAACAACAACCCTCTTGCAAGAGGCTAACCCACCTATCTCAGGCACACGTTTATCGACAAGTTCTGTTAGCCTAGGTAGTCCTAGTGTCTTCATGCCGTACTACTCTCGTATTGATGTCTTCATACCCCAAGTGCCAGATACTTGCATTACACCCCTTTAGTAACTTCAGACCAGATGGGAACAAGTTTTCAGAACTGTACTTGAAAAAGTGCAAAATGCATTACAGAATATGCAAGTGAAGGCGCAAAGAACTGGCGATAACAACAATAACAACAATAATAAGAACGAAGGGATAGGGGACAAACTGAAATGTTTCCAGTCTCACATTACATTAAATGGATAGATAATGTCCACATGTATATGTCCAAAGTGGAGAAATTGAATATCTCATTAACATATATAGGGTACGGTCTCACTGTCATGTGGACATGAGGAGTTCAAGGGTCCAGTTAATAATGATAGGTCCACGAGCAGGGCTGCCTTCATCAAGAAGTGAAACCACATTCCAATCCTAAGGAAAAGCAAAAGAGAGAGGCGCCTCTGGGTGCAGACTAAAAACAAGGTTTATTTCATAAAAAGGTAATGATCATCAAACTCACATGTTGAAGGTCGTCAGTAGGCATAAAATAGTAATCAATACTGAGGAGGACATCATCCATCAAAGGTTCAAGACAGTCAAAAACAACTCCTAGCAGGGGGCTCTGCCTGTGTGTGAGGAGAGGTACCGCTGAGATGTGAGGCCGGCCGCAGCGGTGACAAGTCACAGTACTAGGTGGAGAGCATGGAAGGCTGTAAACATCCGGCGAGGAGTGATGACGTCATGAGTCGAGCGACGCGTTGCCGGGCGTACGGGCTGTGATGACGTGACAGCCGCGCCCCTTCATCAGGCATTAGTTCAGAGATCTTCCTAGCTGAGCTGTTGTGTTCTGACAGGGGGACGGCCCCTGCCAGAACACTCTGATTAGCGCTCTCTGCCATTGGGTGAGAGCACTGATTGGGAGTCGGACGCATGCTGGTTTTCCAGACCGACATACACTCGGACAGAATGTCAGCCAGTTTTTTTTTTAACCGGCCTGTGTATATGGAGCTTTACTCAGGCTATGTGCTGCCCTGGCATACCTTCAAAGGTAGAGTCCATGTATAATACAAAGTCCATCTTTTCTTTGGGTGAACCCCATGTTCTGATGACCTTTACATTGTTGTCATGGTAAGTGACATTATTTTGCTTCTCATCAGTGCTGTTCTCTGCTACTTTCCCATATGGGCACTGAGCCCTGGGTCTCTGAGGACATGTAATCTCTACTCACATGGTCCCCCCTCCTCTTGAGCCTTTTTATGGGCCCTGGGCCTCTCCACTCTGGACCACTGCCCCTCTTTTATAACATAAGATCAGTGGATCGGACCTAGAAAAAAAAAAAGCCCAAAAAATCAAAGAGCCTGGAAAGCATTAACTTTTACCAATCCGGCTTTACCTAATTTGCAGCCAACATATTTGTTCAATTATTGGAGACAATAGGATTACTTATTATTAGACATATGTAAGGCAAATATACATCACTTGAGGTACCAAGTCCTGTACTGAGAAGTGAATTGAATGGCTATATTAGTTTATACCATGGATTGTACACAGCATTGTGTCTGAAGGCATTGTGTGATTCTGCTCCAGATAAAGACTGGTGGACAGATCCATAGAGTGGATAATGACTGTGTTCCTAAGTGGTGTCATTTTTCAGAGGACGTGTAACGCCAATGTTTATCTCCAATAATTACAAGGATTCAGAAGGAAAGAAATTCTGCTCCTACACCAGAAAGCCTCCAGTCTCCATCCACCTGGAGAGGAAACACTACTTAGTGGTCTAATTCCATGACAGAGGAGCACTGAGTCACATACAGGTAACTTTACTGTGTGTTATCGGTACATAGATCGCCTTCCTGACTCTCACACAGGCTTGTCTACTACAGATCTACTATCTCTAGAACATCTACCTGACTCTTCCATAGATATCTACTGCTGATCTACTTTTTCCACTACATCTCTCTCACATAGATAACTACTGCAGATCTACTATCTCTAGAACATCTATATATATCTCTCACATAGATGCGTAACTACTGCAGATCTGCCATCTCCACTACATCTACATTCCTCTCACATTGAAAACTACTGCATATCTACTATCTCCATTACATCTGCATGACTCTTGCATAGATAATTACTGCAAATCTACGATCTTCAATACATCTACATGACCCTACCATAGGTAACTACAGCAGATCTACTGTCTCTAGAACATCTACATGACTCTTTCATAGATAACTACTGAAGATCTATTATCTCTAGAACATCTCTATGACTCTTCCATAGATGACTACTGCAGATCTACTATCTCTAGAACATCTACTGTACATGACTCTTTCATAGATAACTACTTCAGATCTACTACCTCTAAAACATCACCATGGCTCTTCCATAGATAACTAGAACATCTCTTTGACTCTTCCATAGATGACTACTGCAGATCTACTATACCTAGAACATCTCTGTGGCTCTTCCATAGATAACTACTATCACTAGAACATGTACATGACTCTTTCATAGATAACTACTGAAGATCTGCAATTGCTAGAACATCTCCATGACTGTGCCATAGATAACTACTGCAGATCTATTATCGCCAATACATCTCCATGACCCTTCCATTGATAACTACTGCAGCTCTAATATCTATTAGAACTATGACTCTTCTATTGCATAACTTCTATTCCTGCATATATTCTCTACATCCACATGACTTGCATAGATAATTACTGCAAATCTCCAATCTCCAATACATCTACATGACTTTTCCATAGATAACTACAGCAGATCTACTGTCTCTAGAACATCTACATGACTCTTCCATAGATGACTATTGCATATCTACTATCTCTAGAACATCTACTGTACATGACTCTTTCATAGATGACTACTGCAGATCTACTACCTCTAAAACATCTCCATGGCTCTTCCATAGATAACTAGAACATCTCTATGACTCTTCCGTAGATGACTACTGCAGATCTACTATATCTAGAACATTTCCGTGGCTCTTCCATAGATAAATACTATCACTAGAACATGTACATGACTCTTTCATAGATAACTACTGAAGATCTGCAATTGCTAGAACATCTCCATGACTGTTCCATAGATAACTACTGCAGATCTATTATCACCAATACATCTCCATGACCCTTCCATTGATAACTACTGCAGCTCTAATATCTATTAGAACTATGACTCTTCTATTGCATAACTTCTATTCCTGCATATATTCTCTACATCCACATGACTTGCACAGATAATTACTGCAAATCTACAATCTCCCAAACATCTACATGACTTTTCCATAGATAACTACTGCAGATCTACTATCTCTAGAACATCTCATTGGCTCTTCCATAGATAACTACTATAACTAGAACATCTACATGACTCATATAAGTATTTCTCTATTTGTAGAACATCTTGTTGACTCACATACAGGTGTATATACTACCTGTATATACTAGTACAAGCTCCTTGCTCTCACATAGGTATCTTTTAGTATTTGTAGTACATCTTCCTGATTCTCCTACAGATCTCTATATTACCGGTAGTACATCTACTATCTTTACTATCTGTAATTTATCCTCTACTATCTGTACTTTCTGTAGTGAATCTTACTATCTCTTATGACTCGTCTCCATATCTTACTTTCTCATCAAGTTTCCCCTTCTGCTTTCAAAGTTAAGTAATCAGGGTGTGACAAATCTTGGCAGAATCATGGGGAATTTTGCTAAGAAACTGCTACTATCTGCCTATGACCAGCTTACCCATGGGAATCTAAGTTGAGTGACACTCATCTTTCTCTTATCACAGGTCTTCTTCTCACCAGCTGCTTTCATGAAGCCCCCAATGAAAATCTTTCTTCTCACATCTGCCCTGATCACAGGTGAGTGTACAGTATGTTGGAGAGAACTTCTGCAATTAATAATTCTCTGCTGGTTCTATCTGGGTTGTTGTAGAAAGTTTAGACAGCAGGACAGGTATAGTTTAAATAAGAATTACAGGTACACGTCATTTTCCATCGTGAGATCAGTCCAGCTTGGAGCAATGTAACTATGTATATGCTAGGAAAGGGAGGCATGGGGCAACTCCAACAGGGCGATCAAGATCATCTACTGTACACATGTGAATGACACCTATCCACTCTGGTTTTCTCCTTTCAGAAAAAGCATTCGGCAGGGAGGATTGGCATGTACCTACAGGTTGTCCTAACCAAATTGGGCATTGGACCACATATGCTCTAGTGGATTAGAGTGCTTTATGAAGCTGAATAGTGCCCAGTCTTGGCCGTTCCCAACTAGGAATGGGACGAGATAGGGCTGCCCATTGTTGCCGCCTCATTTATGCACTGACTCTTGAGCCCTTGCTCAACAAAACTAGATTAAATCCTCACATCCACAGAGTTTGCATAGGAACCATGGAACATAAATTCTCAGCCTACTCGGACAATGTCCTGTATGGACCCTAAAATACTGGCAGAACACTAACATTTAATCAACTATCATACTTTAAAATTATGTACAGTATATAACATACCTGTGGCATCCCTCTAGAAGGTGGAAATCATTTTATAGACATCACCACTCCACTGATCTCCACTAGCTTCTGGGTCCCATGCGAAAAGATGTCCTGTTGCATTGTGAACACAGGAGGTTGGCAGCTGGGCACCATTCAGAGAATGCTTTGCATTTTCTAAATTAATTCAAAGCCTTCTCTGATTGGACATGGTGGAGATCATGACATCATCACCCCACCACTCTACCTTGTCCATTTAGAGAATGCTTTCCATTCACTGAGAAAATTCAAAGCATTCTCTGAATGGTGCCCTTGCCGAGTGGACGACCTTATGTGTTCAGAATGCACCAGAACAGCCACTTGTGGTCTTGATACCACACTTGGAATGCTGCTCAAAGCCAGAGACCGAGCTCCCACGACCCTCAGATGAGGGGTGCAGGCTGCCAAAAAGCCCATCCGAGACAGGGCATGCATGAAAACAAGAAAGCGCCGCTCTCACAACCAGCCACTGAAGTATAGACATCAAGATGGCTTCAGTCTATGAGTCTCGCCTACCCATCAGGGCTTAATCTCAGGGTGGAGGCTCATAGGTTAAAGCTGTCTTGATGTCTCTATATCTGGTTGGGAGAGCTGCACTTTCTTGTTTTCAGGACAGCAGCTTGGCTCAGAATCTAGTGGAGATCACCGGAGTAGCGGTGTAGTAGAGGTGTGTACTACAGTGATTTCCAGCTTCCAGAGGAATCCCACAGCTATGGTAGATACATTGGTCCAAGCTGAAACAATGTAACTATGTATAAATATACCATACCTGGATTTTTTTTAAGCTTGTTCGTACAGTGGTGGTTAGATGTTGAGCAGAGCAGTACTTCCTGCATAATATTGCGAGACAAGGGACCTTTCAACTGGGCCTGGGGAATAATCAAAAAAAGTGAGATATAAAAAAAGTTTTTATTTTTCGCATTTGTGTTGAGGCTTTAAAGCCCAGAGTTGATGTCTCACAACATTTTATCTCTTTATAGCAGCCTTTCTCAACCTTTTCAACACAGAGGAACCCTTCAAATAGTTCTCCGGTCTCTGGCAACCCCTGCTAAAAATTAGAAATCTACAACTCATGATACATTAGTGTGGTGGTCAGTGGGAAGAATGGTCCTTACACTTGTGGTCATTGGGAAGAATTACCTCCTTACAGATAGTTAAAAAGATCAATGGTGTCAGTGGAAACTTATCTTAGATGGCAGAATTCACCCAATGCTGAAGGAACCCCTAGCAACCTCTGGAGGAACCCTGGTTGAGATTCACTGCTTTATAGTCTTGTACCCCTTGCATTTTATGATTTGTGATTTTGTTTTAATGTGTTAAAGTAGCTTTATATTAAAATTGTGCCATCGTCATCCAGTGCTCTGTACTTGCAGAGCTGAGTAACAGCCACGCCCTTCGGCTCAAGTGTCCTCACACAGAGATAGAGGGCATGTCTGGCTGATTACCGAGTGCCCTGGGTCTAATTTTGGTACCTATTAGACTACACAATCATATTTACACACATTGCACAACTTCTATAAAAAGAAAGTGGAAAATGGAATGAATGTCTGACCATTTCTGTAACTTTTATTGGGATCCAGGTAAAAAGGTAAATACTGTGTTGGAATACATATAAGGGGATATATACATATAAGGGGACTGTTTTCGAATTTTAGTAATCGGACATGTTGGAAATTTTTTGAAAAACTATCGATTTTCTAATCAACAATGGGAGAATCGTACGAGAAATGTAATCGAAAAAGAAATTTGCATGTGCAAGAAAAGAACATTCCCCAAAAGAAAAGAAGATTCCCAGCTACGAAAATTCTTTTCTGTAGCGAAATTGAAGGCTTGGTTGGTCGAATTTCAAAATCAATGGTGGCACCAATCGGACCACTAAACGCACAAATTTTCTGATTTTAAAAAAGAAAATCCTTTCAAAATTTGACCATGTATGGCCAACCTTAGTCCGTAGGGTTCAATATTGAGTTGGCCCACCTTTTGCAGCTATAACAGCTTCAGCTCCTCTGTGGAAGGCTGTCCACAAGGTTTAGGAGTGTGTCTATGGGAACGTTTGACCATTCTTCCAGAAGAGCATTTATGAGGTCAGGCACTGATGTTGGACGAGAAGGCCAGGCTCGCAGTCTCCGCTCTAATTCATCCCAAAGGTGTTCTATCGGGTTGAGGTCAGGACTCACCCTCCACCCCAAACTCGCTCATCCATGTTTTTTGGACCTTGCTTTGTGCACTGGTCCAAATCATTTGGTGGAGGAGGGATTATGATGTGGGGTTGTTTTTCAGGGGTTGGGCTTGGCCCCTTAGTTCCAGTGAAGGGAACTCTTAAAGCGGAGTTCCGACGAAAATTATTATTATTTTTTTTTAATTGATCCTAGCATTATTACAAATGAAATACAAAAACGATTATACAATGATCATGATCAATTTTGCAAAAATATAAATTTCTTACTCGGATAATTTCTGCCTCCGTTTGTAGCTGTTGCCATCATGATTGTGGGCATGTGAAGCTCAATCGAGATCTCTTCCTGGATAAGTTCTGGAGAGGTGCCTGCTGGGCAACCAGCAGGCACCTCTCGATCTCGCGCATGCGTGATTCACCGGCCGATTGTTTCTAAAGTTGCCATAACAACGGACGGCGACGGAGGAAGGTCCCGCCCAGGGGCGTACTGACCATTGAGCCACTCGGGCACTGCCCGAGGGCCCTGGGCCACTAGGGGGCCCCATCAGGGTTGCCAGCCTCAGTAAAACCAGGGACAATATGTATAAATCTGTGTTTTTTTTACATCTGTCTGTGTATACTGTGTGCACATGTATGTGTATACTGTGTGATTGTATACTGTGTGTGTGTATACTGTGTGGCCCCATAATCTCTGATTGCCTGGGGGCCCCATAATCTCCTATTGCCCGGGGGCCCCATGAGTTATCAGTCCGCCCCTGGTCCCGCCCCGTTGTTATGGCAACATCACAGTACTGCTCAAAGACTCCTGGGAAATGACACATCATTTCCCAGGAGCACAGGCGAGGGAGGAAGTGACAAGGAGATCCCCAGACCAGGAAGTGGCAGATTAGGAGGACTACATAGCAACAGGGCGATTCTGGTAATTTTTTTTTTTTAGGTTTAGAGGAGTCCAATTCTGAAAAAACAAATTCAGGATGGAACTCCTCTTTAAGGTGTCAGCATACCAAGACATTTTGGACAATTTCATGCTCCCAACTTTGTGAGAACAGTTTGGGGAAAGCCCCTTCCTGTTCCAACATGACTGCACACCAGTGCACAAAGCAAGGTCCATAAAGACATGGGTGAGCGAGTTTGGGGTGGAGGAACTTGACTGGCCTGCACAGAGTCCTGACCTCAACCTATTAGAACACCTCTGGGATGAATTAGTGCAGAAACTACGAGCCAGGTCTAGCCATCCACATCAGTGCCTTACCTCACAAATGCCCTTCTGGAAGAATGGTCAAACATTCCCATAGACACCCTCCTAAACCTTGTGGATGGCCTTCCCAGAAGAGTTGAAGCTGTTATAGCTGCAAAGGGTGGACCAACTCAATATTGAACCCTACGGACTAAGACTGGGATGCCATTAAAGTTTATGTGCGTGTAAAGGCAGGTGTCCCAATACTTTTGACATTATAGTGTATATTAAACTGTGCATTAAGCTAGAATCACAACTATGCATGTAGATAATGCACACAAAATCATATGCTTTCCCGCCACACATGGAAACACATTCCAGTACCATTAATTGTAAAAGACAACCCCAGCATCTGCAAACACTTACATTTAACACCCGCCAAACCGCAAACCTTGTGGTTTTGGTGTGGCATGCTTTTGGAAAAGAGTCGGGGACTTCTTTTCTGCATTTTTCGGGCATACGGCAGCCCATTAGAACGAATGAGCTGCCCTACACGCGGCACACTGGAACGCTGTCAATCGCACCCGTAGTTGTGAAATCTCTGGGGTTCAGATTTAATTTGTTCTATGTGCATCTCACACAATACTTCTGTTGAATACTTAATATTTTTTTAAATACACATTTATAAAAAAAAAAAATTAAACGTTACTTATTTTCCGATTGCGGAGGTTTCTGTGTCTATTTTCAGTCTCCCTTATCTGTCAAGTCAAACAGTGCGTTGGGGAAGAGTAAAAATAAAAATGTAAATGCGGCTTCAGCTTTTGTATTCAGAAAGGTAAACTTTGCCGTCAAAAGGGAGCCTAGACAATGAGCGGCTCTCCTTTCCACTTTTTCCAGCCAGGGACACATCATGTGTGACAAGCCCATTTTACTGCGGAGCACGGCAGATGTCAGTAAACACTCTTTCTGAAAGGGAGGCCAACAATCCCAGGTAGTCCGTCTATTGTGCAGTTCTATGAAGAGGCATCAGTCTGGAGGATAAAGGGATTGTGTCCCGCGATTTGTCCCTGAGCCATTAACGTGTTCTGCCAATTAGCTGGCTTTGTATTATGGACTAATAGGGGGATTAGGCTGTATCTTAAAGTTAAACTCCAAATCCTCATATTACAGGGTGTAACGACTGCTAGACGCCGGGCCTCCGAAGATGCTCCAGCACAGCACTGTGTCATTGAACCTAAATGACTCTCCTAAAGCTGAGAGTATATCTAAAGCCAAATTTTGAATGACGTAGGGGTGGGTTAAACCTTTTCATTTTTTTTTTTTGTGCTGTCTTTGTGTCCCATTGGGGAGTGTAGGTAGTTTCAGTGTCACGAGAGCCACGTACCTGATGTGAGACCGAGGAAGTGGGGAGGCCTCCCTTGCACCTCGGGTCCTTAAAGCCTCTGGAGATGGAGACAGAGACTTGGTGGACACCGAGTGGCAGGGGTGCCAGGGATGCGGAACACCGTGCAAGCCTTAGTCCAAGATCCGAGCCCAGGTCAAGTAAAGTTGGGCAACAAAGCATAAAAGGGTTAATCCTAAGAAGAATGTTCGAGATCCAAGCCGGGGTTGGTTCCAATCTGGCAGCTGAGTACAAAAGGGGCAAAGAAGTAGAAGGTACCTTAAGAAGTTAAGGTACAAATCCGAGGTCAATGGCAAGCAGCAATCAAGAGTAGTCAAATAGGTTTCCAGGCCACAACAGGTTCAGACAGATCACACACTAGCACAGGAACAAGGGGGGACTGAAGGTAATCAAGCAATTTGGTAGTGTCTGGGCTGGGCTCATATAGGGAAGTTTGAGGTCACTTTCTGTGCGCCTTCTGGGTATTTTCCCACATTTTTCCATCAGGTTGAGGTCACTTCCTGTGCATGTCCTGGGCATTTTCCTGCCCTTTTCCATCAAGTCTTCTGCACAAGTGCAGGTTGGCGCCCTGAGGCGTCTTTGGTGCATGCGTAGTAAGCCCTGGACTCTTACATGCAGTCTATTTTCTCCACTGTGGGTGGCACTCGTCCTTAGTGGCTATTCAGATGGGGGCAGAAGTCAAGGGGAACCTCTGTATTTCTCTATGGTTTCCTTGGTCACTGGGAGGCAGCTATCCAATTGGATGCTGGCACTCCATGTGACTTTGGTAGCCATTTTGGGTCAGGCAGGGTCTTTTTAAGACCCCTGGCTCCTTGATTTGGCACACATTTTTTCAAGTGGCAAATTAGGAACAGGTTACCTGCCTGTTAGGGACAGTGCTTGGCATCAGCGAAAGGTTCTGGAGGAGCAGGAGGAGCAGGGAAAGTGCAGGGACAGGCCGTCCTTACTGGAAGCCTTCCCATTTGGGTACAAACCGGTCAGGCCACATTCTGCTTCTCGAGAGAGATGCTGTTGGCACCTCTAGGCCACCACTCTACTGCTGTTTTGCTGTTACATCTTGTGTTGCCTTCCCACCGGGCCTATTTGTCTTTGCTGGACTTCTGTTCTAATCTAAACTTATTGTTGCACCTGAACTCTGTGTATGTTCTGCCACCACACCAAGCTGCACCTCCCCACACTCCACCAGAGAGACAGGAGGTATCTGTTTAGGAGACAAGAGGAGCTGTGTGCATTGTTGTTGGGAAAGAAGATTATCTGGAGGAGACAGACAAGGGCCTAAGGATTAAGGCCAGATCTGAGGTGTGCATTCAAGAGCTTTTGTTTAAGTAGCTTGTGTGTTTTGGTCTGAAAATCAGACCCGAGGCTAGAGCCAGGAGGCTGAAGAATTTTGCCTTGCGAAAAATAGTGATGATGAAAACACCTTCATGGGCATCCTAATTCTCTGTGAACGCTTTTTCTTTTTAATAAAAGTGAGCCAACAAGCCCTTAAAGAGAGTTCCTAAAGTGGACAGGACTCATTGGGAAGCACTACCACAGAGCTAATAATTGTCCAGTGTCAGAGTCAGTGGTGTAGAGTGGTGTAGAGTGGATTGTCAGCGCCCGGGGCAAGGCAAAAAATGTGCGCCCCCTAACTAACGGACTTTTAGCACTCCCTAAGTCCCTTACACTAGTACAGAAGTACTGACCAACCTGATTCCTACACTGACCACTACACTAACCTATCTGTTTCCTACACTTACTTAACCACTATCCTAACCTACCCAATTCCTACACTGACCACTACACTGACCTGCCTGCTTCCTTTACCGACCTATCTGACCACTACATTAACCTACCTGATTCCTTCACATACCTACCTGATTTTCACACTGTCCACTACACTGACCTACCTGACCACTACACTAACCCACCTGATTCCTATACTGACCATTACACACATTATTATTGGTCACTGATTGGTTGCTAGACATTACTGCACATAATTAATGCTTACCCATTGGTTGCTAGAGATTACTGCACATCATTACTACTAATTGGTTGCTAGAGGTTACTGCAAATTATTATTGCTCACTGGTTGCTAGAGATTACAGCAGATCATTACTGTTCACTGTTTGCTGAAGTACATCATCACACTCACTGGTTGCTAGAGGTTACTGCACACTATTACTGTTCCCTAATTGGTTGCTAGAGGTTAAAGCACATCATTACAGCTTTCTGATTGGTTGCTTAAGGTTACAGTATATCATCTTACTGCCTGCACACCACAGATTGTAGAGGTGTCAGGACCCACCAATAGACAAAAAAATTCTAGAACTAGTTATTAGCAATGAGGGTTGAGGGGTGCGCTGTGTATGGAGTGGAAGGTTGAGGGGTGCGCTTTGTACAGAATGCAGGGTTCAGAGGTGCACTGTGTATGGATTGTATGGAGTGCGCTGTGTGTAAAGCGTGCAGATTCCAGGTCAAAGCTCAGGCCCCCCCTCTCCCTTGGCTGCCACCATCCAGTACAGAGCTTTCCTCTGTAGAGGAGTACTCACAATGTCCGTGCAAGCTGCTGTTGAGCAGGGGCTTCTGTCTGTGTGGATGCCTGAGCCCAGGTTTCCTCCAATCCTGGGGTGGTCGTGCAGGGTCAAAGTGTCGGGGTTCGCATAGTAGCACACTAACAGGCACTCAGGCAGGGAGAAGCAAGCGGCGGCAGAAGTCTGGGCTGTGGGGCTGGCTAAGAGGAACAAACTGAGCGAGCGGGGATCCCCCCCCCTCCGCACGGTCACTCCAATCCCTGGCATCATTTATGGCTAGTCTTCACTTCAGCAAGTCACTGGTATCACCGCTGTAGCCTAAGCGGGGCCCGGGAATCTGACTGCAACAACAGGCCTATCTCTTAGCGACGAGCTGTCATTCTCCTAGACAGCACAGTGCAGAAGAGCCTGGAGCTTGGGTGCTGGAGGACCCTCTACAACACATGGAGGATATTCTTCCTGAAGGCACAGGACCATGGAGAAGATAGCAGGAACAGGTCAGCATGTCCAGGAGTTCTCCAGGATAGTCAACCAGGTGGGCTGGCGAGTGAGCAGTCTGGGGGGATTGAGGTGTCAGTCTGGGAGGACCGAGGAGAAATAGCCAGGAGGGCTAGTGAAAGGGGCAGCTACAGCCAGGCAGGCTGGCAGTACCTGAAAAAGTAGTGCTGGGATCAGTAGCCCCAGGGATGTAAAGCTGGACACTGACTTTTTTGCTACACATTTAAAGGGGTCTGTAAAGGGCTATTGCTTAAAAATGTGTGTTTTGTAGGATTAACCATCAGTGTGCAAGCTGAAGTTCTGCAAGCAAGCTAGTGCTGGAGGAAGAGAGGAGTGTATATAATCTGTATATAGGAGAGTTGTCCCTGAAGTTGTCTGAAGTCAAGTGGGCATCCCATAATACCCCTACTTCCCATCCAAGTTTTATCCCCTAAAAAACAAAACACTGGACTGTTTTCTGACTCAAGTGTGCCTGTGGAAATTCGATGTGCCTTGCTGTGCAGGGTGGAGGATCCCAGTTCACTTGTGGCTCCTACTTG